>JARHVA010001802.1:2037500-2637500 GCA_037957365.1 Torreya grandis
TGTGATGATGATGTAAATGTTATTTTCATGCATATGTTTATGATTTTGGATGAATGTTTATGATATTGACATAATGATGATGTTGGTTTACTAGCACTTTCATTTATGTGATGACATATGCATAATAGATGAGATTTTCATGTTTATCTTTCCCATATGTGATGATATATGCATAAAATGAAATGGTTGTGTTTATGAGATAAAGGTTTAACACTTTCCATATTTGAAATGGTATATGCTTGGTTAATTTCTATTTTTAGGATGCTCCAAATGTGATGGTTTATACTAAAAATTGATGTTTTGGTCATGGTTTATTTCCTATGTATTGGTTTTTAGGAAATTGTGGTTCAGGTGTATTCAAAGTATTTACCACATATATGATTGGTTTCATACTAAAAATGAGTGATTTGGTCTTGATTTGTTTCTTATGTATTGGTTTTTAGGAAAATGATTTGTTTCCTATGTATTGGTTGCATTCTTAGTACATATATATGTGATTGGGTGTATACTATAAATGAATGTGTTGGTCATGTTTATTTGGTTTTTGCATTTTCCATATGTGAAGGTATATGCATAAGTGATGCTTTTGGGCATTATGACATTATTCCTATGTATTGTTAGTTAGGAAAATGATGGTCATGTTACATTTTTAGCATTGTCCCATATATGTGATGGTATATACTAGAAATGATTAGTTTTAGGCATTGGTTTTAGGGTAGGTGTAGGATTTAGAGTTGTTATGTTTATGAGTTGAGATGGTGAGTTTTTTATTGGAAAATGTATCTATAGAAGAAAAGTCAACATGTGAAGAGAAAGGTAAAAGAGAGAGACTAGGTGCTCGTTATTGACACAAACCAAAATAACATGAAAATAAGAGCTAAAGTTTGAACCTTTTTTTATGTATTACATCAGTTAACCATTTGTGAGTTAGAAAAGCATGGTTATTGCCTTGTGTTAAGTAAGTTCAAAGTCCCTTGAAAATATTTTTTTTGAGGGAAAGAGGGTGTAAAATGGAATAGGAGTAGTGAGGTAGTGTAACCTTTGGAGTAATAATGGTATGCCCCATTTTTTGGGTTACCCAAGTGCAACTATAAACAAGTCCATGACATAAAGTTATTGTGTTGCTTTGTTCTTTCTTATTTGTTTTTGCTTTTTTTATGTAAGCTGATCGATGCAAGAAGCTCACAATGGGATGAAGCTGATCAATAGGGAAGCTTCTAAATCATATTTGCCTTTGATAGTGGTTTGTTGACTTAGCCATCCTTTAAGGGTATGGTGTAGTTTTTTTTTTTTGGGTGGTTTTTAATAGCTATCCTTTAAAGGAGCAGTCTATTTGAATGCAACTGTCCTTCAAGGGAGTAGTCTAATTTTTTTAAAGCTAGGCATGATTTGGAGTAGTTGATGTATCCCATATCATTTTTTGAGTCTTTTTGTTACTTTTAATCATGGACAAGTCTATAGAGGCTTAAAGTCTTTTCCACATTTTGGGACAAAGCCAAAATACTTCATAGGTTAACTAAGTGTGGAGAAATAAGGGTAAGGTGAAAAGAATATGAATATAGTGGGTTTTCTCAAGGGATGAGCTTAAGTTAAACATAAGGTAAAGTGTCACTTAGTTAAAAAAAGAATGGTCATAAATGCAATGCATTTAGAGGTTTAGGTTTTGATCATCCTTCGAGAGAAGAAAAATGATAAGCTCCAGAACCATATTTATGAGTTATAATGTAAGGTCCTAACTAATTGGGAGTAAACTTTCCCCATTTTCTCTTTTCTAAGTTAGTCACATATTGATTTTCCTTTAAGACAAGATCTCTAATTTTGAAATCATGCTCTTTTAATTTTTTGTCATAAGTGCATTTGATACACTCTTGGTAGATGTGGAGATGGTTAAGGGTTATGAGACGACACTCATCAAGTAGCTCAAGTTGAGCCAAATGTTATTAGTGAAAGTCATCATTAGTTAGAATGTCTTGTAGTGAAATACAAAGAGAAGGAATTTGGACTTCAAGGGGTAAAACAACTTCCATCCCATAGACCAGAGAGAAAGGTGTAGCTCTTGTAGAAGTGTGAATGCTAGTATGGTAAGCCCATAAAGCATAAGGGATGTGAATGTGCCAATCCTTGCCAGTAGAGTTAACCACTTTCATAAGGATTTTAGTCAAAGTTTTTTTAGAGGCTTCAACTTACCCATTGGCTTGTGGGAAATAGGGTGAAGAAAAGCTAAGCTTGATACCAAAGGCATCATAGAGTTGCTGGATAGTCTTGTTTTTGAAAGACTTACAATTGTTAGTTATAAGTTTGTAAGGTACACCAAAATGGCATATGATATTATGGTTGATAAATTCAATGATTATATCAGCCTTAGTGGATATGAGAGGAATGGCCTCAACCCACTTAGTGAAGTATTCTATTGTTGTTATGATTGATCGAAGATGAAGAGAGGAATGAGGGTTAATCTCATTGATTAAGTCTAAACCCCATTAAGAGAAGGGCCAAAAGTCCTTAGTGACTTGTAAGGCATGACTAGGAACATGAAATAGGTTGGTGTGTTGTTGACATTTGAGACAACATCTAACATAGTTAGTACAATCATGAGATAGTGTTGGCCAATAATAGATAAGGTGAAGGAGACGTTTAGAAATGGCATGACTGTTAAAATAACCACCACAAATCCCATCATGAACCTCTTTAATAGCAAAGGGAATGTCTTTACTAGTGAGACATCAAAGGAGGAGACCATTGAAACCCCATTTGTAGAGAAGTCCCCCTAGTATAGTGTAACATGCAACACGCTTTACGAATGCACACCATGCATTTTGGGAGAGGTCAGGAGGAGTAATAGAGTAAGAGAGGTAATATGTGATTTGAGTATACCATAAGTTATGTGGATCTTTAGTGATATTCCCCATAAAGAGGATGTTATAGGAAATGTAAGAAGGCAAAGTTAGGTGATGTATAGTGACATATATTTTGGAGGAAGAAAAGGAAGAGGGTATGTGGGCAGCTAAAGAAGCCATTGTGTCTACAAACTTATTGGTTAAGCAAGGAATTTTCTACAAAAGGTAATGGTTAAATGATTCTAATAAGGTATCTACACAATGTTTATACCATTTTAGAGTCTCATTCTTGCATAGATAAGAACCATTGACCTAGTTGATGACTAATTGTGAGTCATTGAAAATGGTTATGGATTTGATTCCTAAGAAGATAACCATTTGAAGCCCTATAATTAAGGCTTCATACTCAACCATGTTGTTGGTGCAGTCAAAGTCTACTTTAAATGATAAAGGCATTAGCTCACCATCAAGAGGGATGAGGATAACCCCCGTTCCACCACCATTTTGACATTTAGACCCATCAAAGAACATCATCATTTGATAGGTGATATAATCGGTAGAAAGTGTGACAATAGACTCATTAGGGAATTCAATATTTGAGGGTTGGCTATCATGGAGAGGAGTGACAACTAGTTGGTTAGTGATGGTTTGACCTTTGATGGACTTCTATTAGATGAATTCTATATTGAATTCAACCAGAAGCATAAGCCATTGAGTTATGCACTAGTTGTGGTAAGGTTTAGATTGCATGTATTTGAGAGGATTAGTGTGGGTGATGACATAAATTTTGTGGTTGAGGAGGTAATGTTGTAGTTTAGAAGCTACAAATACCAAAGCAAAACATAGCCTCTCGATATGAGTGTAGCAATTTTTGTAGTCAATAAGCATTAAACTTATGTAATAGACTATTTTCTCATGGTGGTGATCATCCATATGTGCTATCATAGCTCCTAAAGAATGGTTGGTTGATGAGATATAAAGATAGAAGGGTTGGTCCTCTTTAGGTGGAATAAGGACAAGTGGAGAAGGGAGATACCATTTGAGTACATCAAAGGATTCCTCACAATTTTTATCCCGATGGAAAGGAATTTCCTTTTTGTGAAGATGGTGAAAAGGTTAACAATGATTTGATAGATGAGAGATAAAGTGATGAATCAATTGGAGTTTACTTTGGAGGCTACAAAGTTGTTTGGGTTTGGTTGGTGGAGGTATTTCAAGGATTGCCTAAAACTTAGTAGGGTCGACTTCATTACCTCTAAGAGAGATGATAAAGCCTAAGAGCTTTTTGAAAAAAACACCAGAGATGCACTTCTTTGGATTGAGTCGAATGTTATACTGAAGAAGGTGAGTGAAAATGATTTTAAGGACCCTTAAGTGATCCTGATGAAATTTATATTTACTGAGTCTATCATCGACATAATCCTCCATAATTATGTATAAGAGGTCATGAAAGATATAAGTCATGGCATGCTAATAGGTAGCACTAGTGTTTTTCAATCCAAAGGGCATAACCCGATAACAAAAAGTTCCCCATGGGGTGATAAAGTTTGTTTTGTGTTGATCCTAAGGGACAATTAGGATTTGATTATATCCTGAGAATCCATCCATAAGTGATAACATCTCATGGCCAACTGTTAAATCAACAAGTTGATCAATATTTGGCAAAGGAAAGTCATCCTTCAGACAAGTAAGGTTGAGGTCATGGTAGTTAGTGTAAATATAATAGGTACAATGTTGGAAACCCATTGTGGGTAGTCAATAGGTTGGATGAAGTTAATGGAGAGGAGGCATTGGAGCTCATCCTTGACAAGGATAGTGAAATGAGGATCCATTTTGCAAAGCTTTTACTTAATTGGCTTAGCATCATTATTAGTGACAATATTATGGGTTATGATTGAGGGGTCAATACCAGGCATGTCTTTGTAGGACTAAGCAAAAGCCTTACTATGGTCATAGATAAATGTGGTGTAGTTGGTTTATTTGGAAGAATCTAGAAATTGGCGTATTTTAAGAATATGAGGGTCATCATGAGAAGACAAGTTAATGTCGATGGTTGATTTATTTAACATAACTTATTTCTTATAAGAGAGTGATCATTTGATATAGGAATCATTGGTACCTATATAGGTGAGAATGTCATCATTAGTTGCACAATAGATGGTGTTAATTGTGGGAGAATCCTCATCGATCATGTTAAGATGTATGAGAGGAAAGGATCATGTTTCTATACCTTGGTGATGGGTAAGGGGCCTAAATGAATGACATTTATTAAAAAATAAAATTAGGAGGTATAAATACCTCTGATTCAGTGGGTGATGGTGGAGAAGAGGAGTTTGAAGGAGATATGGGTTCTTCAATGATGGGAATAGAATCAATATTAATGGATTGAGTTGGGTCAACATAACCAATGGCATGCCTTTGTTTGGCATTATTGATGGTTTGATGGGTAGGATATTGAATGGATGTTTGAGTACCTTTCTCATAATGTCCTAGGCCAAAACCTTTCCAAGCACACCTATAGAGATAAGTATGTTCAAAGCTAGGCTTGATTAAGAAGGAAAAGTCACAGTTAAACTTTTGGGGTGAAGAAGACGAATCACCCATGATAAGATATTTATCAATTCCCCCATATGTGAAGTTGGTTTTGAGATGGGGTGGACCATATGGGATGATCATACCAATATGATCATAGTTGGTACTCATGTGAGGTTTTTCATACTCTTGAGGGGTATAGAACATGTCAAGAGTTAACAAATGATATTCACCAAGTGATAATCACTTGAAGGTTTCCTCCATGGGATCCTTGTCAGGAACCTGTGTAGTTGGTATAGGTGTGTCTAGGGTAGCAGAACTTGTGGAGACTTTAGAAGTGGCTTGTGGAAGATGATGATGTGTTAAAAGGAATAAGAACATCATTTGGGCTATAGGTGATGTTACATGTCTTGAATGGAGGTGGGTCAATAGGAATGGAATGAATTTGACCATTGTATTCAAACTTAAAACAATGGTGCACTGTGGAAGGTACACATGCCATAACATGTATCCATGGTCACCCAAGAAGTATGTTGTATTAGAATTCACCCTCTACAACATAAAATAACTCAAGAGGGGTATGAGGACCCACATAGATGTGCAAGACCATGGTGCCAACAGTTGTAGCAGTAGAGTCATTAAAAGAATTTAACACTGCATCTATTTGTGAGAAATAATTGTTAGGGAGTGATAATTGATTATAATAATGGGTTGAAATGATGTTCATGCTGGCTCAGCCATCGATCATAACTCACTTGACATGATTTTGATCAATGTAGGTAGTGATAAAGAGGGCAAAACCTTGATCTTCAGAGTGCTGAAAGGGGATCTCTGAATCACTAAAGGAGATCATAGAAATGATATTGAGAGAATTGATGAAGGCTACAAGGGGCTGAGGGTCTTCAGGTTGAACTTCAACTAATTTTAAGGCACTAATGAGAGCCTGTGGATGTTTGGATGAGTTTTGAATTAACTCATATAGAGACATCTTCACCAAGGATTGGTGAAGTTGCTTCACCATGGAGTTTTGGATAACTCTCAATGATGTTTGTTGTGGGAAACCCAAGATGGAGATATTAGGATTTGAAGAGGGGATGTCCTTTGTAAATTGGTGAACCCAAGGAGTAGAGACCTTTTCCTTTCCTTTGTATTTCTGATTTTGTGATCGTGTAGTCACATTGATCATGTTAATCTAAAATACAGGTGAAGGGGATGATAGAGAAGGTTTAATAACATCTTTGAGTTTAATGTGAAAGGGGTTTTTGTGAGGCATTATGGATGTTGAGAGTTGAATGTTAAAAGTTTCAAGTGATTTAACACCCAAGAGATCATTAACATCTAAATGGTGGTGAATGATTGTTGTGAGAGCTTTTCAACTCTCAGTATCTTGTCTTAGAGAATGATGATATAAATAAACTTGTGAATAATTAAACCATAATGGTTTTGGTCCAAGAGGATCAAATGCTTTGATGGGGGTTAGATTTATTGATGATTCTTGAAATAACTGGCATAGATAGAATACTTGGGAGCCCTGAAATGGGTTAACACTCATTTTCATAGGTAGAGTGGACACTTTTTTGAGTTTAGTGGTGATGGGTGTAGTCTTGTGTGACACCCTTTTAGGTGGTGGTGAAGCCACATGTTTCACTTCCACCTTTTTAAGTTTGGGTAAGAGGGTGATAGATGTTGAAGGTTTTTGAGGTGGTAATGGCAATAATGGAGGTGATGTCACTTTATGTTTTACATGTGTTGGTGAAACTCCCACCAAGGTAGAGGGATGTGGACCCAAAATGGATGGTAAGGTTGAAGGTGGAAGAAGGGTAGATTGATGAGGTTTTTGGGTTTTACCTTTCTTCTTTGGTTTAGGGAGAGAGACACCATCTTGTTTTTGAGGGGTTAAATCTAACTTCATATGCAGATGAACTAGATTAGAAATAAGTCATTTTCCTAAAGATCTTATCTATTTTAATGTGGTAGATGCACGTGAGGTGGAGGGCTCTGAAGTAGGAGAGGAGGATTTTGATATCTTAGGTGAATCAACTCACACCTTATAAAAAAACTTAGGATAAATGGTTGTGAGAGGGTTAGTAGTAAAGGGAGATAATCTCTGTGTTGGATATGGCATTTTAAGGTGATCCCAAAATGTTGCTTGATCTAATTTCTTAGAATCAAGGAATTCAAGATTTTCCACTAAACATGAAAATGGTTTAGATGTCATTGGTGTGGGTTCAACTGGTTTGTCTTTGGATGATTGAGAGAGATAATATTTATTTACCTCTGATATTTCCATCCAAATATGGGAAAGAGTCAAAATAGGGTCATCTTCTTCAGTAATAGATGAAAAAGTATGTTCCTCTACAATAGGTGGAGAATGAGGAGATGAGGACTCCTTAAGGAGATAAAGAAATGGTATGATTGTTCCTTCAACATGTTGATGAGGAACATGCAAGGTAAGATCCTCCATGGGTAAGAGGAATGGAAAGATGGGTTGGTTTGGGGGTGGTTCAATAGTTGCTTCATCAAATGTTAAAGTGGAGAAATCTGACTCATTTATTTGTGAAAGAGGAGTGGATGAGTCAGTTTCTTCTATGGGTTGAAGAGGAAGTAACAAAGGATTTATCTCACTATTTGTTTGAGGAGTAGGAGGAGCATGATCTCCATTTTGTGAAAGTGTAGGTGAGGTAAGTGCAAAGGTAATTGGTGACTCCTCATGGGATAATGGAAGTGGTAAAGGTTGCTCTTCCTCATGTGGAAGCAAAAGAGGAGAAATAGGTTCTTCTATCAAAAGAGGACATGGAGTCAAACCGAATTCTACCATTTGTGGGGTAGGAGTAGGTAAAACAAATACATCCAATTATGGCAATGGTTAGGTTAAGGGAAAGATCACATTGACTATATGAATCTTATGATCCAAAGAAGTTTGAGGAGTAGTGTGGACTATGTTTTGGTTGGGTACGTGATTAGGGAAGGGTTGTTTGAATATGTCCATATTATGGTTTGGGGGACCGTTTGGATTATATAAAATAAGATTGCCCCTATCTAGCATATTTTGGACAATATTTTTAAGAGTTTTGGAATCATTGACATTGTAGCCTTTGACATGATGATAGTTGAAAAACTCATTCTCTTTGAACCATGTTGGAATGGGTTAAGAAGGATCAAATTGGATTGGAGGTTTGATGGTAGGAAGGTTGATAACACCTTGGTTGAGTATCTTTTCTAAAACAAAGGTGTATAACTCCCCAGTAGGAGTATACTATCATTGTTCATACCATTATTGAAAGAGCTTTATTGGGTTGATTGGGTTTGATTGTGTTGTGGGTTGAGTCGTGCTTGTAGAAGAAGCAAATTTCACAACCACAACATTTGTAGACCCTTTAGATTTTTGATTTGGATGGGAATTTTTAGATGAAGAAGGATCATTTGATTTAGAATTAGAATTTTTACTATGAAATTTGATCTTATCCTCATCTATGGCCTAGATTTCAAGCTTTTGTGCCATTGTGAAAGCTTCATCAAATATGCAAAAAGTTTGCACTTAGAGTGTAGATGAAATATGTGTTGCACATGCTCTAGAGAAGATCTCAATGAGCTCAGGTCGAGGTAGGGAGAAGGAGAGTTAGTTTATGATACCTATTTAATGAGCAATGAAATTGGTAATAACTTTGTCATAAAATTTTCAAATAGAATAAAGGTCTATTATGGAAACCTTTTTGGGGATTTTGATGGAGAAGTGATCAAGAAAAAGTTGTGCAAGTTGAGTGAAGGAGAATAGTGAATGGTGCATGATGGAACTATACCAATATAAAATAGCACCTAAAAGAGACATGGGGAATGTGTGAAGTAATAACACATCATCATGTCCTTTCAAATAGCAAGCATGTCTGAATACTCACAAGTGTTGTTGTGGATCCTCTTTGCTCTGGAAAAGGGAAAATTATGGGAGTTCCCATTGGTTTGGATATGGATGAATTGGTACAGAGGGGTGAATGGGTTCATTGTAGATCTGATCATAAGATATAATATTCTTTGATCTAGATACAGATGTCTCAAGGTTGCTCATTTTATTCATGAGCATTTTGATGAGGTCAAGAGGAGGATTTGTTTGAAAAACATCTCTTACATTAAAGGAAGAGAATAAGAATTTGAAGGCATATATGGCACTACCTATTGTGGTTGTGTTAACACAACATAAGGATAGTGAGTCATAGGTTGAGACATAGAAAGAAATGGGGCATGCCCAACTGAAGTAAGGGCAATGGTTTGATTTGTGGTTATGGTTGAGTGGAAGCAATATTTACGCTTGGTGAGGGGTGAGTTGTGATTTAGGTGTTAATAGGTGCAAGAGTTAATGGGATGGGTACCACTAAGTTCTGAAAAGGGGTTAAAATAGATTACACCCCTTGTGCTTGTGAAGGTAAGAAAGTTATGACAGGGTGGAGGTTGGTTTGAATGGTGGGTGTTGTTGTACTTGAAACATCATGCATAATTGGGTTATTGGTTGATGTGATGGTTTGGGTAACCATAGAAGGTCCAACCGAAACTAGATTTGATACCATCAATAATGTTGGCACTCCAAGGAGTGGGTCACTTGAAGAGGTTTGAGTTTAGCTTGTAGCAAGATAATGTTGGAGGGTGGCTACATTATGATCAAGAAATCAAGTGAAATCTTGATCGCTTGCAACTAGAATGGGAATTTGATTAGGGTTGGGTGTTATTTCCATATCTTATTCCATTGTGGAATTAGAAATAGAAGGGGAAGGTAAAAGTGGTTGATGGATTGCATAATCAACAAGTGTCTTTGCTTGGCTTCGTGTTAAAACCATGTAAAAGAATACACTAATAGTTTAAATACACTATGTTAAGGTTGGGTTGAAGGTAAATGAGGTTCAAAGAAAGTTTAAAAGGCTATGTGAAGTTATTGTTTAAAGTAGACTGTAAATTTAAAAATTTACACACTCATCAACGTCGGTCACTTATGAGCGATGTTGGTTGGGGCAGCTATCGATGTCAGTTATATATAGCTGATATCTGTCATTGTGGAAGTCTAAAAAGTGCAAAGAATGAGTTTTTGGGATTCAGAGAGTAAAATACATGTATTTGAAAGGTCTTAGAGAATCTGTATGAGAGTGATAAATAATCAAGAAGTTTGATTTTTAGAGATTATTTGAATTTTGTATTTGTCAAATTTGGTTTGATCTCGTTAATAAAAAAAGAAGCACCCTCACAGAATCAAAAATATAGAAAATGGAAAACAACATGCAACCACTAATATTAAATACTAGAGATTAATTTTAGTTGTGTTGGCTTATGCCTTAAGTAGAGAATGAGAAGAAGAATTGGTTGTTGTAGGTACTAGAAAGTAGTCTAAGGATGGTTTTAGGTAAATTTTGGTTTTCAAAAAGTATCTATGTTAGACCAGGGACATAGCCTATGCCAGGAGCTTTCTCTCCCCTCTTCATGAGCCTTAAGCTGAGCCAGGTCACTTAGCCAAAATATACCATTTGCCTAGAGTTTATACTTAGACAGAGAATAGAGTGGGCTCTTCCCTTGGTAATGATATCCAAGTAGAATAACTGGGTAGGGTAAGGTGATTCACTAGGTGATGAAATCTTGATGGGCCTTATCTTAGGTATTTTAAAGTGCATATTTTATGTTTGTGGTTTGGATGTGTAACATTTGTGACCTATGATTCATTCATAATGCTTTAATTAACTAGATGTGTCAATTATGCAATAGATAGAGAATGAAATGTAGTATGTTTTAGACCCAAATTGAAATTGTGTTAATTTAGATGAAAATAAAGAGTCATAGGAAAAGAGGATTATTTTCACTATCCTATCTATGCATGCAGAAGAAAAGAATTCTTTTTAACTTGTAAAATATACTGAGTTTATTCTGTGAAGAAAAAATAATGACAGAGAGATGAATTCAATTTACTACTTCTAAAACACGAAAATTAAGAAAAATGTACTTTCTTTATTTTTTCCTTTTTTCTAAGCAATAAGAGGAAAGAGAAAATGCAAGAAAGGACAAATTCACTACTGTGCACCTAAATGAACACTTAAACAACATACAATGAACCCAAGGAAAATTCTAGGGTTCCCATCGAGAGTGCCAAAAATGTTTCAATTATTTTTGATTAAATTTAAGAAGTGAGAAACAAGAAAGAAAGGTTGGGGATTAGTGATTATATGTACCTGAATTGGTGCACACCATATCCAGATGAAGTTGGGAACTCTTCTTTGGCTAGGGAGGACCACCTGCAAGTAATAACACACTACCAAAAAATATTTGTTAGTAGGTTGGTGAGTGGGCTGCCAAGCAACTTGCTTGTTCTAGGAAGTGGCAAAATTCCTAGGGGATGATAGTCCACTATTTAATACAAAGAGTTAAAAATGAAATGATAAAGTAAATTAAAAAGAGAAAAGAGAGAGAGAGAGAGAGTTGAATTTACCTTTTCTATAACTTGTGTGTAGTAGTCAATATCACAGAGCAAACAAAATATAATTTTGGTTTATTAGAGGGCTATTTGGGTTGGTTCAGGGGGATTTGGGTAAAAGGGCAGTCACCGACATCGGTAGGGGCAATGTGACTGATTTTGATAGGATAACTAGTGTCAGTAGGGGCAATAGATTTAGAAGTTCATAGAAGGCTTTCCTGAGTGTAGGGAAGGATACTTGACAGGTTAATGGGGGTTGGAAATGAGTCGTATGAGGGGTTAGAGAGATGGTAAGAAATCTGGGTGAGGAGTTTGGTTTGGTTAAGGTAGAGGTATGGAGATGAAGGAGTTTTACAACTTCTCTTTGAAGATGAACAAGACTTGTGTAAATGCTAATAAAAAATAATTAGAATTCACAAAATATAGGGATGCTTAAATGATATAAGTACCTAAAGAAATAATCTTGATAAAGATTTTTTAAGGTGATTGACCGAACAGAGATTAGTGTGTGCTGCCTGTTCACCATAGTTTGAGCTCTTTGCATAATGGATAAATTCTAATTTAGGATTTGATTGGTACAGAGAAGATGTGAGCCTAGTTACAATGGATAAATGATAAAATCTTATTAAGAGTTCTTTGAATCTCTTGAGTGAGTTTATTCTTGAGAGAGAGAGAGAATGTTTGTCAGGGTCCCCTAATGGGATTATAATGTTGCTTAAGTAACTAACATTAGAGATCCCACTGATGTTGGTCTTAGATTGATTGATGTCAGTCGAGGGTTGATCGATGTTGTAGGCATAAGAATAGGTCAAACGGGCTATTTTTGGTTCCTTTCTTCCATTTCTCCATGCCAAGTGTGACACCCATTAAGAAATGGTCAATATGCAAGGTTAGGTATAAGGTAATTGCTTAGAAATTGGTTTATAGGCTAAGAATTAGTTACTTGTGGGATACCAAGTCTAGTGGTGACTCACAGGAGGAGAATTGGTCTTGGGGCAAGGCGGCTATGCAAGGTGGCACAGGAAATATTCAATTAATCTTAATTAATTAATTAAATGTGGGGTAAAGGCATGGGTTAGGAAGACTTGTTACAAAGGGGGTTTAGGGGGTTTTCAACACATTATACACTTGTGTAATGTAATTTTGGTGTCTATAGGTTTGTACTATTGATGGTTCCAATCTCCCACCTAAACCTCCTTGATACCAAAATATTTATAATTATTTTTATGACCAAGTTCTTCCTCCTAAACTTTCAAAAAAATTCCATAGACATTTCTTTCATCACCTAGCCCATTATACCCTCCTAAAAAATGTGCTTTATCATATGGGTTATGATATAATGCTTATTAATTATTTATCTTCAGGAGAATCAACATTAACACTTAAAGAGGTCCATGAAGGAATGTGTGGGGCCCACACCAACAACATAGTCTTTTCTAAGAAACTCTTAGGAAAAGGATATTATTGGCCCAAGATGGAGACAAATGCTTGAAAATGTGTCCAGAAGTGTGTTGCCTACCAACAACATGTCCTTCATTGTCACAACAACTGATTACTACACTGTGGTCATTTTATACATGGGGTCTTGATCTCATCGAGAATAAACCCAACATCCCCTGATGGTCATAAACACATTCTTACTGTTATGGAGTATTTTACTAAGTGGATTATGTCTATTCCTCTCACTTATGTAATTGGAAAGAAAATTTCCATGTTTATCCATTACCATGTCATCTATCATTATGATATCCCCACCAAAATCATATCCAATAATGGTGTTTCATTTATTAACATGATGTAAAATCCCTCTGTACCTCATTTAAAATCAAAAACAAAAAATCCACACCATACAACCCACAAGGCAATGGTTAAGCTGAGGCTCCAACAAAACCATTATCATATATTTAAGAAGATTGTCACTGATAATGGATATAATTGGCACTTGCAAATATTTCTGGCCCTTTGGGCCTACCATAATAGTCATCGTACCCCTATAGAAGCCACCACCTATTCCAAAGTTTTTATCATAGATGTTATTATCTCAGTTGAGATTGAGCTACCCTCATCGAGGGTATCTTTATAGCACATTTTTGATGATAAAAACTATATAATTTTCAAGTTGTAAGAGCTAGAAACTCTTGATGGTAAGCATTTAGCTGCCCTGTACAATTTAAGATCATATCAAATATTACATAGTAGTTATAACAAATGAATTCACTCTCAGTATTTTTAAGTTAGTGAATTGGTTCTAAAAGAGAATCAAAAAACACCAATGCTGAATGCAAGAAGAAGGGTAAGTTTTAGTCCAATTAGTTGGGCCCATACGTAGTTACAATAAACTATGGTTTAAAGGGCATACAGATTGGCTACTCTAGAAGGTGAATAACTCCTAAAACTAATGAACATTATACATATCAAGCTATGTTTAACAACCTTTTTAAACCATTTTCTATAAATTCCCTTACTTGGGGGTACCTTGTGCTAAAATTACTTATTTTTCCATCATACTTGTAACTTGGATCATTGTAACCTGACCATTTTACCTTAGACCATTATAACCTAGACTATTTCTATTCCACTATACCTAGACCAATATTAATTTCATTTGGACTATTATAATTGTGTTCCCCTCACTAATAATGATATTGATTATGATTCACCAACATTCTATACACATTCAAGGACCATTCTATAAAGCACTTTTTCTTGATTATTCATAGCTTCTTTTGTAGATGAATGTACCGAGGTATGTCAACACATGGTTTTTGCCTACTTGATGGTTCCTTTGGACTTATTTTTCACTATGTACTATTATATTCTTATTTTGATTCTACTAGGTATTTTTTACTACCTTAATATGGTCATTGATATACCTATTATAGCCAATTTAGCTATCATTTGAACTCTAACTTGTGGAAATGCATCTCCTCAGATAAGTGGTTCCCTATACCTTTGTTGATATCCTATTTTCATTGCTTATCCAAAAAACATAAAAAAATTATAAAATGATAAAACAAAAGACCAAAAACATTGCTAGCTTGTGAAGATGGGATTATAATCTCCACAAAAGTTATAAAGCCATATCATCTTCTTGGTGGGTTTCATTTTTACTATAATCATTGGTTCTATTCATGCATTGTGAGTCATTTTGATCTTGAATGCTCTCACCATTTTGTGAGAAACCTAAGCAAATGCTCTCACCATTTTATGAGCCACCATTATGTGTATTGTTCATTTGAAATAGATGCATTACTTCACCCTTTGTTTAAATCACACTCTCATCATTTTGAGAGTAACCTAAGCCATGATATCACCATTTTGTGAGTTGAACTATTTAGTATTTCATAATTCTCAATTGAGTTTAGACACTTAGAAAATTCCAAAAACATTGGTAAAAGATTTAGAAAATCCTAAAAATCATAAAATCATGAAAATTGGCTTAAAATATCCACTCGAGATATAAATTTGTCAAAAATTCCAAGATGGTTCATCTTATTGATTCAATTTATTTCTAGACCACCTTGGTCTTTTTACTCCCATTTTTGGGAGAACTACATCAGCTTGAGGTCTTAATAGACTATGTAGGCAAAACTCAGATACATGGGGTATCTCAAGTTTTCTTGGCCATGTCTTTCTTTCTTTTTTGACCAGTTCTTTGCCTTAAAGATGATAAGACTCCTAACTATTTCATAAGTAAGTACTTATCCTTTAGTTTTCCCATCTTTATTGGCCTTATCCATACAATCTCATTTTTTTTTTGAGTTCATATTATGAGCATCATGTATTCAACTTTGATACACTTACACTCTCATCATTTTATGAGTTATTTATGCACTCACCATTTTTTGAGACCATTCCCATATTCTCTACAAAATCAATCACATTCCTTTATGATCAATTTTCTTCTATCCCATATTATGGGAGAACTATATTTGGCTTGAATTTCATGTTAGATCTTGCATCCATGGGACTACGTAGGCAACACCCACTTACTTAGTGCATCTGGAGTCAACTCGGTTACCTCTTCTTTTTCTTCTATTCCCCCTATTTTTGTTTGTTTTGTGTCATTATTTCCTATAGCCTAGGGACAATGGTATTATCTTGTTTGTGTCCTTACTTCCCTATAGCCTAAGGGCAACCTTGTACCCATTGTCCTTGTGTCTTTGTTTTAGTGTATTTATTACCTATATTAGAGGTCACCCTGCAACCAATAATATCACCTATATTACATATGTACGAATATATTTTTTATATTTGTACTAACATTATGATTAACCATTATTTTTTTATTGCTATTTATTTAGCTTTGTAGACATGCATAACTAATTGATTGATTACTTTTACTTACTGTTTTATGTGTTTATGTGTTTTGCTTATTAGGTTGTTAGTTTGTTTTGAGTGTTGTGTTTTAATACATTTTATAAACTTTTTGAGTTTGTCCTTCACTTGGGCTTGAATTATTTAAGTTTGTATTTACATTGTCTTATTGATTATTTATTTTTGGTACATTATTATTCTTAATTAAGTCTTGATTATTCATATCTTAATTTTAAGTTGGTTACATTTTGTATTTGATGCATCTTTTTATTTGATTTGTTTTTTGTTCAAACATAAATACTCATAACTTTGGTTTTATTATTTTTTATCATTATCTTTAGTTGTAAACATTCACCTTTGAACTGATCCATTCACAAATGAAATATAAAGTTATTATAGGTTATTCATACTTATGATGCATAATTTGATTTACCAAAGAAAATGCCAAGTGCTCCAAGTCTAAACGTCAATGTGGTGCTGAACAACATCTCTAACTACATTATCCTCCATATCTGGGGCATAACCAAGATATCATAAGCACCACATAACAAAAGTATTGGAAATAAATAATACTCTCTATGCAGGACATGCATCTCTTAGGATACACATTAACTCATACTGGGTATTTATATGATTGGTTTAGGATGTGCATCTCCTAAACTATCCTCTAGCATCTAGTCATACATCAAATAGAGCAATAAATAAATCAACATCTACATGCTAACTAAGGGTGTACATATCCTAAAACTAACATATACCATCATATCATAACAAGATAAAAAATCATCATGCAACACAAAGAATATTAATAGTCCATGTACAAGTAGCTATGATCCAAAATTGAATGTCATATATATATATATATATATATATATATATATCAAAATCATGTTTTATACATTGAGAAAATATATATAAATCTCATATACAATATAGATCAAAAATTATTTCTGATCTAAGTTATCCCTTGGGGGACTCTGTTGAAAACTCTAGCCTATGCTTGATGGTGGTGAACATGGTGGTGATGGACCCATCACTACCCATTGTGGAGTTGACTATGCCATTGAATGCTCTAATTCTATAGTATGCCTAGACCTAGAATTACTTTTAGTCTGCTTTCATCTATAGTAGTTTCTAATTGATGGAGCTCTCTTCTCTACAGGGACTACTACCTCATACAACTTATGGTAATAAGCTATCTCATCATTAGCAGGAAGGAAATTGTGCCTCATTTATAAGGCACATCCTTATTCAAAATCATGTCATCCAAGGCTTTAGATGAACTCCTATCTATCCCATTATCGTCAAGCCTCATCTAGATTATATTCAACCTCTCTACTTGAGTGATTATCCACTTTTGATCACCCTAAGATCTATCTCACTCATCGATCAATATCATAAGCTCTGCATCCCAAGTGGTCAATTAGGCCTGTACACTTGTCATATGGGCCACCTATCCTCTAAGTTTAGTAATCTTGACATCTCTAGCTATAATAATTCCATGAAGATGGGTAGTCTCACCCTATACAATGACTAACTCTATGCACAACCCAGTTATATCTTGATGAAGGCCTATAATCTTTGATAATCATGCAATAATCTCACATTGCATCTTATTGATCATATCTTGGTCATTTTAAAACCTAACTATTTTATATGTTTTTTCCTTTGATTTATCTTTAATTTTACTTATGTTCAAGGTCCATAACTCCCATATACCTATACCTATCCATGTGCTAGAGGTTCCTACATTTCCTATCCCTATGCTAGAGGTCCCAACCTCTCCTATTTATATCTCATGGTATTATTTTTTACCTACTACCTCTCTCATTTATATATCCCATGGTGGGTCTTGTGACACCTAAACATGAATAATACTATAGTGGGATTGCCTGAGGTATCATTGATTGAATCAAAACCTATACCTATACCAGGGCCTAAACCATGCCTCTCCTCTATTGAACCCATCTCTAATGCAGGCTTGGATGCTGAGGTTGTGGTCTAGTCAATTGAATGGGTCAGGTGCTAACCCACCATGATGTATAGGTATCATCCATGCTAGCATCTAATAGCCCACTTATATAGTCCCATAGTATATGATTAACTCTACCAAAATATATAACATCCTAGTCTTGGGGCACTGATAACACCCACTTTCAAATCTCATAGGTGACATGGGCAAAAGATTATGGACCCTAAAAAATATCCTACTATAAATTGAGTTATCTTTAAACTCAATCTAGTTTATATCTCTCTACAACAAAGTCATGGTATCTTGCGATATATTAGGGTATAAGCATGAAGCCAATGATAAACATATCCTTAATCCAGTAAAAGTATGTGGTCAAGTACGACCACCAGATAAAATCACCATCAACCATCTCATATATGGACCATATATAAAAATATGGTTCCCTAAGGTGGATTCATAGGCTTAGGCCTATGAGATATGACCCAAATTGATCTAGGCAACAATTCAGATGACAATTCGGGTGATGTGTCCACCCCAATTGATGGCAGAACTTCTGGGAGCCATAACTTTTGCACCGTAGCTCCAATTGACTCACCGTTTGAACCATTGGAAAGATAATAATGAGAGGAACTTCATGAGATGGCATGATATTTGATAAATGAAGTTTGACCCTATAAAACCCAACATAAGTGCCCCAAATTTCAATTTTAGTAGTGCAGTCTAAAAATAGTAAGTTTCTAAAAATAGTAATTCTTCAAATTCTATATTGTTGTAAATCATGGAAGTCGAACCACTTAATCTCCCTCAATATTGGTGACCTTCCACATCCTCCTCACACCTTCAAAAAATGTATAAATGAAGATGTAACCTGAAATGGAAATCAAACATCTCTTCTAAGAGATAAGCATATGTGTGGGTCTACAATTTTGATCAATAAAACATCTCTTTTCAGAGATATCATTATTTGAATTGTGTTGTTCTTATTTTTGAATTATCTTTCAACTAAATATTTCAAGTTTTGGATCAGTGGTATCAAATCGGTTTGTCTTTAGAGTGTATGATCCCAAGGATGAGGTCAGATTACAGGAAGCTTAGGTGGAAAATAGAACCAGTAGACTATCCACCTATTCGCTCCAAACAACTTCAAATGGTGGACAACACTAAGACATCTGATCCTTTCAAGGAAATGGTGAATGAATCCCTTCAATAGAAGCAAGTGTAAATGCTACAAAAATTTGCTCAAATTCTCCAAGAAATCTCGATGGGAAATTTTGGCTCCTCATCCACACCCGCACATCCTTTTAGTGCCCCAACACCCTTCAAGGTTCAAGTGAATTTTGATATCCCTACATTTAAAGGAAAAATCAATGCTGATGTAGTAGAAAATTGGTTGGATCAATTGTCATCTTATTTTTTTAAAATAAATTCATCGATAAAGAGAAGATTACTTTTGCTCTTCTGAAAGCATCATTGCTTGTCAAAAATTGGTGAGAAGTGTACAAAAAGAGATTCAGTGCAGATGATATTGGCCTTGAGATAGAACCTACATGGGATGATTTCATAGAAGCTATAAAGGAAGAATACTACCCCATTGGAGCATATGACAATTTGTATATAGAGTGGCAACAACTTTGCCAAGGTAAGGAATAGTTTGTTCAAGATTACACTGACATTTTTCATTCTCTATCTACGAGATTGGGCATCTAAGAAAGTGAGAAACATAAGGTTTTTAAATATCTTGGTGGACTACAATGGTACATATGGGGAAAAATGGAACTCTTCAATTTGGAAACCATTGGTGAGGCATACAAGTTTGTAGTGAAGATTGAGTAGAAGCATGGAAGAATGAATATACAGAATCAGTCTTCAAAATGGAAAAGTGACAAAGAAGGTCAAACACAAGGCCAAAATTGGAAGAAAAAGGAAGGAAAGACTGGGAAGTGGTGTGATTATCAAAAATCTAGAACTCACTCCAAAGAATAATGTCGAGCCATCAAGTCACTGCTTTCTGAGTCACAATCCTCAACATCTACTACTCTACCTCATATAGACCCTGCAGTCAAAGAGGTTGAAGAAGAAATTGTAGATGCTGATCCTAAAGCCATTGTTGCTTCATCACAGACCCATGACGAGATGCTAAATGACAAGGAAATTTTGTTTCACTCTAAGTTATGGGTGAAAGGTAAGCCTCTACATTTCATTCTTGATAGTGGAAGTCAAAAGAATTTAATCTGTGCTAATGTTGTGAAAAGCCTAAATTTATCCATGAAGCCTCACCCAAAGCCATACAGTATTAGATGGTTGAGTCCATGAAGAAACCTCCGTGTCACCCACCAATGTCTTCTCCCATATGCAATAAAACCTTTCCAAGATGAGGTCTTATGTGATGTGGTCAATCTAGATGTTTGTGATGTACTCTTTGGTAAACCATTCATGTATGATTGACGTGGCATCTATGAATCAATTATTTAAAAGATCACTCTCATGCTTAGAACACCATGGCATCTACAGGGTACCAGAGGTACTACCTTCTGCATCTATCTCTCTAATTAGTGCCAAGAAATTTGTTCTCATGGTGGTCAAGCCACAAGAATCCAAAAGGGTTAATGTTATAGCCTTGAATACACAAACAACACAACATAAGCAAATAGATATTGAGTTGAGGAAGTTCATGGCCTTCCATCCATAGATTGATGGTCAAATAAAAATGGTGAACAATCGGGCCCTGCACAGTTCTATAAATCACAATCCCTTCCAAGTATGCATTGGGAATTAAATTGAAGTACAACTACCACACTTGATGAATTTTTTTGATGAAATGGGGACCATTGCTTCTCAAGGAGGGAGGAATGATCTAGGAAACAATTTAGATGACAATTTGGGTGATGGGTCAACCCCAATTGATGGTGGAACTTTTGAGAGCCATAACTTTTACACCATAAATCTAATTGACTCACCGTTTGAACCATTAGAAAGCTAATAATGAGGGTAACATCGTGAGATGGCATGAGATATTATCAATGAAGTTTGTCCCCTGAAAACCCAATGGAAGTGCCTCAAATTTCAATTTTAGTAGTGTAGTCTAAAAATAGTAAGTTTCTAAAAATAGTAATTCCTCGAATTTTGTATTGTTGTAAATCATGGAAGTCGAACCACTTAATTTCCCTCAAGATTGGTGACCTTCCACATCTTCCTCACACCTTAAAAACATGTATAAATGAAGATGTAACCCAAAATGGAAATCAGACATCTCTTCTCAGAGATAGACATATGTGTGGGTCTGTAATTTTGATCAATAAAACATCTCTTTTTAGAGATAGCATTATTTGAATTGTGTTGTTCTTATTTATAAATTATCTTTCAACCAAATATTTCAAGTTTTGGATCACAAATGCCACCATATTATTAGGTCCCCATTAGAATCTTATCCCCATTGACTGCTCAATCTCTATGTGCTCTCAGGTCTAGACCTAGAGTAGTGTAATATGCCTGATATTATGCCCTTGGTGATATGCTATCATATGTAAATGTTGATATAGGTATGTCAAAATGATAGGCCCCTATGAAAATCATGTAGAGTGATCATATATATCTTGTATCACCCCAATTAGTCCAATTTGAAATAACTATATGAAATTGTTGGGCAATAAAAGGCTACTAATAAGAGCCATCAAAATTACAACCTCTGGGAGAACTATCCCCGACACTGGTATCATTGCCATTGCTAGAGACCCTATCACTATTTATTTTTCCCCAAGGTTTGGAGGCCAAGCCAATTTCTCTAATGATTATATATTTATAGTCCCTTCCACTACCTCAAGGTTGGTCACACCTAACAAGTCCTCTAGCACTGCTAATCAACCTGATGACATCCAAGTGATCCTCCATCCTTAGATAGGCACTTGTAATATCTTGTGGACATCCTCTAAGGTCACTGTGGCCTCCCTAATTGGAAAATAAAAAAGATGTCTCAAAATGCCACTACTTTTCAAGCACCAACAAATAAGGTTATTCCATATAAATCATTGGTAATCGAACCAGGTGATATAGCTCTATTTCCTCTAGTAGGCCCACAAGATCCCCTATCCATATACACTATCACTAAAACACTCAAGATCATTGATAATACATTGTAATAACCCTAAATATCTCTTACAAGTCACCACATAAGGAACCATGTTAGTCATTTATTTATTTTTCCTCTAATTAATCAAGTCTAGCTAATTTCTTATAATCTTAGGCCTAGAATAATATTCTTTTGGATACATATTATCTCCTTCTACCTCATTTGGTCTTTCTAGTGACCTATCAATTTTATCAATTATCTCACCATTTATCAAATCAATCCCACCATTTTCATTCACTAGTTTGAAAACTCATCGCTCTACAGGGCATTCTTGTTAGGGTATGTATTTTATGTGTATTTCTCATGTTTTCTAGTGTCTTAGCTAGCTATTTTGTCTTCTAGTGAGTTTTTCCTATGTGAGGCTTTATCCCACATAGGCCACTTTATATATTTATTTATTTTTCCTTGCCTATATAAACAAGTGCCTTCCTATTGTACTAACATGATTTTTATATGCTTCATTTTTGAATATATATGATCTACCTTGTTTTTACATTTCATGTCTACAACTTCCTTTGTGATGTTTTATTGCCAACACTTTGGATTCTAGGGTTGAAATTCATTTACCATTTCTAACATGGTACCAGAGCCCTGAAGAAGTTGCAACCATCCACTATATTGCAATTTAGATAATTGTATTTCACTTCCCTCTTGTCACTGCTTCGTCCATTATTGTAGAGAAAAAGTGTAGAATAGACATATATGAAAAGATATTAGTGCCATTTAGTTCCTCTATTTATACCTTTCAAATAGTTTAAATATTTCTTTATTGTTGAATCTTTTGTTGCTTCTGAGGTAGTAAACTAGCATGAAGATCTTGGCACTATTATCATTCTTTGGTGATTTTGTGTCCTTTACTATCTTTGAAGTAAGGCATTGGAATTATTCTATGTTATGTGTATGTAATCATAAATGCATAATTTCTATAAATCAATCCTAACTCAAAGAAGATATATCATACCATACACTTTTGATTGGGTATACATTAGATAATCAGGAACATGACCAATATGGGGATCCATTAGACCTGATTAGGGGATCTCTTATCACAATACACAATGCTAGAGAGGGTTCTAAAGTGTCTAATTAAGCACAATCATGAAATAACCCTAAGGGAGTCTTATGTTTTCATATCTCTCACTAAAATAATAAAAATCAAAGTACAATCTAATCTAGTGTTCATAGAAGCTTGTGGCACAAAGTAGGGGTTATAAATAATAAAAGTAAACATGCATAAGAGACATATATTGACGTTAATGTATATGGAATCCTAATGCATAGAAGAGAAGTATCACTGCATATTTATCTAATCTTAAAAAGGATGAACATAATTAATAATACTTACCTTTAAAGATGAACCTATCAAGCCTCAATCTCTCCTTTGGCCAAGGTAATTTACAAGAGGTTGTGGTATGTAAGGATGACAAAGACAAATCAGATCTAGGATACACAACCTATCAATGAATCTAAAAGACTTATCCACAAGATAAGATCTATATCTCTAAATAAAGTATGAAACTTTAAGCTTGTTCTTAAAGTATAATGGTGGATAAGCAAATGCATAATAGCTCTTACTTCTTATTCTCTTCTCTAAATAATGGTGAAATAATCTTGTATATATAGGAAAATATAACCCTAAGCCCTTATAAAAATTTTGGCCAATAAGGTCGACATAGTCAATCTAGCATATTAATGGATAAGAAATCACTAGGTCATAGGCTAGGTTGGCCAAGAGCTGACCTAGACCCTAAATGATTTTTAACAAAATTATACAGGGTTAACCTAGTCAACCTAGTGTAAAAGACTATCAAAAGGGGGTTAAGGATAGGAAAAGGGGGAAAAAGGTATAAAATGACTGGAAGAGTGTGTAATATATATAATAATAATAAACTTAAGGATAAGGTTTTTAGGAGAAAAGTGTGTAGATAACAAGTGAAAAAAGGGAAAATAATCTTGTGAATCACCAATAGTCTACCCACCCCTTTCTCAGTCAATCTCTTAAGGCATGCACTCTAAAAGATTGAGACTCAATGGGTTATTGCAGGATAAAAAGTGTCAGTAAGTGATGAAAGTTTGAAAATATTTTTTGTATGCATATGCCCCACTTAAAGCTCATAACATGTCACATGAGGACAAAATGGGATGGTGCTTCAGGAATAGAACATGATAACACAAAATGCTGATGCTAAGTAAAATGTAGTAAGGATCAAATAAGATAAATGAAAGTACATAATTGAAAAACACATACCCTTACTTACCTTAGTGTTGTAGATAAAGATTACATTATAAGAAAAGTGAAGGCATCCAATGTGAAGAACATTAGGTGAACCTATAGATATTAGTGCCATAAATAGCCAAAAATAATTTTTTTTGGAAGATAGGCATACAATAGTGGAAAAGATTATCTACATCATCATGATTCTAGAACATTTTATAGTTCAAAAAGTGGGTTAATAAAAACAAAGATATAGGCAAAATAAGATATCTGATGAAAAATATTTGAAAGATAGAAAATTATGAACAGTAAGTTTAAATAAGGTGAAAGGAAAGTTATTTGTTATTTTTTACTTGTGAGCAAGAGAAAAAGAGCTTTGAAAGATTAACTGAGCTAGGATGGCGAGGAGATGATAGTCAAGATGAGAGGGACTCCTAACAGCCATAATAGGTGTAACATAGGTAGGCAACTAAGAATCTCAAACTTGTTTTAGATTTTTTTATTGATTTTTAGGTGTTTTATAGAAATTTATAATTTAGAGCAATTCTAAGAACTGAAAAGAACCCAAAAAAAATTGATAAAGGTATTAAAAACCAAATAGGGAAATGGATTTGAAGGGATCAGAGTAATAACTACCAGAAGGCATTTATTACTAGAAATGTAAGGGGTCGATAGGCAAAAATAAATAGGTCAACCTAGTCGACCTAGTAGGCTAAAATTTTGGTAAATCCATATTGCCAACTTAGTAGTTATGTGCTGAGTTTGTTTGTTTTCTAGACTAGCAATTTAGTACATGACTACCAACCTAGTAGAAAAATCCACACTAAAGACTTAGTATTAAGGGGGAAAAAGTAAAGGGTTGACTTAGTTTGTTAAGTCAACTTGGTCAAAATGAAGAAATTTTGGTTAACCTAGTGTTTGATCAAGTGACCAAAATAGTATGAAAGTGCATGAAATAGGCTAAAAGAGTGATAGAAAATCCTAGAATAGTTGATTAAGGGTTAAAAGGGCCTATCAAGATAAAAATGGGTCAAATTGATTAAAAATGGATAGATTAAAGTAAATTAGGCTTGTTTTTGTTAACATTTTAAAAGAATGTATTTTGATTATAAATGACATAGAGGATCCAATACATATTTTGTTCTTTTATGGTTGTAGGGTCATCAAATATTTTGGAACTTGGTGGATGTGGTATGGATCCTAGACCTATTGAAATGATTATCAATTGAGGATCAAGTGAGATCTATTACATTAGGTATAGGAGGGATTATAGATATGTGTCAGATCCCACTGAGTTTGGATTTAATAATCATGTTCTTGGGAGCCTAGTAATGATTCAAAAAATGTTTAGATGGGAAGTAGATGGGGATATCATTGAGGTGGGTATCACCCTAGGGGATGTCCATGTTATCTTGGGACTACCTATAGGAGGTACACCTATGGTCACAAGAGTACCAGATGGATAGGAATAGAAAAGAGTGTTAGCCATATGGGCGATGGGTTTAGACATGATGTATCTTAAGTTGAGAGTTAGACTATTTGACATTTATACCTCTCAAATTTTGGATATTGAGAAGGTGGTTATAGGAATTATGATAACATAGGTGTTGTGTCACAAGTTAGATGACAAGGTACCACTGTATGTGATAGCCTTATGACAAACTATATTGGAGTATGGGGTTTTGAATGATTTAGGTTCTGTCATCTGGGTATAACTTCTACATGACATGTATTGGATGATATCTAAAGGGAAGAAGTATATGGGCCTATTATCTTGATGAGTTTATGGATATATGAGAGGTTCACTATGTATTTCCCAATTAGGTTACCCTATGTGGTCAATGATCAGTTGCCTTAGGTACAAAGGTGGTAATAGGATCAGGTAGTGCAAGATGTGCCCCACATGCTAGTGTTGTAAATAGTTAGGTGAGTAGATATTATGTGGTATAATTATGGTCACATTGTTATGGTATGGCTGAGCTAGGAGATAATGGTATTGATATTGACATATATATAAATTATCAACCATTATACTTGGTGGATAGAGCTACATTTGGTGGTACATGTATCGAGACAAATGGGACTCCCTTAATGATGCTGATAGTGGTTCCCACATTTTGGGCCAAGCATGTGAGAGGGTCAAAGGGGAGAGGAGGATAGGGACACTAGTTGATAGGCCAATGATCAGATCATGGTGTGAGAGATCATAAAATAGTTGAGCATGACAAGAAATAGATAAAGAGGATATAGATGTGAATGTAGGAGTGCCAGAGGTACCACTACCATGACCACATCAAGAGGAGTAATAAATACCTCGATCACACCATTGATGGAGGAATTGATAGTAGGAGAGAGTAGAGATAGTGGTCATCCTAAATGACCCATCAGGTGGGTCAAGATAGAGTTGGGTGATAAAGGTACCACTCAGGCATAACTTGAGATGGGCATGAGTGGTGACCCTAGGATTTCCTCTTGGGAGATGACCTATAGATGAGGTAATTTAATGACTCATTAATGGGGAGACCATGCTCGATGATTTCATAAATGATGAGATGGTAGGAGACACATAGATAGGTAATACATGATTTTGAAAGTTACTTAAGTTATTTGAGATAGATTATAATAGATAGATTTTGAGATATATCAGTGATCTAATATCTATTTGGTTTGATTTTTGTAGATCTAATAGAGGAGGAGACTAAATGGGGATCTTGATTGATGGGATCACTCCATGATATCTTTGATGAGGTGCTGACACCCTATGATCTAGTGACACTGGAGGATCCTGTAATAGAGTCTACTCCAGGGAGCTAGTTTAGACTAGTAAGAACTAAAACAAGGCAAGTAAAAGCATGTAGGAAGGAGCCATAACCAAAAATAGGGTTAGGAGTGGGAGAGGCATAGGTATGGTAGGCCTTAGAGCTATAAATATTTCTACCATAACCCAACTATCATAGGTACATGCCTAGCTAGTGGAGATATAGGCCCAAGTGGCCAATCTATATAAACAAGTGATAGGTCTGAGATCTTAGACAACCTCCTTATAGTATACTATTTAGAGGGGATAGTTTGAGGCATCTATGGGTAGTGTAGCTAGGCCACGAGATAGAGATGATATACCCCAATCATAGAGCTAAGATGATGTATATTATTTGTACTTTGTATTCAAAACACATGATGTGTGTGTGTGTGTGTGTGTGTGTGTGTTGCGTGCGTGCACACGCGCTAGAAAGAAATATATTCAAGCATCAACAACCAAAATCATAATAAAAATACATAAAATTAACATATAACTGCCAAGATGAGATATATATATATATATATATATATATATATCTCATTTTGGCAGTTATATGTTAATTTTATGTATTTTTATTATGATTTTGGTTGTTGATGCTTGAATATATTTATTTCTAGCACATTTATTTTAGCTATTTTTTTATATGCTATAGGAAATATATGAGTTTTGGTTTCTTTTCTAGAATTATGTAGGACACATGCATGGTAAAAAAGAAACAGTCAAAAGAGATTTGGCTAAGTATAATCAATCAAAATAAAAATGTATTTCACATTATTTCATGTTGGGAAATGTGTAATAACAAGAAAATGACTAAGTATAAATAACTAAAGGGGTGGTAAATAAGATGGATTTTTTTTTTTAAAAACCATGAAAAGGATTGGCACCAAATTAAAACAAATAAGATCACACTAAGTCATATTGGGAAGTATGAAAATAATGTAATAAAATGGAAAAGTATGTGAAAGGACAAATGGTATAAAATAAATAAATTAAGTCAATTAATCATACTAAATCATGTTGGGAAGTATAAAAGAGAAACAAAATTTGCAAAATTTGGTCTTAAATTTATCACACTAATTCAAGCTGGGAAGTATTCTTAAGGTGTGGAGCTAAAAGCTTCACCAAATGAGTGAGTGCAGAAGTTGTTGGAGTTACACAGACACCAGCATCGGTTAGGAGCATCGACGTCGGTCAGGAGTCGACTGAGAGATGCCAGCGTCAGTCATGGATCGGCTGATGTCGGTCAGATGTAGATAGGCAGGGACCGATGTCGGTCACCTGTGCGTCCAGAATACTATTTTCGTGGATAGAACACAATGTTTGCATGATAGGATTAAGTGATAGTCTTAAGTCTGCATCTCTATTTTAAGTAGGACTGTTTTGAGCCCTTGATTAAGAGGTGCATCTAGTGGTTGTAATTGTATGCTCATGAATCCCTAATGTTATATAATAGGGATAGATCTTCATAGCTAAATTGAACAGTACAAGATATTTGTATAGTATATGTGTATCAATCCAGGTTGTTGGAATTGATTGTAATTGAGAGAGAGAACTCTTGAGGGAAAGAGATCTAGAAAGAGATCTGTACATCTGAGAGAGGTGTGGAAGAAAAGAAGTTTCTTCAATTGTAATTCCTTCTAGAAGAGTTTAATACAAGTTTTCAGGGTGGTTTCTTGTATCTCTTGTTCTTTGCTATTTCTTATTCTAGTTACTTATCATTCTAGTTTAATTCCATGTTTAATTGCTTTCATATAGTAATCAACTTTGTTGGTTGATCCCCAACAAGTGGTATCAGAGCTTGGTTAGTGATACCAACAAGTGGTATCAGAGCCAGGTTGACTAACAGCCATTTTAGATCTGGTTAGTGTGTATTGATTATAGGTCACTCACAGGGATTTCTGTTTGAGTGGGAGAAGCAATGGTAGAAGAAAGTAAACTGAGAATGGAGAAGTTTAATGGCAAGAATTACCAATTATGGAGAATGCAGATAGAAGATTATTTATATCAGAAAGATCTATACTTACCATTAGGTGGAGTTTCAAAGAAGCCCACAGACATGGAAGATGAAGAATGGGAAGTTCTTGATAGAAAGGCTCTTGGATCTATAAGATTGAGTCTATCATCTACTGTGATATCTAATTTATCATAGGCAAAGTCAATGGTAGAGTTAATGACTACTTTAGCAAATTTATATGAAAAACCCTCAGCTTCAAATAAGGTATATCTTATGAAGCAGTTATTTAATTTGCAAATGCAGGAAGGTGGATCTGTATCTAATCATCTAAATGATTTCCATGGAATTGTAAATCAATTAAATTTAGTCAAAATAGTTTTTGATGATGAAATTAAAGCTCTATTAATCTTATGCTCTTTACCTGAGAGCTGGCATAGCTTGGTAATAGTTAGTAATACTGCATCTGCTTCAAATATTTTAAAAGTAGATGATATTGTTAGTGTAATCTTGAATGAAGAAATTTGTAGGAAAAGCACAGAGGAAACATCAGGGAACGCTTTAAGTTTTGAGAGCAGAGGAAGGCAAAAAGAGAAGAGCAAGAAAGGGAGATCAAGGTCTAAGTCAAAGATGAGAGGTAGATCCAAATCAAGAAATGGTAGGAGAATAGCCTACTGGAATTGTGGAAAGATAGGGCACATAAGCAAAGATTACTGGTCAAAACCTAAAGAGGACAATTAGCATGAAGGTAGAGAAGAAGCAAAAGTTGTAGGTATTATTGCACAAGATGCTCTTATATTCTCTTTGCATAATAATATAGAATCTTGGGTTTTAGATTCTAGTGCATCTTTCCATGCAACCCCTAATAGAGAATATTTTAGTGACGATGTCCATGGAGATTTTGGAATAGTTTATCTAGGGGATGATGAGCCTTGTAAAATTGTTGGCAAAGGAAAAGTGCAGCTGAAAATGCAGAATGGCAACACATGGGTGTTGAGAGATGTTATGCATGTTCCCAGCCTGAAGAGGAATCTGATTTCTACAGGAAAGTTAGGGGATGAGGGTTGTACAATAACTCTCATAGCTGAATCTTGGAAGGTTTCCAAGGGTGCACTTGTATTGGCCAGAGGTAAGAGAGTAGGTACTCTCTATTTATGTAATTGTATTACTGATAATTCTCCTTCTGTATTATCTACTTCAGATGTAGATGCAAAGTTGTGGCATCAGAGGCTTGGCCACATGAGTGAGAAGGGAATGACAATTCTTAAGTCAAAAGGTAAGCTTTCAGATTTGAAAAGCATAGATCTAGATTTTTGTGAGCACTATATTTTTGGGAAACAGAAGAGAGTGAGTTTTCTCAAGACTGGGTCAACAAAGAAGAAGCACAAATTGGAGCTTGTTCACACAGACGTGTGGGGACCAGCTCAGGTTGCTTCTATTAGAGGATCACAGTACTATGTTTCTTTCATAGATGATACTACAAGAAAGGTATGGGTCTATTGTATAAAGAAGAAATATGATGTTTTGACACTTTTAAGATTTGGAAAGCTATGGTTGAGAATGAAACAGGCAGGAGATTGAAGTGCCTGAGATCTGACAATGGTGGTGAGTTCTGCAGCAACAAGTTCAACTGGTATTGTTATATGCATGGAATACACAGGCAAAGAATGGTTCCAAGGACACTTCAGCAAAATGGAGTTGTTGAAAGGATGAACAGAACAATAATGGAGCATGCACGGTGTATGAAGTTGCATGCTAGTTTGCCCTTAGAGTTTTGGGCAGAAGCTGTGGATACTACAGGTTTACCTGATTAACAAAGGACCCTCTACAGCTCTGGATGGTGGAATTCCAGAAGAGGCATGGATAGGTAAAAAGGTAGATCTCTCATTTCTCAAAGTTTTTGGTTGTGAAGCCTTTGTGCACGTTGATAAGGAAAATAGAAAGAAGCTGGATGCTAAGTCTATGAGGTGCACATTTATTGGCTATGGCTCTAATGATTTTGAATTCAGGTTTTGGAATCTAGGAACTAAAAAAATAATTAGAAGCCGTGATGTTGTTTTCAATGAAAAAGTGATGTATAGTGATCAGCTCAAGAAGCTGAATCAATCTCGGCAAAGCAATGGAGAATTGGATGAGGTGACGGTCCAAAATGAGCTCATGGGTAGAAATAATCACAGATAGGAAAACACAGAGACTGACATGTCGGTCAGGTAGTAACCAACATCGGCAATATAGGAACCGATGTCGGTCATATAGTGACCAATGTCAGTCAGGAAGGAACCGATGCTGGTCATATGGAACCAAGGGTGGTCAGTTACATGCCTGGAGGTGATCGAGGTCGATCATTATCAGAGAATTTGGGGACAACGTGTTGTGAATGAGTCTCAAACACCCATCAAGAGGTCAGAAAGGGTAAGTAAACCTCCAATTCGATATTCCCCTTCATTATTCTATTTATTGCTTACTAATGGTGGAGAACCAGAGAGTTTTGATGAAGCAATATAGGTGGAATCCAAGAATCAGTGGGAGCTAGGCATGAATGAGGAAATTGATTCCTTGAAAGAGAACCAAACATGGGATTTGGTTGAGTTGCCAACAGGTAAGAAGACACTGAAGAATAGATGGATCTACAGATTGAAGGAAGGTGAGAATGGATAGATGAGATATAAGGCCAGGTTGGTAGTGAAAGGATTTGCACAAAAACTAGGTATTGATTTTGGTGAGATTTTTTCTCCTGTAGTTAAAATGACTTCTATACAGACTGTATTGTCTTTAGTTGCTATTGAGGATTTGCATCTTGAGCAGCTTGATGTTAAGACATCATTTCTTCATGGAGATTTGAATGAAGAAATATATATGGATCAGCCGGAAGGATTTGAGGTCAAAGGTAAGGAGAAGCTAGTGTGCAGATTGAAGAAAAGCTTGTGTGGCCTCAAGCAAGCTCCTAGACAATGGTATTTGAGATTTGACAGGTTTATGACTGAGCATGGCTATAGTAGATGTCAATCTGACCATTGTGTGTATTTTTAGAGATTGGATAATGGTAGATATATTATTCTGTTGTTGTATGTAGATGATATGCTGGTTGCAGGATCACACATGCAGGATATCTCTGAGCTTAAGGTGAAATTAGCTCACACATTTGCCATGAAGGATTTGGGAGCAGCAAAGAAAATCCTTGGCATGAATATTAAGAGAGACAGGAAAAATCATAGGTTGATTTTGTCTCAAGAGGATTATGTGAACAAGGTGTTGAAACGGTTCAATATGTAGGATGCAAAACCGGTAAGCACACCTATGGCTGGACATTTCAAGTTGAGTAAAGAACAATGTCCTAATTCACATGATGAGGTAGAGTACATGAGGAAAGTTCCATATACTTCCGCAGTTGGGAGTTGAATGTATGCAATGGTTTGTACTAGGCCTGATATTGCCCAAGCAGTGGGAGTTGTAAGTAAGTATATGGCAAATCTAGGGAAGGAACACTGGAAAGCAGTTCAGTGGATCCTTAGATATCTGAGAGGGACCAGCAGTAGGCATTTGTGCTATGGTGGGTTAAACACTTCTCTACATGGTTATGTAGATTCAGATATGGTAGGTGATTTGGATGGCAGAAGAAGCACCACAGGATATGTTTTCACTATTGGTTGAATGGCAGTTAGCTGGATATCAAAGTTGAAGAAGGTTGTTGCCTTGTCAACTATAGAAGCAGAATATATTGCAGTCATAGAGGCTAGCAAAGAGATGATATGGATGACACGGTTCATGGAAGAGCTTGGAAAGGAGCAAGAGAGTTGTAGACTATACAGTGATAGTCAGAGTGCAATTCATTTGGCTAAGAATTCAGCTTTTCATTCAAGAACCAAGCATATACAACTTAGGTACCACTTCATTAAACAGGTATTGGAGGATGGTGAGTTAAATATGGAGAAGATCCATACAGATAAGAATCCTACTGATATGTTAACCAAGCTGGTAACAAAGGAGAATTTGAATCTTCATTCAACTTTTGTAGGTCTTCATGATTGAGTTTGAAGATGGAGGAGCTAAAAGATGTTGCTGTACAGGTACTAGTGCAGCTATTTATCTCCAAGTGGGAGATTTTTAAGGTGTGGAGCTAAAAGCTTCACCAAATGAGCGAGTGTAGAAGTTGCTGGAGTTACACAAACACCGGTGTCAATCAGGAGCAACTGACGTCGGTCAGGAGTCAATTGAGAGATGCCGGCATCGGTCATGGATCGGCTGATGTTGGTCAGATGCAGATAGGCAAGGACTGATGTCGGTCACCTGTGCATCTAAAATACTATTTTTGTGGACAGAACAGAATGTTTGCATGATAAGATTAAGTGATAGTCTTAAGTCTGCATCTCTATTTTAAGTAGGACTGTTTTGAGCCCTTGATTAGGAGGTGCATCTAGTGGTTGTAATTGTATGCTCATGAATCCCTAATGTTATATAATAGGGATAGATCTTCATAGCTGAATTGAATAGTACAAGATATTTGTATAGTATATGTGTATCAATCCAGGTTGTTGGAATTGATTGTAATTGAGAGAGAGAACTCTTGAGGGAAAGAGATTTAGAAAGAGATCTGTACATTTGAGAGAGGTGTGGAAGAAAAGAAGTTTCTTCAATTGTAATTCCTTCTAGAAGAGTTTAATACAAGTTTTCAGGGTGGTTTCTTGTATCTCTTGTTCTTTGCTATTTATTATTCTAGTTACTTATCATTATGGTTTAATTCCATGTTTAATTGCTTTCATATAGTAATCAACTTTGTTGGTTGATCCCCAACAAGTATGAAAATTCAAGAAATGGTTGGATTCTTACATGAAATCAGAAAATAAGAAGATAAAACTGAAAGAGTAATAAATTAAGCATAAAACATACTAAATCAAGATGGGAATCATGTCAATGATGTATAACTTCATAATCAATCACATCTTATCTGATATTTGACACATATATTTGTTTTGTGACTTGGATTATTTGAAAATTTTTGTGAAGAAGGCTAGGTCCTATCTATGGTCTGACATTAAAACTCATAAAGGGAACACTAATGAGGTGGAAATAAATTTGGAAATTTGGTAATAAGAGGATGTTGGTAATAGGAATGTGAAATTATGGTAATTTATGAGGAAGACCAGGTCCTATCCATGATCTTACAATGCAACTCATAAATGAAATCCCTATGGGAGTGATAAGTGAATAAAACAATATTTCTCAAGAGGAAATATGAGGAATGTTGGGCATGAAAGAAGGAATGTAAAAATAATAACTTAGGCATCTTATGAAGAGACCTTAGGAGATAGAAGGCATACTAAGGACATGAAAAAACACTAAGTGACTAATAACCATCAATGTACAAAGGAAACCTGTTCACTATAAACACAAATCTATGTAGGAAAATAAGTGTGATACTAAGATCAAATCATGAAGGTAGATTGGTAGAGAGAAAATTAAAATGGACCTACCTTCCCATAACTTGTTCCCCATTTCTCAGGACCCCTTACAGAGCTATTGGTCTACTGCAAAGATTGGGTTATTGCATGAGAAAGTAGGTAGTACTAAAAGATTATGTTTTAATGCTCCTTTTATAATCTACTATCCTACCACACCCCAAATGACCTTATATCTATCATGAGGTTAAATATGGAATTTGAGCTTCGACTAGAAGGAGATGTGCTTTGAATCACATCTTTTAATATGATTTGACTTTTAAGATGTTTGAATGTTTTTACCTTTTGTATCTATTTCTAACTATTTTTTTGCTTTTCCACATTTAGAAGATGAAAGAAACTATGATAATGGTCAAGGGTTAGATGATACCCAGATGAAGTTTTGCGCACCGTATCTAGACGACTGAAGGAGCTCCTCTTTGGCTGTGGAGGATGACACCTATAAATAAGAGAGACTTAAACAAGGAAACTGTTAGATTGATAGGTGGTGGACTGCCAAGCAAAGCTTGATCCCAGAAGTGCAAAGACTTCCTGGAGGGGTGACAGTCCACTAGTTGATAAAAATAATACTGCTAGAAAGAGAAATGGTGAAAGACTAAAGAAAAAAATAAAGATAATGCGTACCTATATTTGGCAATCTATCTTCCACAGTCACCGACATCGATAGTTATGCCGGTGTCAGTTGGTCAAGGTTATTGGCGTCGGTTAGTCTATCGATGTCGGTAGGGGCAATGGGCCTGGACACCGATGTTGAGTGGGGGCAATGGGGCTTTGGATGAGTCTCAGGTCTGTCCGTGGTCAACAGAATGGTTTGGGATGTTTGTGGGAGTTTTAATGGTTTGTGTTGGGTTTGCAGGGTAGAGAGTGTGGCCTAAAAGAGGGACCAGATAGAGGATAGGGGTGAAAGGGGGATAAGGATGAGGGAAGGCTTTTAGCCTCTCTGGGAAGGATAGATCGAGTTGTGTCAATAGTGCTTAGAAATGGACAATGGACTGATCGCTAAATGGATTTAAAATAATACTAAAATATAAAATAGCAGAAGTACTTAGCTCTTGTAGAGAACCAAAAATGCAGGAGGTCTATTTCTATTATGGCAGATATGAGAGACTTCTTGCAACCTTCAATCTGGTGTGGAGTGACTGATGCAGAGCTTCTGAGCCTGGAGAGTGCTGTTGAGATGTTGATACCTGCAAGGAGTCGAGGAGCAAGAGAGCTTGGAACCTGGAGTAAGAGAATTCACATTCATGGGGGGATCAATAGAGGCTGGATTCTAGTTTTAAAGGAACTGACATCGGCAATACCACTGGCGTTGGCTGACTAGTGACTGACGTCAGTGGCTAAAGAATGGGAAAAGAGGCTATTTTTAGCCTTTTGCCCATTCTTTCAACTGCCAGGTCTAATTGTCATTGGAAAATGGTCCAAGGTAGATTAAATGAGTGGGAGAGGTTAGTGGGAGGGATGAAATGGGATTTAAGTAATTAAGATTTGGCATGGGGTGATGGAGGTATCCAAGGAGGGGTATCCAAGGTGGGGTGAGGTGTCATGGGTGATGTGTCAAGGGGGGTTATTAATTTAAAATAGTTAATTTATTTTAAATTAATAAGTGTGTGGGTTAGGAATGTTTGAAAGTGGACCAAGGGGACCAAGGGGGAGATGACGAAGGAGTAGACACAATTTTGGTGTCTACATTTGCCCCTTTTTATCTTGTTGGTTGTTCTTGACGAACTGCAAGACAAAAATAGTAGTAAATTACCCCAGGTATGGGATGAGGTGTTTCCCCCTCAAAGCAGGAGTCGAGGGAAGGGACCCTGATATCAGGTGTCAATTTGACAGAGAGTGGATGGATAGAGTGAAGGTTTGAGTGTGAATGTCTGCAAAGGGTGGGACTGCGCATATACCACTCCACGCGATAGATAGGTCAAATTGTCATGGTCAAAGGTCAAGGAGTGCTAAAATCAAAATAACTGGTCCCCAACATTTAGTCATAGCTAATTGGGTTAAATGATCCAAGCTGTAGCTCCAAGGGTCATCGTGTTCCAAGTATCCCAGGCTCAGGAAGTGCTCTTGGAAAACACAAAAAAGCCACAAGTAGTGGGGATCAACTGGAGTGTGATCTGATACTTATGGGGGTCATGGACAATTTGCTAACTAGTCATGAGGTAGCATAGGCAATCAAAACAACCAAGGTAGAGTTGGCTCAAAAGTGGTTGAGGTTGGAGGAGATAGTCGTGATCTCTAAGGTCTGTGGTCGAGTCAGGCTGAGGTAAAAGCGATCTCAAGTGTGCCCCAGGAGGCTAAGATGACTTCTACTATGAGGGCTGGTTGTTGTGGGCATGATTTTGGTCATTTTGAAGAGGTTTGAGGTTTTAAGTATGCTGACATCAGTTAGAAAATTGATGTCAGTGGCTAGAAGAGGTCGACGTCGGTGGGAATCAGCTGACGTCGGCATCTTAGGGCACGATTCTATGCCGACATTGGTGGCCTGCCAAATCTGACAAAACTAGATTGGTGGCCCACCAAAAGTCATTTGTGACATTTGAAGATTTGAAAAAAGAGAGCTCTGAGACAAGTGAGTGAAAGTGACTTAGAGTGACTGGTTTAGCAGTGTGAGGTGTCAGAGTGTGATTGGTGGAGAGAGTGAGTGAAGTGGAGCATTTATTGGAGGTTGAAGAGGTGGTTGTGGGCCAGCAAGAGGTTGCAAAGAAAGTGAGATAGAGGAGATGGCAGAGGGTGGAGGAGGCCCCATGGGAGGACCACCACTAGTAGAACCCATTGTACCACCTCGACAGCATCGACGGGATGAGGTAAGGGGTGTATTTGATTGTTTGTGGTTGGTTTTTGAATTTGTTTTATTTTTGAAATTTTTAGTGTTTTTAAGTTAAAATTGAGGGGGAGGGGTAGTTAGAAGGGTGGGTAGGCTAATTAGAGTAGGTTAGGAGGATTCTAGAGGGATTTGGGGGGTTAAAGGGGGAAGAAATGGGGAAGCCCTAATTTTAGGGCTCACCCCATTCAGCCCTAGGGCCGAACCAGTCATCGATGTCGGTGGGTTCACCGACGTCAGTCGACCAGTGACTGACTTTGGTCACTTATCTACTGATGTCAGTTACTAAGTGACTGACATTGGTTAAATAAGTGCCATCATTGGCATGCTAACTGATGTTAGTGGCTGCCTGGTCTAAGAAGATTTTGAAAATTGTCAAGTCAAAGGGCTGAAGCCATGCCAAGGGCTCCTCGGGTGGTGGGATAGGCATATAAGTACAAGCAGATGGTCAAATTAGGTAGACAAATGGGTGAATGGCCAAGCTAGTTCTCCCAAAAGGGAAGAAGAGTCATGGTGGTCAGTTGTTTTGTTAACATGGGTTTGTGTGCATTGGTTGGATGCAGGTGAGGCAGATGCTGATGCTGTGAGATCGACTACCACCATTGCTGACACAGATGCATCGAGACATCACTAGGGAGGAGTGGGCCTAGATGACTATAGTGGGACTTGGTGGGTTGTGATGATACTATCAGGTGGCTAGGGATGTGAGCCTGATGGTGGCTCTGATCGAGTGATGGGATCATTCCACCAACACCTTCCACTTGCTGATAGGGGCGATGACCGTTGTTGTCGAGGATGTGTACCAAATTTTGTGGCTACCAGTACATAGAGTAGACTTGTATGCATGCTCAAGAGAGGTGCATGATATTCAGATGGTTACGCTATTTGGAGAGCATGTGGCGGAGGTGAGCTACCACTCAGCCAGTTTTGCCTACGAGCCGTTATATGCTGCGGATGAGGATGCACATTGACTGGCCATCCTCATGATGATCAACATTATAGTCTACACACTGCCAGATGCTGAGGGAGGTAGATTTGTAGTCACTATGATTAGAGTTTTAATAGAGATGCTAGAGACATATATGGTGTTTGCCTGGGTGCCTGTCTTTTTGGCCTAGTTATATAGAGAGCTCTGGGGTATCAGTCAGCGGTGATGGTACAGCTTGTGCATAAGCCACCTCCTGCATTGCTAGGCATATGAGCACATTATGGTCACCCAACCTCTCAACCTTCCAATTGTGATCCAGGCTAGCTTTAGGGTCAGGTTCAGGCGATGGCATGAGGTCATGGCACAGACTCACATAGATGGAGTAGTCAGAGACATTGACTACTACAGAGGGGTACTAGAGGGCCTGATCCCTGTAGATATCATTTGGAGACCATACTTGGTGTATCTAGCTTTTAGAGACTAGGGAGAGTAGCTTGTCAGAGTGCAGAGCATCAGATGGGTCAGGGGCAGATGAGCTAGCGAGCTTGAGAGGGTGCCAGCAGAGAGAGTGCGGTGCTAGTTTGGGCTGCTACAAGATGTGCCACCCACCTTCCCATAGTACAGGCGAGATGACATTGAGGTGCCAATCCCACTGCTAGAGGAGATAGAGGGGCTCAATTTTGAGGAGCTACTGGTAGGCCCTGGGATAGCAGATCTAGGATGTACAGAGGCTTATGTGGACATGGTGGGCAGGGCTATACATAGGGATACAGGCAGGGCCACAGCCTGATCTGTAGGTAGTGATTAGGGACAGGGATGTAGCCTACCAAGAGAGGGATGTTGTGATCTAGGAGAGGGATACAGACCATAACAGGTGACCATTTTGTAGGGCCAGGTCATGGCATTACAGGGACAGGTGACAGGGTTGATAGGGTAGGTGGCTGCTTTGATAGGGTAGATCACCATTTTGTAGGGGCAGTTGGTCGTAGCCCAAGCACAAGGTTTTTTTCACCATTTAGCATCCACCAAAGTAGCCAGTTCAGGAGCTAGCATAGTCTGCATTAGTGTAGCCAGCTCAGTCACAACCATAGGGTTCAGTGCAGGGCATGGTAGTAGGGTTGATGGGTCCACCACAGACTATACCTATGTCTAGGTACAATACTGCATTGGATGAGATCACATATTATGAGGGGGCCATCAAGGGATTCCCTCAGATATAATGATACTTAGAGATGAGGGCTGAGCTGAGCCGGCAATGATCTATGTCGTGAGTGACTGCTTTGGGTTCTCGCAGATGGTGCAGATCAGAGGGTGGAGATGATACAACGTCTTCACGGCCACTGCCACCACCATCACAGCCACAGCCTTGAGGCTATTTTTGATATTATGTATATACTGGCCTGCGAGCCGTTGATGCGAGATGTACTTATTTTTTGAGAGAGAGACACAGATTGTACCTTTGTAAAACATGGATGATATATATTATGATGAGATTTTGACTATTGATGTGTTATGGAAATGGTTTGGATGTTAATGTTTTAGTATTTTTCATATGTTTTAATGATGTATGCTTAATGTAATGATGTTTATGATGATTATGATGATGTATGATGTTTGGGATGATGTTGATGTTATGATTATGCTATGTTAATGATTATGAATGATTAATGTGATGATGTTAAGGATTATGATGTGAATGCTTTGATATTTATGATGATGCTTAATGATTATGATGATGATGTTTGATGATTATGATGTGAATGATGATGTTAATGATGTATGCGGTAACATTGGTTTGTGTTTTGGTTGTTAATTTCTATGTGCATTGCTTTTCATAGAAACTAAAGTGATTGCCATGATAATGTTAATGGTTGTAGGAATATGTGATTGGTTGTGATGAAGGAATGACATGGGACGAAGGAATGGCTGAAGGAGCTAGCCTCAGAAGACCCCATGTCAACTGAGTGCTGCCTACATAGCCCCTGTTTGAAGGGCCTCAGGCCAATGTAGTTCTCCCAAAAAGGGAGGAAGGGTCAAAGTGGAAGAGAGGGTTGGTTTGGTCATGATAATGGTTTAGCACTTCCCATATGTCTGATGGTTCATGCTTGAAATGATGAGGGGAAGATGATGCTACAGCCTTGTCCATATTGTGTGATGGTGTATTCTGTAACATAGGTTATGGTTTTTCATCCCTAGCAATTTTTCATATTGGGTGATGGATGTATGCTAAAAATGAAATGAGTCTATTTATGCTTCAGCAAATAATGGTTTATGCTTGACATAAATTGTGTGGTCGATAGTTTCCATGTGTATTGGTTTCCATAGAAATGGATATGAATAAGCTATGAGAACGTTAGTGGTCTGAAAAGGGGTGGGTTGGTTTGGTTTGGTTGGCAAATGATTTGGTTGAATGTGACAAAGGTATGTAGGAAGTGAAAGGCATGTTTGCCCTTTCATTGACAAGGACCATAATAATAGCATAGGTAGGGGGTTTTTAGAAACAAAAGCCCCATTCATGCATGACATCGTTGACCATTGGTTGTGTTAGAGAAGTAATAGAATCATTTTGACATTAAAATGAGCTCAAAATCCCTTGAGTAGGTGATGTGATATGGTAGGATAGGGCAACCCTTTTTGGTAGGGATAACTTTGCCCCTTTTTATAGGAGACCCTGAGAACGACTATAAGTCAAGTCCATGACCCCCTTTTTTTTTAAGAGACTGATCAATGCGAGAAGTCTACATAGGGATGTCATTTTGTTTTGTGGTCATTTGTGAAGCTGATTGATGTGGGAAGCTTCTGAGAGAGTGTTGTTTGTAGCAAGATGTTTAGGCATAGCCATCCTTCGAGGGAGTGGTCTATATTTTTGCTTTATATATTTTTGAGGGCTTTGAATAGCTATCCTTCAAGGGAGTAGTCTATTAGCTACAACAATGATGATACAGCTGTCCTTTGAGGGAGCAGTCTGCATTTAGATTTTATGACCTTTTGATATTTTGACATCCCAATTTATTTTTGACAAAATTTTTAGTCATGGACAAGACTGTAGAAGTTTGAGGGCTCCCTTTGATTAGGACAAAGCATTCATACTTTATAAAAGGGTTACATAGTGTTTGCTTTAGGGAAATAAGGTTGAAAAGAATGGGGATTAAAATGACAGGGATTGCTCAAGGGACGAGCTCAAGTTAAATGTCGAGTGAATGAGTACTTGACTAATAATAGAATGGTCGCAGATGCAAGGCATTAAGGGGCTCAAGTTTTGGTCAGCCTTCTAGAGAAGACAGACGATAAGTCCCTGATCCATACTTGTGCATTATGATGTAAAGTCTGAGCCAATTAGGAGCAAACTTGCCTCATTTACTTCTTTCCATGTTGGTCATGTGTTGGTTGATGTTAGATGTGAAGATGATTAAGAAGTTGGTTGAGAAGAGGATGATGCTTGGTCAATGCCTGATTGAGGTCATGTCTGGTCGATGCTTGGTTGGTTAATGTTTGGTCGATGCTTGGTTGGTTGATGTCTGGTTGATGTTTGATTGGTTGATGTTTAGTCGATGTTATGATAGCTAATATAAAGTCAAATTCCCCCCAGTTGCTTTTGTGATAGGGACAATGTTTGACACCCATTGCGAATAATCAATGGGTTGGATAAATGAGATGGAGAGAAGATGTTGAAGCTCCTCTTTGACAAGGAGTGTGATGCAAGTGTTTCCTGTGGAGATTTTGTTTGATAGGCTTAGTCTAAGAGGGTGAGATCTTGATCTTCCAGGTTTGAGGCAGGAATCTCAGAATGACTGAAAGTGATGGAGGCAATGGTGGGTAATGTTTGGATGGAAGCAGCCAGTGGTTGGAGGTCTCCAAGTTAGACCTTTACTGCCTGTGAGGCCTTGATCAAGGCTTGATGATGTTGTGGAGAGCTTTGAATGAGATCATACAAAGATGTCTTCATAGAAGTTTGGTGACGTTGTTTCACCATGGAGTCGCGAATTGGTTTCGAAGAGGTTGGTCGAGATGTGTCCAAGATTGAAATCTTGGGTTGTGGCAGTTGAGAGGGCTTGATGGAAGGATATGTTGAAGGGATAGAAACCTTTGACTTTCATTTTATCCTTCATGTTTTGTGACCTAGTGGCCACATTGATGGTGTTGATTTTGAATAATGGGGTTAAAGGTGGTAGAGGGACCATAGTCCGATGAGGGGATCCTGATTTAAGTGAGGATGTTTGAGATGCGTGGGATGGTGTCGATGGTTTGGTTAAAGGGTGGTCGAGAGGATCCTTAATGAGAAGGGTATCCTTTTTCAAGTGTTGATGAATGACAGCCTTAAGAGTGCAGTAATGCTCAGTGTCATGTCTGGGTGTGCGATGATATGCACAAAATTTAGTGTCGTCGAACCAAGATGGTTTTGATCTGAGAGTTGATGAGTGTGAAGGTGAGGAGGTTTGGGAGGCATGGGATGATGTTAGTAGTTTGTCAAAGGGGTCCTTAATAAGAGTGCCCTTTTTCAATTGTTGATGGATGACAACTTTAAGAGCACAACAATGCTCAGTGTCATGTCCAGGTGAGTGGTGATATAGGCAGATTTTAGTGTCATCGAACCAGGCCAGTTTTGGTCTGAGAGGTTGAAATGGCTTAATAGGTGGGAGACTGATGCTAGAAGACTACAACAACTGATGTAACAGCAAAGCATAGGACCCTGTTAATGGGTCTGCATGTTTTGTTGCAGTAAAAGTTGATAGCTTCTATTTAGAAGCTGTTGAGGGTGTGGCTGCACGTGTAGATGGCACTTTTATGGTGAGAGGTGTTGGATGTTTTGGAGGAGGTGTGTTCTTAATAGGTGAAGGTAGTAATGGACATGATTTGTCTTTGATGGGTGTTGGAGTAGGAAGCACTCCTATTAAGGTGGATGGATGTGGGCCCAAAAGAGAGGGCAATGATGATGGTGGAGAGGAGTTTGCCTGACGTGGTCTAGTAGTCTTCTTTAGTTTGGTTTGAGGACTACTATTAGGTGAGGCAAGGTTCAAGTCTACCTTCACTTGCGGGTGAGTGAGGTTAGATATGGGGCAAACACCGAGGGATTTAATCAGTTTTGATGTGGTGGATGTTTGTGAGGGTTTAGGCTCTGATGTGGATGGTTGGGCTTTTGAAGGTTTAGAAGTAGAAGTTTGGTCCTTGTTGGAAACTTTTAGAGATTTTGTCACAGGAGGGTCGACAGCATGAGATGAGATGGGATGTGCAAGGTGAGGAGCTTTGAGTCACTCCCATAATGCCTCATGTTCTAATTTCCTCGAATGGAGAAGTCCTAGTTTCTCCACTAATCGAGAGAATGGTTGGGAAGATGTCAGATGAGGCTTTGGTTCTTGAGAAGATGTGGGTGGTTGTGAGACCAAAAATGTGTTAGGTGTAGTGATCTCAGACCCAAGGCATGAGGGAGTCATTACTGGATCGTCTTTGGTTGAAGAAGGTGAAGAGACAGGTTCTTCTCTTGGTGGAGAAGGAATTGGAGAATGTGGCTCCTCAAGAGGATAGAGGGAAGGGATGATTGTGCCTTCTACTTGTGGTTGAGGAGTAGGAAGGGTAGGGTCCTCCATTGGTAGTAGGAAGGATGAAGGTGGGGCTAGTGGCATTGGTATGGTCAAAGCATCCTCCAATATAAGGGAAGTCGATGGAAAACTAACAAGAGAAGAAGGTTCGTCCACGTGTGATGGACTGATGGGTTGACGAACCTCTTCAGACTGTGAGAGAGGTTGGTCAGGCATAAGAGGAGAGACAGTGTTGACTGTGTGTATATTATGCTCTTGGGAGTCATCAGCCATGGTCTGCAGGTTGTTTTGGCTAGGGGGATGGTTAGGAAAAGGTTGTCTAAAGATGTCTATGCTTTGATTGGGTGGTGCATTTGGGTTATCCAAGACAAGATCGCCTTTATCTAGCATGTCCTGAATGATGTTCTTGAAGGTCTTGTAATTGTCTGTGTCATGACCTTTGACATGGTGATAATTGCAGAAGTCATTCTCCCTATACCACATAGGGATGGCACATGAGGGATCAAATTGAGGGGGTGGTCAAATTTGGAGGAGATTGAGGACTCCCTATTTGACAAGTTTATCCAACACAGATGCGTATGATTCTCCTATTGGAGTATACTGACGCTGCACATATCGTTGTTGGAATTGTCGTGTGATACTTTGAGATGTGGATGGTTTGGATTGGTTGGTTATTGTTGAAGACGATGGTCTAATGACTACAACATTTGTTGATCCCTTAGATTTAGGATTGGAGGAAGAAGATTTGGAGGAAGAGTCATTTGACTTGGTGTTGGGGTTTTTACTCTGCAATTTGACTTTGTTCTCCTCGATGGCACGTAGTTCAAGCTTCCTAGCCATCTTGAAAGCTTCGTCAAAGGTGTGGAATGTTTGGACCCGCAAAGTAGATGAAATGTGTTTGGCACACGCCTGTGAAAAGAGCTTGATGAGCTCAGGTTGAGGTAAAGAAAAGGAGAGTTGGTTGATTAAGCCTCTCCAACGGGCAACAAAATTGGCTATGGATTCATCGTCAAACTATCTAATAGAGTATAGGTCTGTGATGGAGACCTTTTTGGTGATATTGATCGAAAAATGGTCAAGGAAAAGTTGAGGTAGTTGGGTGAATGTGAAAAGAGAGTGACTGGTAATAGAGCTATACCAATCGAGAGCAGCACCAAAAAGTGACATGGGAAATGTGCATAGCAATAATGCATCATCATGTGCTATAAGGTAACAAGCATGTCTAAATGCTCATAGATGTTGCTATGGGTCTTCCTTACTCTGGAAGTAGTAAACTTGGGAAGCTCCCACTGACGGGGATACGATCGGATTGCGACTGAAGGGATGGATGGGTTCATTATAAATTTTTTCATACGAGAGAACATTTCTTGAACCCAAAATAGAGGTCTCAAGATTAGACATTTTGTCCATCAACATTTTGATTAGATCGGTTGACAAATTTGTAGGTGGGGCACCCCCTAGGTTGTAAGGCACTTGGAAGGTGCTAAGAGGGGCGTATGACGTAGTTGGTTGCGCTTGTATAGGCACAACATATTGATAACTAGTCATAGGGATAGATGTTAAAGCCAGGTGTGGTTGTGTCATGAAGCTAGAAGGCATGACTTGACTTGATGCCACCAGAGGTAGTTGGATGGTGGCAACATTAGCCAATGGATGAGTAGCCACCCTAGTGTTGATGGGTGTGAGAGTAGGTGGGATGGAGACAACTAGGTTTTGGAATGGTGTGGAAAGTTGTTGAATAATTTGCGGTTGATGGGGGGCTGAAACCCCAATGGAAGTAGGTCTAGAAATAGAAGGAGAAGCCACACTTTGAAGATTAGTCATGGTCTGGTTATTATTTGAGGCGATGGCCTGGGTGTCTATGGGTTGAATTACAGACGCTGTTGATATGACTATCGTCTCAACTAAGGAGGTTGGCATCCCATAAATTGGGTTGCCTAAAGAGTCTCGCATTGACTTCTCATGAGATAGTGCTGAAGGGCCTTGACATTGAGGTCAAGGAACCTTTCAAAGTCTTGGTCCCCTTTAGGGACAATAGGGGGCTGAGTCGGGGTTGGTTGGGTAGGAGTTCGTTCAGTCTCTGAATGATACTCCATTAGAGGACTTGTTATGGAAGGCTAAGGTGGGAGTGGTTGTTGCCTTGCATGGTCAACAAGAGTTTTGGTTTGACTACGTGTCAAAACCATTCAAGGCAAGATAATACATCCTTACTAGCTCAAACAACCAGATAAAAATAGAAAAGAAGATGAAGACAAGCAGACCCTAAACGTTAAATTCCTAAGAATAAATTTTTAGAGTCATGTTGGCTTATGCCTTAGAAGAGTGTGTTTGGGAAGTTGGCTTTTAGAACAGGTCCTAGAAGAAGCAGTTTGAGGTTGGTTTCAGGTTAGTTTTGGTGCTCAAGATCTATATTAGGTTCCATACGTGGCTTGGTGCTAAGGAGCGAGCTCCCCTCACTTCATGAGCCCAGATAAGCTGGGTCGCTTAGCTAGTATATACTTCCCCTAGAGTTTATACTCTGCCAGAGAATAGAGTGGGCTCTCCCCTTGGTAGTGAAGTCCAAGTAGGATTACCAGGAAGGGTAAGGTATCCGCTAGGTGATGAAATCCTAGTCGGACCTTGTCTCAGGTATGTTTAGATGCTTGATTATGAAAGTGGTCTGGATGTGTAACATAAGTGCACTACGATTTATTCATAATGCGGTTTTAATTACTAGGTGAGCTAAAATGCATTCAGGAAGGAATGAAATGCAATATATTTTTAGCCCAAATCAAAATGTGTGTTTGGATGCAGACAAGTGGAGAAAAGGTTGAAGAGTATGAATTTCACTACTCTAAAATGCAGGAAAGAAAGAAAAAAAAGGATTCTTTTTAACTTTGTTGATGGTGTCTTTTTTAAAGAGATAGAAGAAAAGGATGCAAGGAGAGACCTAATGCACCTATATAAAAATTTTGCTTTTAGAAGAAGAAGTATGAACCCAAGGAAAATTCCCAGGGTCCCACTGGGCGTGCCAGAATGTTTCTAACTATTTTTTTGCTTTTCCACATTCAGAAGATGAAAGAAACTATGATAATGGTCAAGGGTTAGATGATACCTAGATGAAGTTTTATGCACCGTATCCAGACGACTGAAGGAGCTCCTCTTTGGCTATGGAGGATGACACCTGTAAATAAGAGAGACTTAAACAAGGAAACTGTTAGATTGATAGGTGGTGGACTGCCAAGCAAAGCTCGATCCCAGAAGTGCAAAGACTTCCTGGAGGAATGACAGTCCACTAGTTGATAAAAATAATACTGCTAGAAAGAGAAATGGTGAAAGACTGAACAAAAGAAATAAAGATAATGCATACCTATATTTGGCAATCTGTCTTCCACAGTCATCGATGTTGGTAGTTATGCCAGCATCGGTTGGTCAAGGTTGCTGGCGTCAGTTAGTCTGCCGATGTCAGTAGGGGAAATAGGCCTGGATGCTGATGTCGGTGGGGGCAATGGGGCTTTAGACGAGTCTCAGGTCTGTCCGTGGTTAATAGAATGGTTTGGGATGTCTGTGGGAGTTTTAATGGTTTGTGCTGGGTTTGCAGGGTAGAGAGTGTGGCTTGAAAGAGGGACCAGATAGAGGACAGGGGTGAAAGGGGGATAAGGATGATGGAAGGCTTTTCAGCCTCTCTGAGAAGGACAGATCGGGTTGTGTCAACAGTGCTTAGAAATGGACAATGGACTGATCACTAAATGGATTTAAAAGAATACTGAAATATAAAATAGCAGAAGTACTTAGCTCTTGTAGAGAACTAGAAATGCAGGAGGTCTGTTTCCGTTATGGCAGATATGAGAGACTTCTTGCAACCTTCAATCTGGTGTGGAGTGATTGATGCAGAGCTTTTGAGCCTGGAGAGTGTTGTTGAGATGCTGATACCTGCAAGGAGTCAAGGAGCAAGAGAGCTTGGAGCCTGGATCAAGAGAATTCACATTCGCAGGGGGATCAACAGAGGTTGGATTCTAGTTTTAAAGGAACTGATGTCGGTGATACCGTCGGCGTCGGCCGACTAGTGACCGATGTCAGTGGCTAAAGAATGGGAAAAGAGGCTATTTTTAGCCTTTTGCCCATTCTTCCAACTACCAGGTCTAACTATCATTGGAAAATGGTCCAAGGTGGATTAAATGAGCGCGAGAGGTTAGTGGGAGGGATGAAATGGGATTTAAGTAATTAAGATTTGGCATGGGGTGATGGAGGTATCCAAGGAGGGGTATCCAAGGTGGGGTGAGGTGTCATGGGTGATGTGTCAAGGGGGGGTTATTAATTTAAAATAGTTAATTTATTTTAAATTAATAAATGTGTGGGTTAGGAATGTTTAGAAGTGGACCAAGGGGACCAAGGGGGAGACGACGAAGGAGTAGACACAATTTTGGTGTCTATAGTATCATTGCCTTTTATTAAATGATTTGAAGTTTGAATGTTTTTACATTTTGTATCATTGCATTTTATTATTTGCCTTTTATGTACGAACTTGGAATGACAATTCATGAGAGATAGAGTGATACACATGAATCAGATGTACGGTTAGGCTAAATGAAGCTAAGTGACCAAAGACAAGATTGACTAGAACACTTAGGATTAACAATGAGTGGACATGTTATCTCAAGTCTCAACCATGTATATGCTTATTTTGTGAAAAGAGAATAAAGGAAATAAAGGAGATCCAAAGTGGACCGATGAAAGGAGATTATAATGAGAGTAATTGTTTGCTAACTAATCACTTGGTAGAGAAGGAATGACTAAAGGGAGCACGGATTGTATAACTAAGTCACAATGACAATTAGCTATGTATATAGAGATAAAAATTAAACAATAATGAAAAGATAACAAGGGAGTTTTTAAGAAAGAAACTAAATAAGAAAAAGAAAGCAATGATAAAGAAGACATCCATAGGTTAACATAAATGACATTATAAGCAGTATATAATGTGAAATTAAAGTCACTATATAAGATCAACAAGAATTTGATAGAATGTAAAATGATATAACAAATAGATAAATATAAGAGTGGAGCACATGTCTAATCCAAAATGATAATATTTGAATACTGTAGATGATTTTTGAACTCTATATGGATTTAACAAAGTAAATTCAAACCCAAAGATCAAACTACTATTTAAAGTGATAGAGTCATTAGAATCATAATGTAATAGGTGAATAAAAAATCAAACCAACATTATAAAATACTAAAGCCAAATATCTACACCATGATTAAAGGGAATAAAAGACAAAGAGGATAGGGATTACCTTGACTCAACTTTTTGACATGGATGCTTGATCAAGGATGATGGATGCTTGATATGAACTCCTAAGATTATTGATTAGTTTGAAATGAATTTGTTATGAATCTTGGAAATGGCCTACCATGGAGGAGAGGAGTTGTTTAAATATATTTTGGAGGAAGGAATCAATGGTGGATATTCAAATTTGGTTTTGTAGAGATCAAGAGTTGAGTATTATCCAAGGAATTTAAAATTCCTTGGAAGCCTCTAGATTTAGAGGATTCTAGAGAAGAGGGGTTATAATAGGGAAGGTTATAAATTTGGAGGGTTCTATAATCCTTCTTAGGGATTAATGGTGATTTGAATGAGTTTAGATAAGGATTAGGTAGGGATTAGAGACTAGGGTGTAGGATAACCTAGGAATAGGCTAGTAGGTGGGCCATTGGGAATTTAAAATTCCCAAATAATAGGTAACTGGGATTAGATTAGAATAATGGTGTTTTAAAATAATTATGAGGGAGTGGGATTAGACTAATGATAGTGAATAAAGAATTATTGAAGGGGGACATTATATAAATGGACTAGGAATAGGGGATAAATTAGCAGGATAAATTAGAATAAATGAGATGAGTAGAATTAGTGTCAAATAATAGGATTATTAATGAAAATAATGTAAGTGATAAAATTTATATGAAAACATTTTGACCCTATTTGAAATGGAATTACGATTGAATTTAAGTGAAATGAGTAATGGTATTATAAAGAAAAACCATGTCATAGATGAATGTTAGTAGATGATGTTAAGGGATATGATGGCCCCTCAGGGGACATGAGGGGAAGAATGAGATGGATGGCCAATAGAAAGAAGAAATGATGGGTGGGATGATATTTATAGATGAGGGGATGAGATGTGAGATAGAAAAGATAATTTTGACTTAAGTAACGAGCTACAAATTGATGATGCCCATGGCAAAGACACATGCATAGGGAGTAAAGATGATGGGTGTCATGGTTTATGAAACATCTCAAGGGGGAATAAATCATAACATGATGATGATAATATTAAAGGGACATAATCTTTAGACATATCCCCAACAAGGATGCATGCAAAGGAGAGCTATAGGCTAGGATAAGATGATGATTTGATAATATTATTGATGGTTGTAAATCAAAGTTAATAAGCAATTAGTGATTGATGAAATAAAAGATGGATGTGATGATTTTTTCAAGCCCAATTGATAGGTGCAGGTGATTGATGGAAAATATTAAGGATATGATGATGGTGATTGCTTAATAGATTGAATGACTATATCTCAAGGATTTGACTGATGAAAGACTAAAAGATGATGATGGATGAGAGAGATAATGATTAAGTAATCCATAGGCACTAAAAAGTGGCCAAGTGATGTTTACATAGTCTGAAAAGACCTCAGACCAATGTAGTTATAATGAGGAGATGATGATGATGATTAGTGATTATAAAGTGATGATTAGTATGATTAGACTGTTAGTGATTGAAGGATATGATTTAGATGATGAGATGAAGATGATATTGATAAAATATGGGATGCTAGTTGGATGAGTCAAGAGGATTAGATTAGTGATGGGAATAAGGATTATTAGATGAATGATGAGGGTGGAGGTGATCAAGCCATCATAGCTATCAAAAGTCTCATCATAGTCTAAGAAATCCATTAAATATGTCACTTGACAATATGCCTAATAATATAAGCATGAGTTAGAGGACATTATGCCAAAGTGCATGGGTAAAAAGGTGAGCTCTACATCATTGAGGGCATCTGTAAACATTATGAGAGCTTTGGTAACCTCTATCATCCATGTTCATTGCCCAATAGATAAAAATACATGATGCAAATAAAACATAAGATAAAAAAGATATAAAAATGATAAAAGACATAAAAATAAGACAAAAATAATAAGTAACACACATGATTATCTACATGTAGTGCCCCAATGTCTTGTCTAATTATGGGATGAGTGATGGGGTAATAGGATAGATGATCATGATGCAATGGTGGATTTAGGATAGAATTTAATTTAGATAGCATAATCATGATTAGGATTAGGATGAGGATAAGGATAGGGATGAGATGCTTCCCCTAGTTGTGGATAGAAGGATGAAGGTTGGGAGAAGGTCTTTGAATACTGATTTGGTCTTGAAATCAAATCAAAAAGTGGTCAAATAAGGTGATTTATAAAAGTGATGACCAAGGATTACCAAAATACAATGCCCTTCAAGAGTTTAATCTAGTAAGGAGACTAGGAGATGATGGGATCAAATACTTTCATACTAGAAAAATAGTGATTTGATGGGTGCTAGGTATGAAGAGGCAATGATAAAGATAGTGATGGGATCAAGTACCTTCCATACTAGCAAAGAGGTGATGTGATGGGTGATAGGTTTGAAGAGGAATTGATAGGGAAATAATAGGTGCTAAACTGAATTCTTTGACAAAGTCATGTGTGCCAATAACACCTAGGCCAAGGATGAGATTGAAGATATGAAGGAATGAGTGACCACTGTGATTGGATTTCAAGACTAAATGTTGTACCCAAAAAAGATGGATGGGAAGATAGAAAAATGACATAGAAATGGATATTAGATAGTATTGAGATGGATGCAACTAGGGGATTCAGGATAAGACAATACATCATGGACAATTTTTTGGTTTTTCAAGTTTTATGATTTTTAGGGGTTTTTTGACATATTTGAATTTTTAGGGATTTTTTAGAATATGTATGTACACTATCAAAGGGGTTACTAGAGAAGGGAATAATAAGCCTATAAATAAATATGAGGATGGATGGAATGATGGATGAGTGACAAGAGGATGAGGATGATGCTAACCAAGGAAGAATGGACTAGGGATTGCTAATTAACACATGGGGAAGGAACCATATGTTTAGTTGATAGAATATCCATTCGAGGATATGCCAAGATGATTTGAGAGAATGTATCAAGACACCTTTCACTTTATTATGAAGGTCAAGACTAGAAATGAATGAGAGGTGGATATGATGGCAGATGATGGGAAAATAAAAATGGATTAAAGGATAAAATGATAAATGGATGACATGGAGGGGATTAACAAGGGATGGGAAATGGATGGATTTTTCCCCAAGTGTTGAAGTGAAATGTGGACAATAAATATTTTACCATGACACTAGAAACTAATTTTCATCATGGTACTTGCCTGAGGCATCATAATACTAGTTTTCACCATTGGATGAATGATTTTTTTTTACTATTATTGGGCATATTGATTTATTAGAGAAGGGCAAGATGCAATATGTTGGCATCGTTATGATATTTAATTGATGCCTATTATAGAGATGTGATGCTAGGATCATGTTGTTTTTACTAGAGATATTAATTTTTTGGTGGCCTTCATGACATTTAATGGAAACCCCTCTAGATAGCTAAACAAGGTGTCTTTGTTTCCCCTAGGAGAGACATTGCTACCTGGGGAGGTGATGTGAGGTAGGGATTTAATTAGATCTTGATTTTGATGGATGATAGGATCAAGATAAGATGGTATGATGGGTGATGGAGGATAAGGACTAATATGAATGATAGGATCATGATAGGATAGGGTGATGGGTGATGGAGGATTAGGACTAGCAATCGCATACATCATTGGAGATGTGGGACATGCTTCATTTGATTGGTACCAATTGATAAAATATTGAAGGATATCCATGACACTTTGAATTTATGATTCATCTTTGATCTGATCACTTGATGGATGATTGGCTATGCTTTTAACATTATTGGCATTTTGACTACCCCCTAGTGCCTGATTTTGGGCTTTACCAGGGGAGATTTATTTTTAACTTGATAAATGATGATTTTGACTTTGAAATTCCTCTAGTGCCTAATATGGGGCTTCACTAGGGTAAGACAATTTTTTTGATTGGGCTGATGATTTGATTCTTCTTGATTTTGATTGATAGGATCAAAGATGACTTGATCATGATTTATGACTTTAGGAATATGGTCTTGGACCTTTGTATTTGTGGCCCATATTCTATTGATCAAGAAAGGGTCCAACAATATATGTTCCTATTCATACTTATGAAGGGAGATGATTAAATGATCATCAATGGGAAGAAAAGGGTATTTGATGGATGAAGGTGGTGGAGATGGTATGATGAGGTCAATGAATGTTGATGGGGAAGCATGGTCCTCATATAGGTTCCTAGGAGACCTTGTTTCATCATTGGAGAAAATCTCCTCAATATCAGCAAAAGGATCACCAAGACTAGCTGTAGTATATGCATCCAACATAGGATCATATTCATTCTAACAATATTTGATAGATAAAGCTTGTAAGAAATTTTTTATGACTTCATGATCCTGATTGAGATCTAAAGGTGTGATTGGTAATGGATGGGAGGTATCTTCAATAATATAGGCATTATCAACACCTACTACAATGTCAATGGGGGATGATGTTTATAATGAGGAATCTGATTTGGATCTCGGCATCGTATATGATCCTGATGCAAATAAGACTTGTGTTGGCTCTAGTGCTGACTCTGATATATAAGATGTAAAGCTTCTAGTAGAGGATTCATTATTCACAATTGAACTCTCATCAGGGTTTTTTTGATATGGTGGATGAGGAGAAGAGGATGGAAGAGTGATGAATTCAACAAAGAGAGGGCCCTAGAAGGATTCATGAGAGATGGGAGGGATAGGATCATGGGGAATAGAATTAGTTGTGATGGAGGATTTAGGTGTGGTGTATTGACCTTGGTTTAGAAGGGGAAGGGATTGATAATTTTAGGGAATGGAATCTTGAAATTCCTCTTCTTGTTTACTTAGGGATATAGATTCATCTAGTTCATCCTCGATTATTATATCACCACGGTTGATGAGGTCTTGGAAATAATCTTGGAAAGGTTAAAATTGATTAATAGTATGCCCCCAAATTTGGTGATATGTACAATATTAATTAACTTTATACCAAGAGGGACTAGTCTTAGTGGGATAAAAATGTCAGATAGGTAGATAGATCATCATGTTAGCAGTGACAAGTTATTTGAAAAGGGCTTCCAAGGACATAGGTAGAGGGGTATAGGGACTCATTTCATTGTGTGACTTAGATGTGGAAGCATTGGATTTTAAATCAAATGATTATTGACATGTCTAAATGGAGGGAATGGTATTAGTCAAGGTGGCCAGGATTGGATTCCCTTTGCTAGTATGGGAATGGGCAATGGATGGTTTATGGCTAGTGGGTAGAGGATTGGTATGGGACTCACATGAAGGGGATTGGATGGGAGGTGTAATGAGTTAAATGGGATAAAAACCTTTGGGAAGTGGGACACCCAACATAATAAGTGATGAGAGGATCCCATCCTTATTGGAAGCTATGTATTGGTCTATGAAAGTAGGGTCTAACTCCATGGTGATGGATGATGAAAAGGGATGATGAAAATAGGTCTCTCAAAAAAATTAAGGTCCAATGACAAAGCTAATATGATTAGATGATAATGGATAGGTGGATATTAAGATCAGACTTTAGAATGATAGTGTAATAGGTGCTAAAAAGCTATCAACAATGTCTAGTTATCAAGATAGCAAAAAGATTAGAGATTTGATGGGTGCCTAGATTCAAACAAGAAAGGTGATGAGTGATGGGTGCTAGTTATGAATAAGAACTATGATTGGAATAGAGATGATTATATTAATGATTGATGGGTTTGTTAGATTGAGACTAAAAAAGTGATAAAATGCTATCAAAATACTAACTAGGGTATGAGATCTAACCAATAGGATGGGCGATAGTGGATTAGGATGATAAAAATAGATGACTTGGAATAATTTGTTCAAGGGGGGATGGGATATGAATATGTGATAAAGGTGATAAGGATAAGGTGATTAATATAATAGATAAATATATGTAGGTAATGATGAAATAATAAAAGGGTAAGATGAATGAGATGGGGATGGTTTAGACCTGTATATGACCTAAAAAGCCAACTAGGATAAGACATGATGAGATTAGACTAGATGGGTGATGAGGAAAAGGTCAAGATAAAGGATAGGTTGTAGATAGAGTGGACTTGATGTAGATGATGAGATGTGATTATGATATGTGATGAATGATTGGATATGACTAGAAGGATGTACAAGATAACAAATTATATACAAAGGGGATGATGATAAGTATGTTCAAGATAAAGGGATATATAAAATATGATGTCTAGGATATACAAGTGATAGGATGATCATAAATGGAGGTTAGATATGGTTAGACTAGGATGGGAGTAAGAAAAAAGGATAATATGTTCAAGATAATGTCTAGAATGTACAAGATGACATATTGATGATGGGGGTGTGAATAATGATGAGTGATTCTAATTATAAGAGGGGATAAAATGATGTACAAGAGAATAATGATATGTACAAGAAGGTAAGACAAGGATATACAAGATGATGATTGTAATATGTAGGTGTGAGGGATGATCAATGATGAGTGGAGATGGTTAGACTAGGAGGGGATGAAGACAAGGTCAAGACAAGTGATGGAGTAGGTACTTTTGATAAGATGTGGATGATGAGAAAAGATGTGATTAGGATAGGGTAGGGGTATGACCAATGATGAGTGAGACTAGGATATGATGTGAATAAAAGGATGTAAAAAGTATGTACAAGAGGTTGATGACATAAGGATATATAAGATAATAGTAGGAATGAGACAAGTGATTAGGACTGATGATAGTGGATGTAGTGAGACTAGGCAAAAATTAAGACAAAATGGTGATGGGAGATAGTATGGGATGTATAAGAGACAATATGTATAATGGGGTGATGACTAAGCTATACAAGATGATATGTTCAAATGGATGATAGGTTGTATAAGATGATAAAATGATGAGGTAAGAATGTACATGGTATGTTGTGAAAAATACTAGATAGGTGTGTGGTTTTGGGTGGAGGCTGACTCGGCTCACAAAAAACATTGGTTTAACATGACATACACCCAAGCAAGAAAACCAAAAAACCTATGAGTAGTAAACTTAAAGGTGTGTAACCCAATTCTTGCACCATCTAACAGCTTCACTAGTGAGGTTGTAGGCTGATGACCTATTACAAAATTTACCAAACCCTCTTGACCTCATTTTCACATGATGGTTACTTAGGATCTAATATTGACTCCCATAGTGAGGCACCTGTCATGGCTAAAGGATACTATGTTAGGTTTGCACAAGGATCTCTAAGTGCATCCCCTATATATGTGAAGGTATATTGTGGGATAATTTTGTATAGAATGTTGTCTAATCACCCCACATATTGGAGCTTAACCACCCTTCACTCCATGGAACCCTTTATGGGGAATTCCACTTAAGCATATAATGATAACTCTCCTAATTTTTAGACTCCATCAGAACATGGAGTTTGGACTACTGTATGGTGGTAAAATCCATGGTCACTATCCCCCTAGAAAAAGAAAAAGGGAATGGGGTTTATAGGTGGTTTTTGATCCCCCAGGAATCATCATAAGCATGCAAGGGGGAGAGCATACTCCAACCATAGCCCTTAGGATACAAATATGTAATTAAAAAGATTAATTTATTGATTAAGATTAAGATGTGATTATATTTACAAGATGAAAGAAAAGAATATAAAATACAAGGAGATATATAAAAGAAAATAATATATACAAGGAAAAGTGATTAAATGATTAAAAATGATTTTTGAAGTGCTCAAAATATTCTTTGATAGGTAGCCTACAAGCACATGGGTTAGTAGTTTAATGAGGGCAATTAAAAGAGGGGTCCTGCAACATAAGGGTTCATAGTTTTGATAAATCACTCTTGAGGGGTAACCTATAAAATAAAACATTATACCCAAAATATGACCTAAAAAAAGATGATTTTAGTAAGACAAAATAACCGTTACAAGAAACAAGATGTTAGTCAAATGTGCCTTAATAAAACACCTTAAAAAAATTACAATTTGTATTTATAATTTCTTTGGGGTGAATGGGATACGACATGGGGGTCTGGGGGTGGCATACCCTAATGGATTTAAGGGGCAGTGCCCCTTACAGGGTTAAGGGGTAGAACCCCTTATGAGTTTTGGTGACAGTGCCTTTGGTGTGTTCCCTATCACGATATAGGATGGGGTCAAGGGGCATAGCCCCTAATGCCAAAGGCAATTTTGGCCTTGCCAGTTGGCCTAAAATGACTCAAAATTTACCAAAAATGACTCTAAAAAATTCACTCAAAAGGAAAAAGGACAATTTTGAAGGCTAAAAGTGAATGTAAAATTATAATTACACAGGTCAATATCGCAATGAAAAACTATGAAATTATAACTCTAAAGCAAAAACATAGATCATGAGTTGAAATTTTGTAGCAGGTAGCCTAACCATGATGGTCAACTACAAAACCATGACTGTTTAGACAAAATGTGACTTAAAATGATAAAATTACTATTAGCTATAAAATAAGAGTTGCAATTTTGTTATAAACTATAAAACCTCTAGATTTTGATATTTGATAGAAATAGATGATTTATGCAAGTGATAGATTATTTAAATTCTAAAAAAATGTCTATTTATAAATGATTATAATATATTTTTAGCTAATTAGGATCTATCAAAATTTTAAAACATCCTCTCAAGTCTTTACCAAAATAACTTAATAATTCTAATTAATCAAAAAATATGCTAATTAGATGTCTACCTTATAGAATTCAATGACAACTATCAACAGATAGGATTAGTTCAAAATGACAAAATTAGCAAAACTAGATTAAAAGTGCAAAATCACTTTAGGCTTACAATACTATAATTCCACAGAGCAATGTCATGGTTTTGAAGATTTCATGATCTGAAACTTTGTAATAAGAGGGGAAAAGGTTAAGGTCTATGTTTTTTTTTTCTTTGGATGATCTTTTTTGCCCTTGCCTTTTCTCTTGTTGAACCTTCCAACCACACATCAAGATTTATAGAGACAAAACCTTGTTATGATAATGTTGTTAGCCTAAAATGAAAACCATTTGGATGGAAAGATAAAAATATGTTATACACTTGACTATGTTATAATGAGCTTCTTATAAACAAAGATTGTCAGGATAAAAACCTATAGGGTAGAAGATGAAAATTTTTCAAAACCATATGTCAACATTGCAAAAACATGACTTATAATAGGTCAAAACCATGATTCATAAAGTAACAATTTTGTGATAAGCCTACAAATAGACCGCTAGTAGTTAGTTACAATCACTATTTATTAGAAAAAATCATGACTCTCTATACAAAGTCACAATCATGAGTTACGATATTGTCATAAGGCTAAAACCTATCATGGTCAGGGAAATGGTTAGTAGTCACATTCGATGGTTAAAATAAAATTTCCACTTATAGGATAAAACCATGATTGCAAAGTCACTAATACCAGTACAATGTCACATATTCCACCTGTGTACATAAAAATTCCAAAATTCTAGGATTTTTCTTGACTGATTGGACTTGTAGGCTATCATCAACAATCCTTGGATGCAAAATGATTAGATTAGGAGGTATTTGTTCCACTGTGGTCACCAAAATGTGGATGATTTTTGAACTCTATGTGAATTTAACAATGTAAATTCAAACCCAAAGATGAAACTACTAGTTAAAGTGATAGAGCCATTAGAATCATAATTCAATAGGTGAATAAACATTCAAACTAGCATTATAAAATCTTAAATATAAATGATCTACACCATTATTAAATGGAATAAAAGACAAAGAGAATTGGGATTATCTAGACTTAGATTTTTGACATGGATGTTTGATCAAGGATGATGGATGCTTGATTATGAACTCCTAAGATTGTTGATTAGTTTGACATGAATTTGTTGTTAATCTTGGAGATAGCCTTACATGGATGAGAGGAGTTATTTAAATATATTTTGGAGTGAGGGATCAATGGTGGATATTCAAACTTGGTTTTTGGGAGACCAAGGGTTGAGGATTATCCAAGAAATTTACAATTATTTGGAAGCCTCTAGATTTAGAGGCTTCTAGAGAGGAGGGGATATAATTGCAAAGTTTCTAGATTTGGAGTGTTTTAGAATCCTTCTTAGGGACTAATTGTGATTATAATGAGGTTAGATAGGGATTATGTAGGTATTAGGGACTAGGGGTGTAGGATAGCGTAAGAGTAGGCTAGTAAGTGGGCTATTAGGAATTTAAAATTCCCAAATAATAGGTAAATGGGATTAGACTAGGATAATGGCATTTTAGAAGAATTAATAAGGTAGTGGGATTAGAATAAAGATAGTGAATGAAGAATTATCGAAGGGGGTTATTAAATAAATGGACTAGGAAGAGGGGATAAATTAGAATAAATCAGATTAGCAGAATTAGTGTTGAATAATAGGAGTATTAGTGACAATAATGTAATTGAGAAAATTTAGATGCATAAAAAAACCATGTATGTGTTCATAAGTACCAATAGATTTTCCCACACATGTTATCTAGCACATCTGATAAGTGTCTTTGAAGTTGGATGCAGATTACAACAAATGTCTCATCTATCTTTAACAAAATTGGGAAAATACTTCACGTCTAATCTCCTCAATAGAGAAGGTAGGAATGCTTTATGGATTATGTTGAGGAGAGATATCAGGCAAGGGATGCTTATAATAATGCATGGGAGTGATCTCTCAGGAGATGAAAGGATCACTGGAGGAGAAGGATCCACAAGTGAGGGAAGGTCCTTGGGTGAAGTATTCATGGGTGGTGAAAAAGGGACCATAAGAGGGGATGGAACCATGGGATAAGAAAGGGGAGCCTTATTATAGGAACAACCTGTGAGAGGAATGGTAAAAGGTGTGGGAATAGTTAAAATATGATATTTAAGGTGTTGCTGAAGGATATGACAATGATTGGTGTGATGGGTTCCATATTAGTGCCAAAGATAATACACCTCTCCATACTTAGGAATATAATTAGGAAGTACTTTCAGGGGAGGTATGGCCTTATTTGAGGAATGAGGGGTAAAAAGATGTAAAGTGTCAATAAATTGTTATAGCTTATGTCAATGCATAGAGGAATGATTATTTATGCCATGGAAGCAACATATACACCTATGAGAAGGATTAGTATAGGTACTCATAGGAGGAGGTGTAAAAGAGGTTGAAGGAGTTTGGGAAGGATTTTCATCCCATTTGGTGGGAAAAAAATCCATTTATGGTAAAGGAAGAAAACCATCACCAAGAGAGGGTGGTGGTGGTGAAGGGACTATACTAGGTGCAATAGGAGTGATGGAATCAAAAATAGGGATAGACTCAGTGAAAATAGGTGAAAAAATGGACTCTAAAGTGGGCTCTACTAAGGGAGGGGTAGGGTATACATAAGGTCTAAGGAGTGTTACATACAACTCATGGATAAGTAGGCTATAGGGGTCTTGGTACCTAACAAATTATAGGGTCCAATCATAACATGATCTATAAGCATACTCCTATGAGGTTATTTATAAATTGAAGGTGTTTACACCATCTATACCCTATGATAAATATAAAAAATTCTAAAATTAGGAACTATATACAATGGAATATGGGAAGATCTACTAAAAGACTGAAGTAAAGAGGAAAGATAATGAATAATCTCAACATCATAGGCCTAAAAAAGACTGCCTAAGAATGGATCATCTGAGGTATAACCATCATTGTAATCAAATATATAAATATAAATGATGTAGGTAAGGATGACATATTAATCTAATTAAGTGTGATGATTGGAATTCTGAGTCTCAGTTAAGACAATGGGGATGTCATCACAAGGTGGTTTGCAAGAATGAGGATGTAAAAAAGCAAGAAGCTGAGAGATGAGATGAGGTGAGAGATTAGAAGTTTTAATATTTAGATCAATCTCATTAGGCTCATAATAATAAAAATATAGGAGGTTAGGGGGAATATTCCTAGTGAGTTTAGGATGACCATTGTAACCTTGATTGGAATTGATAAGAAAGTTGAATCATTGAGACTCGTGAAATGGAACACTGGGTAAAGGTTCAAGAGTAGGAATATTAAAGACACCATGGTCTTGGAATTGATCAAAATTCCAAGGATTAATGTCACCTTAAATCCTATAGATAGCTCCATTATGAGGGATTTTAATGTAGTGTAAGAAGCAATTGCTCTCATATGATGAGTCCATGGCCTACCAATAATAATGTTATAAGATAGAGGAAAGTTAAATATCACTACCTTCACATTTATGATAATAGGTGGGATAATAATGGGAAGCCAAACATAACCTAAATGAGGCATTTACCTTCTATCATAGCCTTGATATCTATTGTGTGTGGATTTGAGATTAAATTTAGAATATCCAAGGGTTTTGATAAAATCAAGAGAGTTAACATAGGTATCAAAACCCTTGTCAATCAAGGCATGCTTGACTTGGATATCCCTAATTTGGATACTAATGAATAGAGGAGGATCATCTGAATGAAGAAAGATATAATCAAGAATCATAGAAGTGATGGGAAATTTGATGAAAAGATAAGTGTTCATTGTTGTATCAACATGGATGGACATCTCTTCACATTGTTATAATATGCTATTTTCAAATCTAGATAAGGTTACTTCACATCCTATTAAGGGAGGATAAGGGATGTTCATTTAGAACAAAAGTTGCATGCAATAGTTTCAATGATGTGGAGAGGTCCTCATAAGCTCAATAAATGGAATCTGAGATGGGAGATTAGTGAGTTCCATGATAGGATCCCACTTAGCATAACCCATAATAAGATTATTAGAAATAGGTGCATAGTGTTGATGGAGGTCCTCAGAACAAGGAGCTGAAGTACATTGGAATTTATGTTGATAAGAGGTAGAAGGTTTATAACAAGGTTTTAAATTATGTTGAGAAGTTGAAGTAGTTGGTGCAGGTTGGTTTTGAGAATTGTTAGAAGAAGTGTTAATAGAAGCTTGATTATCATTGGTGTTAGGTAAAGAAGATGGGGGGATGGCATAAATAGAATGGGAAGTGTTATCTAAGGTTAGAGTTGGAATTGGTTCATCAAAATTCATAAGGTCATCTTGCCCCAACTCATTTAAGTGAGTTGGAGCAGAATCTTGGATAAAATGAAATGTGCAAGATAATAAAGCGGGGTAGATAGGTTGAGGATCAATGAAAGCAACTACCCTTCACATATTAGTCATATTAACCAAATTCACTTCTAGATTTAGGTCAATAAGACTATCAACATTATTGGTGGAAGGAGTGGTCTTGTTTTGGTTATCTTGGTGGTTTGAAAGAGGGTCTGTATAGATGGATAAATGAGTATTAGATTGATTCAAAGCTTAATATTTAGTATTTATTTCAAGGGATTTGAAAGTAATGTCATAGGCTTATTAGCATTTTTAGATGATAGAATCATGATCAAAATTAGGACCAAGAATAAAATCCATAGCCATATTATGAAGTTGCCTATAGGTCTCGTGAGAATGACCCCAACTAGTGTGAAACCAACAAAATTTGTTAGGGTCATACCAAGATTTCATAGGATGAGTGGGATCAAGTTATCATGATAGAGGCATAGGTAGATGTTCTAGTAATTCATATGACGATAAAGGTTTGTGAAAATTGATGTTATTAGGTGAAGATAAATGAGGATTAGTAAATTGTTGAGAAGGGGGAGCTAGTTTTGAAGGTTGGTTAGGAATGACAACTTGAATAGTGTGAATGGTGTTATAAGAGTTTGTGACACTATCAATGGTAGAATGATGATTCTTGTTCTTAAGTAAGATAAAAAGACCCACATAAGGTTGGGGTGGATTGAATTGAAACATAAAGAAATCTTGAAATTTTTCTTGGTTAATGGCCTCCTCCAAAGTATGTGGAGAGAGAGTGTGGAACCGATATTGCAACTTGGGAAAAAGAGTATTGGTAAAGAGATGGAAAAGGTTATCATCAACCATGTTATGGTCACATTTGTTGGACAATATTTTCCACCTTTTAACAAAAGCTTGGGTAGTTTTATTTTCAAGTTGCTTACAATTGATAAAATGGGCCAAGGTATTTTCAAGAAGATCACTAGTTTGAAACTCTTGGACTAGAGCATTTACTAAATCTTCAAAAATAGTAATAGAATGAGTTTTAAGTTGGTTGTAACAATATAAAACATCACCCATGAGAGTTTTGGATAGTATCTTGGTAGTGGAAAATGTATTTAATATGACCCAGTCTTTGTATAGATTTCCAAATGTTTTTAGATGAAGAGTAGAATCAGTTGACCCATTGTAAGAAATGGTAGGGGTGATACCTCCTATATCGATATTAGCAATTTGAGATGTAAGAGGTTCATTTTGAAGATGATTAATTGTCTTGTTGACAAGAGGAGGTTGAGGGATGAGATTACCATGGGAATATTGAATAAGAGATGGGGGAACATTTTTATTATGTTTTCCCCATGGCATCTATTGAGGGTGGGTTTGAAGATAGATAAGGTGGTTTTTCATTCTTAATATTTGATTTTTATTATGAACTTGAAAATTATTCATTTTATTAAGTTTTTATAATAAAATTTGATGGGTTTGAGTTGCATTGTTGGCATTATTTAAAGTATTAGAATTGGAAGTAGTGGCTTGGGTACCACTATTGGTGTTGGTAGGAGCTTGAAAAGAGTTGTTAGAATGTGAGGCACTAGTGTCAAAATTTTCTTGTGTATGAAAAGATGGACTAGTGAAGGGATGACAAGAGGAAGTGCTAGAAGCATGATTACCATGGGTTACAAACAATGCACTAGTGGAAGATTTGAGGAGAGTGGGTCTTGGTAGAGGCCCACTAGATTTAGAACCTGTCATGTTAGTGGAGATACTAGGCATAAAGGTAAAAGAATTCAAATAAGAAGTCATGGTATGAGAAGGGGTCAAAATAGAGGGAAGAGGTTGAGAATAAAAGAAGCTAGCATCCCTAAATCCATGTGAGAATGTGGGAGAAGGTGATTGAGGCTCTTCAACTTGACCACTAATCATGAGATGGTAAATGGTAGAATGATCCTTTCCTCAATTTTGAGGAAATTTAGAGAAAAAGAAGAGCATTTTAGGGGTATACTCTAATTCAAGTTGATCTTCAAGTGAGAAGATAGTATTATGAAGTTAAGAGGAATGAGGAGGGGTCCCATAGTTCATTGTGTGAGTGGCTATATGAACATTACTCTCATCTAGGAGAGGAGACCTAAGCTTCTTATGGGAGACCCTATGAGGGTTGGTAAGACTCATCATATCCATTGAATTCAACTTAGTGTTGTCTTTAAAGAAGAATTTCATGATGAAGGAGAAGGAATAAATAAGGCAAAAGTGATGCAAAAATAAGGAAATAAGAAGTGAAAAAAATTACATATAGTCAATTAGGTCGACCTAGTACCAAAAAATGGGTTTTAAAAACTATATAGAGTCGACAGGGTCAACCTAGTACAAAAAATAAGAGCTAAAAAAGCGTATAAAGTCAATAGGATTAACCTAGTACTTGAAATAGGAGATGAAAAAGTGTACATAGTTGATAGGGTTGACCTAGTACTATAGGCAATGGAAAAATAGATAGTCTGTAAGACACTATATTGAGGAGAATTATTATGCATTAAAGCTAGAAAATTTTTGTAAGTACTTTTGAAAGAAAGAGATGATAAAAAAAATACAATCAATTGGGTCAATGAGGATGATCCAATTGAGGCACCCAACACAAAACCTTACACCAACATTGGACATTTCAAGTATTTACAATATAACATACAATTGAGCAAAGAGTAATTAGTCACCTTGGAAAGTAAAATCTAAGTGGTCATCCTGAATGGTGTTAAATTATTAGAATATGATTTTAAGTGTGATAATAAGTGTGGCTATAAGAAAGGAACTATAAATCAATCTAAGGATGGTTTCAGGATGTTTATGATGAAAAGGATATGTATTGGCAATGGTATTATCTTGGTATATTGGCTTACACCCTCACTTTATATACCACAATGATAAGGGTGTTGGGTGCTTTGCCAATATATACCATTAACCATGTGTTTATACTTGGCTAAAAAGTCAAGCTAGCTTCTCCCTGGGTGATGAAATCCAAGTAGGTAGGCCTTGGGTAGACAATTGTTAAAGTGTATTTTAAGATTTTGTGATTTGGTAGTGTGTGCATAAAAGAGAAAAATAGTGTAACTAAATGGTACATTGAAAAACCACCTAATTAGACTATGTGATCTATTTTAAGCATGCAAGTAATAAGAAATGAAAGTGTGAGATAATTAATAGCATATAAGTGTTAATTCCAACTTTGAAACATAGTACAGTGTCATTTTAGATGATAGTGTATGTAAAGATTACAGAATAGAGTCGATAGTGTTACTACTATACTGTGGAAGCAAGGGTCTAAAAAATAACTATATCAATAATGTTAACATAATTTTATAGACAAAGAACTATGTCGACAAGGTCAACCTAATTGACTGTATAGGGGCAATTTTAAAGACTACAAACTATGAAAAAAAGAACTGTATTAAATAATAGAAGTGATAAAGAAGGATAGAAAGGAACCTTCATGGGTTAAAGGCTGTAGAAGAAAATGAGATTATTATTGAAGTACCCTAATTTATACTTACAAATTTTGATAATTAGGTCAACCTAGTTCTACAATTCCTTGTTTGTTAAAAACCTATAAAATGTACTATGTTGATAGGGTTGACCTAGTATGTTTTTTGGAAGTTTATAAATGTACTATGTCAATGGGGTCAACCTAGTAGCCTGATCTACAAGTCTAAAGTGTATTGTGTCGATAGAGTTGACCTAGTAGCTTGTACCTAATGAAAAACCTACATAAATATAATAGAGTTGTATTGATGCATCTATGTGTTAAACTTGTGTAAATAAGTTAGAGCTATATCGACACTTTTGACCTAGTATCACAAATATAGAGAAATAGAATGATAAAATGATAAAAAATGTGAAAAAAAACTTGAAAGGTTTAGATTCATATTTGGTTCACCAAAATATATGCAAAAAATGCATCATGTCTATAAATAAATCCTAAGTCAAAGAAAATAGATCATACCATACACTTCCGATTGGGGATACATTAGATAATCAGAAACATGACCAATATGGGGATCTTCTAGACATGATTAGGGGATCTCTTATCATAATAAAAAATGATAGGGAGGGTTCCAAAGCCTCCAATCAAGCACAATAATGTAATAACCCTAATGGAGTCCTATGTTTTTATATCTCTCACTAAACTAATAATAAGTAAAATAAAATTTAATATAGTGCTCTCCAAAGCTTGTGGCATAAAGTGGGGGTTAGAAACAATAAAATTAAACATGCATAAGAGACATATACTTGAATTAATGTATACAAAATATTAATACATGGAATAGAAGTACATATGCATATCTATCTACTTTTACAAATTAGGAAAGAAATTAGGAATACTTACCTTTGAAGACAAACCCGCTGATCCTCAATCTCTCCCTTGGCCAAGGTGCTTTGAAATAAGTTATTGTGGTATGTAAGGAAGGCAAGGATAAATATGATCTAACCCACACAACCTATCAATTCATCCAAAAGACTTCTCCACAAGACAAGATATATATCTCTAAATAAAGTATGAAACCCTAAGCTTGCTCCTCAATTAGAATGGTGGATAAGAAAATGTGCAATAGCTCTTTCTTCTTCTTCTCTTCTCTAAATAATGGTGAAATTATCTTGTATATATATAATTGGATTTAACCTTAATCTATTTCAAAAGTTTTGGCCGATAGGGTCGACCCTGTAGACACCTAAAACTAGCCACCAATGCCCTCCAACCAGACTTTTGACCAATTTCTACCAAAATACATAATTTAGCCTAAAAACACTAAAACACACTAAGTGATGTGAACCTTTCATATTCAAGTGCCAATTTTGGCCATAACATCACCAAATGAGACAATGCAAATTATGAAGCTACTAACTTTGATCAAATCATTTTGAGTCAAAATGATATTTTTGCACCTAGGTGCTCTAGATTACTCTTTTCTACCAAATTTTTTGCAAAAGACACGTGCCTTTGTTATTTTATGTTGGAAACATGATAAATGAAAATATGGTTCCAATACATCTAACATCAACTTCCAAATCCAATCCAGTCAAATTTCAAGCCAATAATATGACATTTTGACCAATTTGATTAATTTGTGCACAAATTGCCAAGGTTTGCATCAAAGTTGATTAATCATGTTTAAGGATAATTGCACCAAGTCAATATCTTAAGTTAATTTTCCATGAAACTTGTTGAATATTTAATTTTGTAAATTGATATTGAATAACTACATCATCAAATGACATCATTTCTTAGAAAGGCATCCCTAGGCGATAAATGCACAAAATATCAGGATTATACATCTCCCATGCCTCTTTAAACACCTCCCATGTCTCTTTAATACCTCATTATCCAAAATATTTATGGATATATATATATATATATGTATGTATATATATATATATATATATATATGTATATAAAATTGGATTTATTCATGGTCATACATCTCAATCTTGAGATGGATGGTTATGGTTGATCTTGAACTATTTTGAAAATCTATAAATAGAAGGTTTCAAAGCCATAATTTTAAGCTTGGATAGTGTAAATTTATAATTCTCAAATAATTACAAAAGCCATTGTAATTAGTGTTATAATGCCAAATTTTTGAGCCAAGCTAAATCCAAAGCCATCACAATGGTTCCAAGGAGAAGAGAAGATAGCCAAGCCTCCTTTGATGAAGACTCATTGAGCACAAGCCGAGCAAGCCACTTCGAGAAGCTATTTGGAGCATCTAAGAAAGGTGAAAGATTTATTTGTCTTTGCATTCTAGTTGTGTTTCTCATTTGGTTTTGTTAATATGTTCCCCCTTGAGATACTCTTAGGGTGTTAACTTAGTGTGTTATTTGTTTAGATTTGATTTCATTCACTAACACCATACTAATATCCCCCTATTGCAATCCTATGTTCACAAATGGAAAGCCCGATGGGATTAAAATATGGGTGAGATTAATCTAAATGAGAAAATTCTTGCATGCATTGATTAAAAAAAATATTGATTTTCCTAAAGGCAGTTATAATCAAGAATAAAAGTTAAAATAATGATTTTCCCATAGGTGATTATAATCATTAAGAGGAGATAGACTAGTTAAAGATGATGTCTGATATGGTTGTGCCCCAGTTAGGGCTGATTAGTAAGCATAAGTTGAGAATATAACCTAGAATACATATTAAACATGAGCAGGAAAAAACATAAATGTGATGGTCTAATGACTAAAGAAGCCACAAACAACCAAGGACATGAGGATGCACAAAGTGATGAAAAGAATGAACAAAAGAATAAAGGTTGATCAATGGGAATGATTCAGTTGTACCTAACAATGAGGAGATGCTCATCTTTATTATAAATAATACAGCTAGAATATTCAATGGATTGATTTAATCAAGATGGGTGGAAGGATTTTCCAAAGTACCAAGGATAAACTTTTGTGGCTCTATTGCTTGTAGACCTTCTTAAAGATGATTTTTGATATAGCATGTGATGGTATGCATCATGATAAAACACCATGAAGACTATCCCAAAATATGTGTAAGGACTAACTCCTAATCTAATAAACATTTGAAAATATGCAAAATATGTGTAAAGACTAACTCCTGATTCAATAAACAATTAAAAATAATGGCATGCTTGGTGGGACCACACCCCATGAATTTGATCAAATAACACTTACAAACAACATAATAACCATTGTCATGCAGGATCTTGGAGTGTAAAAGCAAAGAAGGTGAAAATTTGAGTAAAAATATATTTTTTTGTAAGTCACAATTTTATTCTCGAGATTATGTAACCAGACTCAGATGCTAACCTGACTCGACTATATAACCCAACCCAATTTGACTTGACTACCACCCAATTTAGCTCTCAATATAACTTGGCTACCAACTCGACTCGATTGCCAAACCAATTCAACTCCCAACTCGACTTGGCTACCAACCCAACTCAGTTGTGTAACCCATCCCAACCTGACTCGACTGCTAACCTGACTTGGCTCCCAACCTAACTTGACTGCCAACCTGACTTAGCTGCTAGTTTGACTCAGATGCCAACCTAGCTTGACTCCCAACCCATTTTGACTACCAAATCAACTTGACTGTGTAACCTAACCCAACCCAACCCAACTTGAGAGCTCAATTTGAAAATTTATTTATTTCACTTGAAAAAATGATTCAAAGCTAAAAGAAGTGATGACCATTTTATTGTAAGGTTTATTTGAATAAATGATAAAACAACCTTAACTAGTACTTTCATACTTTTTTTTTGGATATTCTAAAAATAATTAGACATTTTCACTTTGGGTTTAAAGAATAAAATTTCCATTTTTGTGTTGAATATTTTGATTGTTATTTCAAAGTCTACAACATAAAGCCAAGGGGCTAAAAGAACACCACCACACATTTTGTTTAGTGCTATAAAATTGAATACACTTTAATTTTTTTGTAAATTATTTTCATTATTTGTTTAGTCTAAACTTGTTTAATTAAATAGGGAGATGTGCATGTATGCTCTCCCATCTGTTCCTTCTAGGGAACTTTAGGGATAAAAAGTGTCAACTTCTTTTTGGGAGGTCTGTAATTATTTCCATTTATGCATATTAAAGCCAAGGGGCTAGTAATGAATCTAATCAAACAATTTCAATTTGATGTAATAAAATTAATCTCACTTTAAGTATTTGCAAACTTGCTTATTCACTGTGTGTTTTAGTGAAAAGAACTCCCATCCATCCCTTTTAGGGAACTTTGGGGATGAAAAGTGCCATCTCATCACACTTTGAGCCTTGTCCAAGGCATAGAAAGAACGTCATATAAATTCCTCCCCAAAAACTCACAATAGTATTGGGTCATCTTGAGGTGACCATAAAGTCTTTTTATTGTGTCATTTATTTCATGCATCTTGGCTTGTGAGGGAGAATTCATTACCTCCCATGAGTTATTTAAGGAAGTCTTGACCTAGGAATTCATTTCTTGACATTTTATTTAACCCCTCTCCATGGGGGGTATATAAATTTAGATCACCTAATTGGGATTGGAGGTTCGAATGGTTAAATAACTTCTTAGCATTGGAGCTAAACTCAGGATGTATGAGCACATTGGACATCACACTACACTGAACAAGTGATGGATGTAGTGGTTGTAAAAAGTGCTAAACCTTTTTATAACAAGCCAAGTGCCATGAACCCAAATGATGTGAGATTATTTTTGCACATTAGACATGAAAGTTTTGTGTAATTGATCCATCTAGAAATGATAAAAAAACAATTAGTTTAGTTAACCTCACTTTACCATACCTTGTTAGTTTAGGATCTAAGATGACTAGTTAGTTAATTTGTCTTTGTCTTAGATTACTTGGTTTTTGTGTGGAGTCAAAACTTGGTGTTAACGAAAATGACATAACTAAACCCATTGTCCCCAAATTTCTTTGAAAAATGAGGCATTATGTTGCCCAAGTGAAAAACATCTTTTTCCTTCTTCAAGATCATCATCATATACTTTGTGTCATATCTTCCAATTTGGCATAATTATGCTACCCATTAGAGTCTAAACCTTTTACCACATTTTGTATAGGTCCCTCATTGATAATTTAAATTTTAAATTGAACTCTTCTACATTTTAAAGGTTGATGTGTTAAATTGGGTTTGCCATTTTGCACTTAACTTGTTTTAACTTGAGTTCAATTACCAATTTAAATTGAGGGCTATTTTTAGACTCAACATCATTATCATCATTTGCTAGGGCTTAAGTCATCTTGTGTATCACTCATGATTTGAGTCCTAGGCTACATTTTTTTACCATCCATCCTATTGCACCTTTTGTCTTAGGTCCATTTGATAACATACTTTTGCCTTAGAAATTTGTCCAACCTTGTATGTGTATATCATTTGGGTTAAGGAGTGTAGTGTTACATTGCCAAAATTGTGTTGGAGCCATTTTTTGCCTTAGAGTATTGAAACAATAACTTATCACATATTTTGAGTAGTTTAGCATTGTTACACTACTTAAATCATTTTAAGACTTATTTTCACAGACCTCTTTGCATATAAACCTAGTTACTCTAAAGATACAACCATTTTGAGTTTTCTTTGAGAGATATTTGTCTTGCATAGTTATGACATTCACCTTTGCCTAGATTATCAATTAAAAAAATATAGCTTTGTGCCATTATTTGGGAGAAAATAAACTATCTCTAAGGGCCTTTCATTTCATACCTCATACTTATTGATCAAATTTATGTCCAAGAATCAAATGCCTAGTTTTTGTTAGAAGTGTTTTAAATATGTTAGATTAAAAATATCATGTTTTAAAGTATAGATTTTGAAGTCATTTGGAAAAAATACCTAGCACATGCTTTGTTTGAGCCTATATTTTGACATCATGTTTGTTCAAAAGACCTAGCAACTTTTGTTTTTCCTAGTGTAGGTTGATTTGAAACACTTTATCCTAGAAATTGGCATTTTAATTTGTGGTCCTATTACTTGACCTTTTTGTGTGAGATGTGTAAACAATAGATAATTGACATTAGCTTATTTTTATCACATGCCGTTGCATCAAACTTTTTTGGATATACATATCTATCCTTTTGACCAAGGTAAACCAAGTTTGAACATCTTTGTAGATATTGCCTTTTTAGAGTTTATCAAACTCTATTTACTTTTGTTGTAAAACATTTACTATGGATAAAAACATGTAGTCCTACACTCGTAGTGGCATCATGTACAATATAAGAGTTAGTAATGTGGTTGCATAAGAAGAAATGGTTTAAGATCCCTATGTGGATAATGTTGCTTATGAGATAGATCCATATCCATCTTATAAAACTCAAATAGGGGAAAAAAACCAAGACCTATTAGCTCATTACTTGGTAAACATTCCTCCTTATTCAGAATAGGATTAAGAACAAACAAAATAGTATCTATCTTCGATACCTATAGTTAAGTAACCAATTCCTCAATAATTATACTATGTTACTGTACCATCCACATATGATACTTATCTATTTGAGCATCACTTGTTATAAAATAGGGATGAAATCTTAGTTAGAGGTATAGAAGTAAGGGCCAAGTTTCCAGTAGACTTCCCCCATGAGAATTTGTCAAGCCTAGTAAGCATGCCTCATAAAGTAATTTATAATCAATAGGATTTTTCAAGTAATCCTTTAACTATAGTCCAAATGATGTATCAATACCCTAATATTAATTTCAAAGGCAAATACCTCATGGAGGATCACTTTTTACAAATGTAGATATCATATCAAACATACTTAAACCTAGTGCACAATTTTACCCAAATTACCATGTATAATAGGCCTCTTATTGATTTAGTTTCTTTGACAGGAGTGTTAATTGAGTTGACTAGTCAGGACAATTAGGGTGTTAACCCCTTCATGCAAATTAATTCAGTTGATAACTTAGTTTGTATGTCAACCATTAAAGAAGTGTCTTCTACTTCTATGTAGAATAGTGAGCAAAACATAGTGGACAATGTGTAAGCAATGTCCAATCCAAACCAAAGTGATGTAAATACCCTAATAACTAGTACATAAATGAGTGTACCTTTAGTTAAAACCATGAGTGGTTCTTCAAATTAGGGAGTAGGAGTTTCAACATCCAAACCTCATGCAACAATTGCTACTAATCCTCAACCAACCACTTCTTCAAGCACTCAACCAATAGGATTAGGTAATCAACTAATGACCAGTGCCGTGCCTCCATAATAAAGCATGATTAATCTTAATCAATAGACAATGAGTAATTTTCCAAAAAAATAGGCACAATCCAACATACCAACACAATAGAGATAAAATATATTACCACCTCAACAGGGGCAACCAATGTTCTACCTCGCTAGGTAGTAGAAAATATACCTCATCCATTGCAGACCAATATACTTGTTTAAAGACAAATGATGTCTAATCAAAAACATATAAATATTGTTAATTGATAGATGCCAAATCTCTAACAAGTGTCAACTTCCCAATGGGTATTCATGAAAAAAAGAGGTTTTAATGTTCCTCAAGTGCCAGTTAGGCAACCTTTACCTTTTGTGGAGAGTATGCCACTAGTTCAATGACAAGGTCTTGGTTCACAAGTCCCCCCTTAACAACAAGGTTTGATTGGTTGGTAACGAGTCCCTTTTTAAACCCAGTAGACATAGTATGGTCATGTCCTTCCATCTCAACGTCAAAATTCCCAAAACTAAAACTACTTACCTAACCCAAACTAGAATATCACAACATAGTACGTGCAATTCTAACAATCAATCCCTAATCCACATATGAATATTATTGGTCCATTCCCTAACTAAACTAATGTAGCTTAATAAATACCTCCATCATACCCTGGTCAAAGTACTCCACTTGTGACTGCTCAACCATCTACCCAGGCTAATATTCCACCTCAAGCCAATGTTCCCTCCAATTTCCTAGCCCAAGAACTACCACAGATGAAGGATGAAATTTCTACCATCTAGGCTGAGAAATAGACTAAAAAGTTTAAGTTAGATGATGTGTGTTCTTATCCATTTAACATGGAGTACTTATAGATACCATTTCCTCCAAGATATGAACTATTGAAATTTAACAAATACAATGGGAAAGGTGACCCCAAGTCTCATTTGACTGAGTTATTTATTGCATGCTAGCCAATGGCATAGAGAGACATATACCTTTTTATATTTTTCCCATGGAGTCTAACATGACAAGCCTTGGAGTGGTTTTTGATGTTTCCCAAGAATTCCATCTCTAATTTTGATGATCTTTCAAACAAATTTGTACAAAACTTTTCATACAATCTTGATCATGAAATTTATTAAGTCAAAGATATTTTTGAAAGTTATCTCCAGTGATGGAGATCCCTTGCAAGCCAATTCACCCATAGTTTACTAGATAAACAATTAGCTTTTGTGTTTACTAAAAATTTTCATAGTGAGATATCCTATCATCTAGAACTGCAGTGTGCACATACCTTTAATGTAATCATTGTTAAAGGTTTTTTGATCAAGCATACCATTATTAACAAAGGGATAATTAAGCTTACCTTATCCAATATGAATCAATGTACCAATCTAGGAAATAGCCAAAACCAGTACCCAATCCAAGCATAGGTGTCACAACCATCACAAGTCAATAGAAATGGAAGACCAAGAAAATTCAACCATAACAAAAATGTTGTTAGAAATGGAGTCATAAAGTCACATCATGTCCAAATGGTGAAAAAACCATCATCTCAACCCACGCCACATATACAAATTACTCCTAACCCACAAACTTTTCAGCAAATGTATCAATCATAGTAGCCTAGGCCCATGCAATAAATGCAATAACCTTTACCATTACAAGCCCCTCTTATAAGAAGAACAATGCCTACTTGTCACATTTTTAGTGATCTTGGAGAGGCTATTAAATATATGTTTAAAAAACTTGCTACTGCTAATATGATTTGTTGGCTTATACCAAAACATTATCCTCAAGGCATCCCTTATCTTGACTAGTACCACCAAAATGAATTCTGTGAATATTATTGCATTAATGAACATAATTTAAGACACTATATGCAAATTAAACATTTGATTAAGAATATGTTGGAGAATGGGGAGATAACATTGGGTGGTGGTTCTTCCACTTCCAATAAAACTCTTGAAATATATCAAAACCCCTTTCCCCAAAATAACAACTAGCCACACCAACCACAACAACAACAATAATGGCCAGTGTAATAACAAAATCAATAGTATCAACAACAAAGGTTGAACTAGTAGAATCAACAATAGAATGAATAATGACCAAACAATGGATAGAACCAAGGTCAAAATGGAAACAACCAACAAACCTACCATGTAATTACACATGACTATAATAGGGTTGTAGGCTATATTATAGGAGATAGCATCAATACCATTTCCATAAATTTGAGACCAAATACCAATCAGTTGAGACATTTACTAAATAATTCCACTAGCTAATTCACATTGGTAATCCTTCTTTGACCTGGGACTGCACATAGGTAAACTAGCAATCAAGGATCATAAATTTTAGATCATATATTGATAACCCATCCTTGCCTCTTGACTATGCACAAGTGTACCAACAACTAAGACTTATCCTATATGGCCCCCCACCATCACCAACATTTATTAGTAGTCATGGTCCTATATTTAATCCTAATTATGAAATCAAAACTCAATGGTCAAAGATTACCATTCTTGGCCCATAACTATTTGCCACTTTGCCCATCACCCAACCAGTCATTCAGCCTTGGAATAAGCCATTTAAAATTGACAAAGAGAAGAAATTTGACATTGTGGAACATTTGCAAAAGATGCTAGCATAAATTTCCATTTTAGATTTTTTATGTACGTCAACAATCCATATGAATATTTTGAATAAGTTCCTTAGCCAATCCATTGATTCTAGTGACATATCCCCTGAAAAATTCTAAGATTTGGTTGGACACCTAGCTCCAACCCAACAATTCACTTTCAACCAAAGTGATATGTCATCCCTTGGCCCACTACATAATAACCCCTTGTACATTGAAGTTTTCATAAAGTGGCACAAAGTGAAACATGTCCTTATAGACAATGGATCAGGTCTAAAAATAGTGTCTCTAAAGCTCATCAAGCTTCTTAGGTAAACTATGGTAGATCATCATGTAGAGACAATAACCATCAAAGCCTATGATAGTGAAGAATGAAAATCATAAGGTACCATCTATTTACTATTTATACTTGGGACCTTGACCCATGATACACTTTTCCATGTGCTCGATCTCAATTTGTCATACAATATGCTTTTGGGTAGACCATGGTTACATGAAATTTATGTAGTCCCATCAACGTTGCACAAATGTACTAATTTCTCCCATTCAGGGATGGAAGTTTGTATACTAGGATATTTGCATCCATACAAGTACTTCAAACACCTAGAGGCTAAGTTCAAGAGTTATAACTATCATTTTTACATGAATCCAGTGGCTAAACAAGATAAGAGAAAAGAAATAATCCTTGATTCACTAGAGAACATCTGTATTGATCTTATTACCCTTGATTCCCTTTCTATCATGTTGCCTCCTGAAGTATCCAATCATTATACCATCTCATCCAATGGCCCAAGAGAGTATTTAACCCATGATACCTTTCATATTGCAAACCATCCACAGAACTAAAAGTTTTTTAGAAGACCTATAACTAAGCCACTTCATCCAGAATGGAAACAAAAGGGCAAAGGTAAAGGACATGTCACATTTGTACCCACATCTGGCCTAAAAAAGGACCCTCTTGAGGGATATGAATCATGGTTGTCTAATGACAAACATGTTGATTGTTATGATAATGCAAAGTATCTTATTCCCAATAGGATCATGAAGAATCAAGACTATGAAGGAGGAGCCCTTAGACCAAATCAATAGGGAACACTTGAGCTAATTTTCATGACCAAATACAAAGGGCCCTGTGAACTTGGATTTAAACCACATAGGGGTGACCCCATATACCTTACTCATATTCTATCACCATCGCCATCAATTAGTGATGAGTATGTCGACAATGAAGTATAGTCTGATCATATCCTTTTTGATGACCTCACTGAGACCAACTTATTTAACCCTCATTCTATTTGTGTCCTTAGACTGGTCACTCATCACAATCCACTACCATTATATTATCTCTAATTGATAGACTAAGACCAACAAGAGTCGAATGTGTCGATTGATGAGTTTCAAAATGATGAGGCTTTCTATGATTTTCTTGACCTTAGAGATAATGTTCCATTGGGGGATCACAAATCAGGGTTCTCAATTAAGTTGGATCTTGAAGCCTATTTTGGAGAGTGGATGAACACCCTTAGCTAAAAGAAAATAATTAAAACATTGCGGTCCCAAAGTGAAAACCTTTTTGAGGTGATTTTTGACCAGGGTAAAAGTAAAGAAAAAGGCCAGTCTAGTGGTGAAAACCTATTTTAGGTGCCATTAGATAGGGGTGTTCAACCTTTTTCAACCATAGCTCAGGAAACCACCAAAGATGAACTTGTCTATGAGCTTGAGTTCAATTTTGAAGAATAATAAGCTTTGATCAAATCCTTCAGGAGTTTTTAATAATTTTTTTTACATGGACAAACCTTCCATTAGGGGACTCTGATTCATCATGCCTAAGGGAACTTGAAGAGCTAGTCCTAATAGAGGACTCTAATGTTGCCAACTAGTTTAAATCTTTGCCCACTATTCTTGAAGATATTCAAACCTTTTAGTGGAAGATATAATAAAGGTTAACATCATATCCCCAAATGACCCAAAGTGGATCAATCTAGGTGCTTTCCTTATTGAGAAGGAACATGAAGTACTCATAACCCTTTTGAGGGAGTTTGTATATTTTTTTGCATGGGCATATTTTGACATACTAGGTTTGGACTCCACCTTGGTTTTGCATCACCCTATGGTCAATATTGATGCCAAAATACATCCTTGCATTACTATATTAGTGAAGAAAGAGCTGGAAAAAATCTTAGAAGTAGGATATATTTGATCGATCAACTATGCAAAAAGCTAGAAGGGATTATAATTTGTACTAATTTCCATGATATAAATAAGTATTGACCTAAGGATTAATTTTCATTGCCAAACATTAACATGATCATTGATTCCATAGTGGGTTATGAAATGCTTTCATTAATGGATGGCTTTTCAGGGTACAACCAAATCAGGATAGCACCAAAAGACCAACATAAGACAACTTCACCACTCCATGGGGAACATTTTATTATCATGTTATGCCATTTGGTCTTAAGAATTTAGGGGCAACCTACCAAAATATCCATGACCATCATACCTCATGATAAGATGCATGACATTGTTCAAGACTATGTTGATGAGATTCTTGGCAAATCAAAGACCAGGGCTAAACATCCAGTAGTGCTATACAAAATATTTGAAAGATTACGTGAGTATAAAGTCAAATTTAATCTTAAAAAGTGTGTCTTTGGAGTCACGTCAGGCAAATTTATTGTCTTTATTATATCTCATCGAGGCATTAAAGTTGATCTAGCTAAAGTCCAAGCAAGAATAGAGATAAAACCACCAACTAATTTGAAGTGGCTCCATAGTTTGTAAGGCAAAATCCAATCTATCTGATGCATCATATCATAATTAGCTAAAAAATTCCTTCCTTTTACACATATTTTGAATAATGGAGTCACATTTCATTATGATGATCACTGCTAGACAACTATTCAACAACTAAAGGACTATCTAGCAAATCCCCTTATTTTGTTACCTCCTATACTAGGAAAGCCATTCTTGTTATACCTATCTTCTACTAATAATGACCTGGGGGCACTTTTGGGTCAACATGATGATAATGGCAAAGATCATGCCATATACTATTTAAGTTTTACACTAGTCATGTATGAACATAATTATATGCCCATAAAAAAACCCTGTTTAGCCATGGTCTTCATAAATAAAAAATTGCACCATTATATGTTAAATAATAAGACCATGGTTATTTCAAAAGTAGATTTACTCAAGTATCTACTATCTAAAACAAATTTACAAGGCTACATAGCCAAATGGATTATGCTTCTAAGTGAGTTTGACATCAAGTACATTAACTAAAAATCTATTAAGGGGCAAATTATTATAGATTAGCTTACTAAAGCACCCCTTGCTAATACAAAGCCATTCACATTCTAATTTCCTAATGAATCCATAATGACCATTATTAACGCACCTCTTGAAGAGAAGCATTGGAAATTATATTTTTATGGATCATTCATAGCACATAGATTAGGGTCAAGCTTTTATTTATTAAACCATAGGGGTATCTAATCCCTAAATCATTTAGGATCAGTTTTCCTTGTACCAACAAAATTATTGAATATGAAACACTTGTTTTAGGGATTTACCAGGTGGTATAATGGAATGTATCTCATCTCAAGGTTTATGGTGATTTTTACTTAATCATCAATTATGCTACATATCATTTTTAGAGCAAAGATGACAAGCTGGTTCCATATAAGGCCATGGTCAACACTCTCAAATGATAGATTGCTGACATTCAGTTTGAGCATATACCAAGGGCAAGTAATAGAACTGTAGATGCTATGACCACTATTGGATCTCTGATTCGACAATGGAATCAACTAAAGAGTATTGGTTCCTTGTCAATAATTTTTTAGCACCATCTCATGAACCTTCAACTATCATGATGATTTATGATATTTTTGGTCTTATCTCTATCTGGTAATCATACCTTTATAACTACCTCCATGACCAAGTTTTACCACTTGACCTATACTGAAAACAATCCAAATCCATCATCCATCAAACCACTTTTATACCTTACTTGGATCAATCCTTTACCATCATATTTTTGATAGAACTCTGATTCATTATTTAACTTTGGTAGAATATATGCTAGCATTATAGGAAGTTCACAAAGGAGTATGCAGATATCACACTAGTGAGGTAGTCCTATGTAAATAAGTGTGTTAAGTTTCAATGGCATGCCAATTTGATTCATAACTGAACTAAAACTCTAAAACTAATGTTGACACCATGGCTATTTTATATATGGGGCCTCAACCTCATTGAAAAGATTAATCCTACCTCATCTGATGGCCATCAACATATCCTTACCACCACTGAATATTTCACTAAGTGGGTTGAAGCTATACCCCTCATATGACTAGAAAGCAAATTTCCAAGTTCATCTTCAACCATCTCATTTGCCACTATGGTATCCCTTCTAATATTATATTTTATAATGGAGTATCATTCAAGAAAAAGGATGTCAAAAATCTTTGTGCCAAATACAACATCGCACAACACTTTTCTATGAAATATTATCCTCAAGGTAATGGCCAAGCTGAAGCATTAAACAAAACCATTGTCAACATTCTCAAGAATATTATCAATGATACCGGTCATGATTGGCACCTTTAGATATTTTGTACCCTTTGGGCATATCATACCAATCACCATACACCCATAAGATCCACTCCATATTCACTTATTTATGGTATAAAAGTCATCCCTCCCATTGAGGTCGAGTTGCCATCTCGACCCATCTCTTTTAAACATGTCCTAGATGATAATGACTATCAATTAGCTCACCTACAAGAACTAGAGTTACTTGATGAGAAATACATGGATGTGATGAATAATCTCCAAGCCTATCAGAATCAACTTTGAAGCCACTAAAATTAGTGCATGAAACATAGAGAATTTGAACTTGGTGATCTTTTCCTTAAATAAAACCAAAAGAATACCATGACCAAAAAGAAGCATAAAGGTAAGTTCAAACCCAACTAGGTTGGTCCTTTCATCATTATAGAAAAATTTGGAATAGGAGTATATAGGCTTGCCACACTAGATGGCCATGAACTTAATGAGCTAATGAACATTATCCACCTTAAGTGGTACTATGCTTGAGTGACTTGGTGTATTGTCTATAAGGACCATTTCAAGCTATATCATTTTATCAATCTTCTTTGTACTATACCATTTTATCATCCTATCATCCTACCAACCTATCACTTTTCCTATCACATGTCCATTTTACCATACCTTCTCATCAACTAAGTTCATTTCTCACTCCCTACCCTACCCTATGACCTTGGTTCTATTCTATTCATTCTAGAACCACATTCAATAAAAGGATTTGGATTTAGTTTCAATATTTCTTTCTAGCATTCTAGACTGTAGCAATATTTTGTAGTAGGATAATGTAGTCATATAAAATGTCAAAATTGGTATCTTGAGTGTGGCTTGTGACACCCAACCCATAGGTCCCTCTTACCTAATCTCTTGACCCTTCTAGGCACTTTTTTACTAATTCCTAGTCATCTATAGACTTTCAAGACTTGATTCCAGCTTAGCTAGACCCCATTTTCCATGCTTATTCCATCCCCCTAGATCTTGAACCTATAGGATAAGAGCATTGGGGTTAGATTATAGCACTAGACCCTAGGTTGTTCCAATTCAAATGATCCTATCCAATCACCTTTTGAACCCAAATGACCATTTATTCCTAATTCCTCTTCTTCATTATGTCAACCTAGCATGAATACATTTAACCCATGACCAATAGATCTATATAAAATCCCATTGAAATATCATTTAGAAGGGGTTGACAAATATTACAAAATCAAGCAAGAATACAAGTAAGACCACTAAGGCAAATTTCCATATTCTCTGCATATAACCATCTAATACAGCCACTAGCATATTCAAACCCTCACACCAGTCCCTAGCCACCTTAAACACACCTAGTTTAGTATTTTTTCATCTACATAATGCTATTTCATAAAGCACATTAAGTAGGAGAATTACATATGGTTTGATCCCTCTTCAGATTATTGGTATGTAGGTAATGTAACCACACAAGGGGTGTGGATACACATTCAATAAATATTACACACACTAAGCCCCTCCTCTTTTTAAAGTTTCATTTAAGCATAATGAAGATCTAAGGTTTGAAGATTAAATCTTCTCTACAAAGAGCTCCATCGACATTCAAGATCCAAAATTTCATAGGTAGGCTCATACAAGGACAACAAATAAAACCCAAAAAACTTAGATCTCTATGACCAATTTGGACAATAGCGACATGAACTAAACTATAACACTATACCCTAAAGTGTCCTATTTTTATCTATCTTATGCTTTCATTGAATGAAATCTAGATCTTGGTTCATGACACTATCCCAGTCCTGCATAGCTAGTATCAACCTCTATCTCAATTGTATCAACATAGTTTTAAGATAAGTTATATTCTCCTCTTTCATTACTATTTTTAGAAAGCTACAAAGTTTAAATAAACTATACAAATCAATACTCTATTTATTGCAATATTATTTACTGATTTAGTCAACTTAGACCTTTAACTAAATTAGGAATAATACACCAATATTCCTAAAATAGTTAAATCATTTGGTGAAGCCGACTTACTTCATTTTACACATAAAAACCCTAGAAACCTTAGAGTAAATTCCTTGCTAAATTTTCCAATAATTTTATAATTTTTCCTACATAGTTTAAATCATAAATTAACATTTAATTTTTAAAATTCCATAGTAATTTAAAAAAATTATTTTCTTCCAAACCCTAGTTGTATATACTAGGTCCCTTTAAATCTAAAATTTTCCAATAATTTTCTAATTTTTTTTGCATATTTTTAATCATAAATTAACATTTAATTTTTAAAATTCCATAGTAATTTTGAAGAAATATTTTCTTCCAAACCCTAGTTTCATATACTAGGTTCCTTTAAATCAAGAATTTTCCAATAATTTTCTAATTTTTTACCTACATATTTAAATAAAAAATTAACATTAAATTTTAAAATTCTTTAGTAATTTTAAAAATATCATTTATTACAATACTTTAGTTGCATATACTAGGTCTCATTACTTTTTGAGGTATCACCTTACATGTTTATGAGCTTCGTATCCTTTTTATGCATTTTTTAGTTTTTTTTAGGACTTTACATTTTCAATATTCAGTAATTTCCTTCCATAGCACTTTGCTCATTATAAATTATTACAAAAATTTTAATTTGTTTTCCTACTTTAACAATAGCCCAATACACCAGTTTTGATGAAACTGATAAAAGAGAACTTCAAGAACTCTTAACTAAATATCTTGACATGAAAGATGATATGCTTAAAATACTATAAGAAGAACAACAAAAAGTGAATAATGGTCAATCTTCTCAAACCATAGAGCAACTAGTTACACATGACACTACGAGGGTAACTATGTCTCAAAAACACCCTATAACAACCCAAACTTTCTCTATGCCACTAGTTACAATTAGTACATCTTTGTCTCTTGATGTGGCAGCCCTTGTGCAAGAGATAAAATTTCTTCAATCAAAGGCGTTACTTGTTGAGCAAGGTTCTTTTAGACCAACACAGGCTTTGGATTCTTTTACTCTACTTCATACACCATTGGCACATCATACTAATTCTACACCTTTGCCACTAGGTTTTGTTCAACCCAAGATGACTCTATATAATGACAAGGGTGATCTAGAGACACACTTGAGAGATTTTTAAACAACATGATTGGATTATGTGCCAAATGACTTACTACTAACTAAGTTATTTCCATGGAATCTAAAGGATTATGCTTTACAATGGTTCTATAGTCTACCAAATTAGTTGATCAATTCATTTAATCCTCTAGCCAACATGTTCCTATCTCATTTCAAAATTAACATTGGTGACAAGGTTTCCTATGCCCAAGTTGCACAATAAAAACAAAGTTCAAATGAGCATCTCACAGATTATGTTATTTGATGTAAGACTATCTTGGCTTAGATGACTAGCCCCATGCTCGATCAAGAGTTACAAGATCTCTTCAAACAAAGTCTTCTACCAGCTTTACATGAGTCAATAATGTTTAAAAGGTTCTCTTCCTACACTGAGTTATGTCATACACTAAAGGAAAGGGAAGTCAAAATAATTTCAATGGGCAAACTCAAGTACACAAACATATCAGAAACAACAAATAAGAGTAACAACAAAGTCCCATACAAAGTAAAGGTCAATGATATCAAGAGTTAGAATTAACCAATAGTTAATGTGGCTTTAGAACGCCTCAATGAGTGGTTTATCATCACTTTCTCAATGAACTTTTACCAATCTACCAATATCTCCAACCAGAGTTTTATAGTAGTTATTAGAATGTAATACATATCTCTCCCTCATATTTGGGAATTCAATCCAACAAAGCCTCTTCCACAAGGATATGATCAAAATGTATTTTGAAATTTTCATAAGGCACCGACCACACAACAAATAGATGCATCAGTTTAAAACATAAGATACGAGACTTGATAGATGGCAACATTATTGATCTTGGCACTCCATTTGAGCCTCCTTAGGAAAAACAAACATAAGATAAATCTTTTAAAATCTTCTCAGATCCTTTTCTATAGCATTCTAAACAAGAGATAAGGGATACATCAGGTGTTTGTCATGCATATCATGCACATCCTCCACTAGCTACATACCAACCACCTTTAGTTGAGATACACCCTTTGAGCAACATGATTAGTGTATACAATTTTAAAGTTCTATCTAGACCTTCGATCTCCTCAAAATGAAATATAGTTAAGGATGATTTAGATTATCATGCACTCTTTATCAAAGCTTACATTCATAACCATCCTATACATAGTGTTCTCATGATAATGGATCCAGTGTGAACATGTGCACTATGACATTACTATAGCATTTGGGATATTTAGAGCAGAATAGTACCCTAATGGACATAGTTATCAATGGATTCAGTGGGCACATATAAAGTTCATTAGGTGAAATTGTACTTCCTTTATAGGTTGGTCCAACACATGTGGTCACACTATTTACTATTGTTCATAGTGTAGGAGTTTTTGATATGTTACTTGGTCAACCATGGATTTAAAAACTTTGAGTAGTACCTTCTATAGTTCACAAATACATGAAATTCATTCATGTTAATTAGGTTGTTATAGTTGGTGGAGTTCCATATGAGTTACCACTCCCCACTTCAGAGCCATCTACTATTTTTCAGTCATCAGTTTTAGTTTCGACACAAATTTCAATTATTCCTCTAGTTTAGATTCATACATAGTCAAGACCTTCCTCACCTTCACAGAGACCTCATACACTTCTACGAAGGTCTCTTTTAGAGAAGCCATAGTTTCAAGACTCTAAATAATTACTAGAACAATGTTCACACCCAGGGTAGTATCATTGAGGTGTCATGCCTCTACACATAGAGCACATATTCAAAGAGCTTCTCCTACTACTAGATGGGTCTCTAAGAGCCCTATAGTTGCATCCACTTTTTAGAGTCACAAGGGGATGCCACAATCAATTTCTACTACAAATATTTTAGATCATTTACAACATACATAGATTTTAGAGCCATAGTCTCAACCCTTCCATCATACATGATCTCTCTCCTTCATATAGGACACCATGATAGGGAGTCTCCCATGAGACTCATCGGTTAGTATCATCTCTCCTCAGCGTTACTTGTACATGGTTTATTTTTGCTTACTTGTACATAGTTTCCCAAAATTTGTTGTACATAGTCTCCTTATGATTGATTATACATAGCTTATACCAAAAATACCTAAAACATTACAAAATTCCAAAATATCAAAACCATTCAAATATTTAAAGATACAAAAATATTCAAATAACTAAAAATACCAAAAACATTCAAATAATTCAAAAACACCAAAAACATTTAAATTATATGCATTATCCATGCTTTACATTTATACTTCCATGTTAGACTTATATTTGTTGTTCTATGCTATTGTTTGTTAATTTATTACATTATCATGCATCCATTGATCTTTTTTGAGTGTGTGCAATGACATACAGATCCTTGATTGCTTCACTCTACCCATTAAGGGGGAATCTTACTTCTACATTCAAGACATACATCGATATGGCTACCCACTGGGGGCATCTTCTACATGACTACACCATCCAGGTTATGTCATTCATACACCATACACTCTAGTTATCATGTTGATGTACATTACTTACTAGCTTACATATATTACTCTATTGACATTAACTATTATATAACACTTGTGTATTTCTTAGCATATACCTAGTCTTGTATTCCATATCTTGCATACTTTCACTTCTTGCTTTGATTAGTTAGATGTGATTTATAGTATATTACATTCTTTTCTTTCTTTCTTTGTGTAGCTAGATGTGATTGAATTTCTTAGTTTCTATTTTGTCTATTGTATGTGCCTTAGGACATTTTCCAATGTCCTTTACTTCTATTCTTGTGTGTGCTTTAGGATATTGGCCAATGTCCTTTACTTGTACTCTTCTATGTGCTTATGGCCCTCGTGCAAACCTTGCTTGTTTCCAATTATGTGTATATATGGAATTTGAGCATGCCTTGTATGTTTGCTTTCTAGTTTGAGTGACATGTGTCTATGTCCTTTATTTGCTTGGTCCCTTGGCCACTTTCATGTGCTTGTTTCTTGTTTGCTTCTCAACTATTTGCTATTCCATGATCCACATCATGCATTATCTTACTTTCTTAGATGCCATAATGGACATCATGATCCATCCCTCCTTGAAAACTAACAACTAACATTTCTAATTTCAATTTAGTATATTTCACATGCTATTATATTGTTATATCTATCTAGGCATACCCTTATTGATCTAACAATCTCCAATACAAATTATGCTATATATTGAGACATCATTTTGATTATCATTGCTATATCATGTATTTCATAGCATAACACACTTACAAGGATCTTTATTCTAAGGGTAGTCATTACAGGGTCTTTATTCCTACTCTTAGAAGAAAGGGAAACAAATAGGGTATTTGTCATAGAGATCAAATCTCCTAGCGATCAAAAAATTAGTTTTTAGAACACTCAAAATAACAATAAGAGGTCAAACCAAGTATAATAGACCAAAAAAATAATGATGATTATAGAATAGTTATTCATTTTAGCAAAGGATAATAATGTTGAACATGGACAACAACACTAGATAAAGGGTATCCTATTTTTATCAGTCCTATCTAAACAATAAAAAACCCAATTTTTTTAGAAATAGGCAAAAAGGTTAGCTCAGCTATAGTTTTGTTAGATACAAATCAGTCTAGATTTCATAGTTTTAGTATAGTTTTCTCAAAGAATCTAGATATAGGGGGCATCATGCATGACATGATGACTCTCAATTCTAGTTTTATATTGGGTAGTTGGTATAACTTCCAGATCAAAATCCATGTTACAGACACTAATGATTGAGGGCAATGTGCATGGCACATTTAACTCTTTTTTTCTGAGTTCAGTATATTACCCAGGCATTCTCAGTAGTTGTCTATCTTATTATATCTGTAGGTGGTTGGCATCATTTTAGAGTGGCTATCATACAAGCTAACCTCCAAATTCTTGAGTGGATTCCACATTAGCCTAGTTTCCAATTTTGGAGTGGCTTTCATACAAGCCTAATCTTCTCCTTCCAAAGTTGACCAAGATTGGCCTAGTTTCCATTACACATTTGGCTATCCATGCCACATTGTTAGATTATAGAGCATTCATGGGATTTAGGAGCCATCTTATATGACACACATTCATTCCATTATTAGTTTATAGTTTCACTTCATGGGGAAATGATGGAGCCAAAGGACTAGCTAGCATTTGTATCCTTGAGCCACCTACTTAGAGGGATTGGACATATAGTCCAAACATCGATCAACACATGCATGATCACATAACTTCAATTAGTGGATAATGATGGAGCCAAAAGGTCAACCTTTACATTCTTAAGCCACTCTCAAGGAATTGAGCACTCAACTCCATTCATGATATTACTCTTAGTACAACACATACTCAACATTATTCAACATCATCCAACATCACTCAGTATCACAATAGGTTTTGTATTGGTCCACATACCTGAGGAGGTGTATTCATTCCTTTCTCTTCCTCTCTCTCTTACCCAAATTTATACATTCTTATTTTAGATATAGCATATATAGTAAGAACTGATCTACTCTTTATTTTTCTCTTATATATTTACACTTCACAATGTGATCTCTCTATGTACATCCAATATCACAAAGCTTCATGGGCTTCATCCTTGTAGGTAAGTTTAGGTACACTTTATATTTTTCCTTTATCATAGAATTTCACTTTGCTACATCACTAGAATAAAGGGGGTGGGGGAAATGTAGTCATATAAAATGTCAAAATTGGTAGCTTAGATGTGGATTGTGATACCCAACCCATAGGTCCCTCTTGCATGCTCTCTTGACCCTTCTAGGCACCTTTTTATTGATTCAAAATCATCCATAGACTTTTGAGACCTAATTTTAGCTCAGATAGACCTCATTTCCCATGATTATTCCATCCCCCTAGGTCCCAAACCTATAAGATAGGAGTGTTGGAGTTATAACACTAGACCCTAGGGTGTCCCATTTCTAGTGCTCGTGTCTAATCATATTTTGAGCCCAAGTGACCATTTTATCCTAATTATTATTCTTCATTATGTCAGCCTAACATAAATACATTTAACCCATGACCAATAGATCTCTATAAAAACCCATTCAAAGTTTATTTATAAGGGGTTGGAAAATATTACAAAATCAAGCAATAATACAAGTACGAACACTAAGGAAAATCTATTTATTCTCTATATACAACCATCTAATATAGCCACCAAAATTTTCAAAACCTCACACCAGTCTTTAGCCACCTCAAACACACCTAGTTTAGCCTTTTTACATCCGTATAACACTATTTCACAAAGCACATCAATTGAGAGAACTACATATGGCTTGATCCCTCTTCAGAGTATTATGATGTAGGTAGCATGCCCACATAAGGGGTGTGGATACACATTCAATGCATCTTACACACACTAACCCCCATCCTCTTTCTCAAGTTTCATTCAAGTACAATGAAGGTCTAGGGTTTGAATATTAAATCTACTCTATAAGGAGCTCCGTAGACATTCAAGATTTGAAATTTCATAAGAAGGCTCACATAGGGATAGAAAACAAAAAAAAACTCAAATCTATTTAACCAATTTGGATAACAATGGCAAGACCTAGACAATAGCATTAGATCCCAAAGTGTCCTATTTTTGATGCTCTTGTCTTTTCATCAAATGAAAGCTAGATCCTGGTTCATGACATTATCCCAATCTTACATAGATGATATAAGCCTCTATCTCAATCATATCAACATAGTTTTAAGATAATTTATATTTCTTCTCTTTCATTAATATTTTTAGAAAGCTATAAAGGTCAAATAAATTATACAAATTAGTACTCTATTTCTTGTAATATTATTTACTGATTTAGTCAACTCATAAGTTTAACTAAATTAGGAATAAGACTCTAATATTTTCAAAATAGTTAAATCAGATAATAGTTTGGTAGTGATATCCTTCATTTCTTATTTCATTCTCTATACCAAGTGTGTTTAATTATAACCAACTATGGAAAAATCAGTGTCTCACTAGTCTTGTTACTAATTATAACCACCTATGGGCAAATTAGTATTATTACCTAGGCCATTATTTCCTAATTATAACTGTCTATGGGCAAACTAGGGGCAACACTTATTTATCATGCCTTAAATTTACCAACTCACCATTTCCTATGTTGTACTATACCTTTATACCAACTGTGCATTTTTTGTTTGAATTAGTTGCTATACTAATCAAATTTCTACACTATAAGGCATAACTACAGTGACTTGAGGTTCCATCTTGGGACTATATAGGCAATGATCGATACTTGTTGAGGTCAGCTCAATTACCCTAAGCCATTATCTTGCCATTTTTTAATTAACCTAAACCACACTCACCATTTTATGATCAACCTAAATTAAACTCTCACCATTTTGTGAGCTTAAACCATTTAGTATCTTTTCATTATCGATTGAGTTGATAAATTCAAAAATTCAAAAAATATTCATAAAATCATTAGAAACATCAAAAACATTGACCACTTCTTTACCTTAAAGATTATAGGAACCCTCACTAAGTCCCAAGTAAATCACTTGTTACTTAGTTTCTCCATCCTTTTTGGCCCTTTTTATCATGCACTTGCCATTTTTCAAGACCATTCCTATTCTTCTATCACATCCATCATGTTTGTTTTTCATCTGTTATCATTTTCTTCCTATTTATTGAGAGAACTACATTTGGCCTAATGTTTTTGTTGGATATTATGTCCATGAGGCAATGTTCACTTTCCTAGTGTATACGGAGACAGCTTAGCCACTCCCTTCCTTTTCTTCTATTCTCTCTGTCTTGTTTATTTGTTAAGTCATCTCCTATTTTTTAGGGGCAATATTTATCCAATTTAGCTCATGTCATTTGTACTAACCTTAGGACTAACCATTATTTTTTCTTATTGTTGTTATTAATTTGTGCCTCTTTTTTTGCTTTTAGTATTTTTGCCTTGATTCAGTCTATATGCATTTATTGGGTGATTCCTTGTACATTTATACTTGAATCCATCCATATTCATACGTTTACATTATCATCATGATTTTTATCATTAGTACATTATTTTACCTTGAATATTAGATTTTTGGAATCAATCCAATGCATATTTCAACCCAGTCTTCATGGTGTTCTATCATGATGCTTACTGTCAAATAATACAAACAAAAATTAGCTTCAGGACATGTATTCAACAATGGTGGCATCAACGTCTCATCAACATCGAGCATCCCAATCCAATCCCAATCATATCACAAATAGAATAATTCCCAAATGAGATAATTTAAAACTTTGTTATTTCAGATGAGCATCTCCCTACTAACAGGTTGTCTTAATTCATATTTATCCTTTGTATCAAGTTACCCACATCATATTTGCCATCATCATCCAATCAATTATGTTTTCCATAATCGAGGTCCAATGATTATAATTGCCTATGGAAAATAATTTTAAACCATCCCACCTACATTTCTCAATGATTATAACTACCTTTGAGCAAATCATACTTTATTTTTTCCAAAATAGGGGCATGTTGTTATCTTGTTTGTCTATCCTCACTAGGGTATCTCCATATTCTCAATGATTATAACCATCTTTGGGCAAACCATTGTACACCATCCCACTTACATTCTTAATGATTTTGACTACTTTTTCAAACTCATTGTGTTCTCACCCCATCATCTTCATATATTTGGTCCCCTCATTTTGCTTGTTTATTTTGAAGGACCATTTCCCAACCTTGTGCCAATTGTTCCCTCGAGGGGGCATCATAAAGTTCATCCATTACCATTGAAGTTGTAGGCATACAAGACCTTTTCATTCTTTGAGAAGACATTACTATGTTTATATATTGTAACACCTTCCTAAATAGGGGCAAATTGTAGACACCTAAAATTGGCCACCAATGACCTCCAACTAAGATTTTGACCAATTTCTACATAAATAAATAATTTGTCCTAAAAAACTAAAACATGCTAACTGATGTGAAAATTTTATATCTAAGTGCTGCTTTTTGCCAGAGTATCACTAAATGGGACAATACAATTTATGAATTAGCTAACTTTAATAAGATCATTTCAAGTCAAAATGATATTTTTGCACCTAGGTGCTCTGGAATGCTCTTTTCTACAAATTTTTTTTGCACAAGACATGTGCCTTTATTATTTTGCATTGGCAACATCCTAAATGAGAATACAGTTCCAATACATCTAGCATCAACTTCTAATTATAATCCAATCAAATTTCAAGCTAATAATATGACATTTTGACCAATTTGATTAATTTGTGCATAAATTGCTAAGGTTTTCATCAAAGTTGACTAATCATGTTTAAAGCTAACTAAAAAAAATCAAGAGCTTAAGTTAATTTTACATGAAACTTGTTGAATATTTATTTTTGAAAATTGATATTGAATAATTACATCATTAAATGGCATTATTTCTTTGGAAGATATCCCTAGGCCATAAATGCACAAAATATCAGGATTATGGGTCTCCCATGCCTCTTTAATGCCTCCTTCCAAATGTTTATGGAGATATTTATATATTTAATTACATAATTAGATTTATTCTTGGCCACACATCTCAATCTTGAGATGGATGGTCATGGTTGATCTTGAACCATTTTGAAAATCTATAAAAAGTTTCAAAGCCATAATTTTAAGCTTGGATAGTGCAAAGTTATAATGCTCAAATAATTCTAAAATCCATTTAAATTAGTGTTATAATACCAAATTATTGAGAAAATTCAAAGCCAAAGCCATCACAAAGGTGCCAAGGAAAAGAGGAGATAGCCAAGCCTCCTTTGATGAAGACTCATTGAGCACAAGCTAAGCAAGCCACTTTAACAAGCTATTTGGAGCATCCAAAGAAGGTGAAGGATTTTTTGTCTTTACATTATAGTTGTGTTTCTCATTTGGTTTTGTTAATATGCTTCCCCCTTGAGATATGCTTAGGGTGTTAGCTCAGTGTGTTCTTTATTTTGATTTGATTTCATTCACTAACACCATACTAATATCCCCCTATTGCAATCCTATGTTCATAGACCCAGTCGACTTAGCATAGTAATGGATAAATCACTAGGTCATAGGCTAGGTTAGTTGAGAACCGACCTATACCCTAAATGATTTTTACCCAAAACTATACAGGGTTGACTCAGTCAACCTAGTACATATGACTATCAAAATGGGGTTAAGGCTAAGAAAAGGAGGACAAAAGGTATAAAATGATTGGAGGAGTGTGTAATAGAGAAGAGGAAACTTACGGATAAAGTTTTTAGAATATAAGTGTGTAGATAATAAGTGGTAAAAGGGACAAAAATCCTAAAAATCACCGATGGTCTTCCCATCCCTTTCTTGGTGCACCCCTTAAGACATGTACTCAGAGAGATTAACACTCAATGTGTTCTTGGAAGATACAAAGTATTAGTAAGTGATAAAAGTTTGAAAATATTATTTGTATACATTATGGAGCATTCCTTTTGAAGACATTTCAAAGATAGGCATTGCTCTTTTTGTTGTTTTGTCATAGCATCAACTTATTGGATCTATTTTATTGTATATTTATTAAGAAGGATCTTAGCATCATAATCTCTTAAAGGCATTAAGATTGTCCTTTTTTTGGCATTTGTTTTCCTATAGCATTTTGGCATCCCTTTTTGTAATCTAATTTTAAGCTTGAAAGAGTGGTGTTTTATGTTAAGATCTAAAGAAAGGTGTCATAATCTATCCAAGATCTACCTGGAGGGTGGAGATCTGCTATGCATTGATTTGACAAGGCATTTTTCTACAAAGTGTAGACTTGCATTGGAGATAAAGGCACTAAAGTGTTGAATTAGTTCAAAGCATTGAAGTTTGGCATCCCTTTTTTTTGGATAAGCATTGGAAAAGATCAATGGTGTCTTTTTTCTTCAAATCTGCCTTTTTGAGTGTTGAAACATTGATCAACCAAAGCATTTTCACCTACATTGGATTTTATGTGTTTGAGATTAACACTAGATAAGGCATAATTGTGTTGGATCTACCTATCTTCTAGCCAACCACTAGTATTGGCACTAAAATTCTAAAGTTTAGCCTTTTTTAGATCTCTTCTTCGCTATTATGTTAGAATAGGCATCCTTTTTCTGCCAAGGCATCTCCCTTTTTTCAAGGTTGACTAGGTTTGAAGACAAACTAAGATGTTGAACCTAGTTTTTATTTAGATCTGAGCATTAAAATTACTTGTAAGCAGTAAACTTCCTTTTTCTCCTCTCAAAATCAGCTATCCATTAATTTTTTGCTTCTACAAAGATTGAATTTTTGCCTTATGATGAAGTCTAGCTCGCTTTCATGTATATAAGGGTCACCCAACTAGTTATTTTTCACTTTAGTTGGTTTTTTAAGTCCGTGGAAAAATTTCACTTCTAACGAGTGGTTGGATGACTATGTTCTTTTCTGATTTGGTTTCAAAAAGTAGTTTGTAGTGTTTTTAATTATTTTGACCCATTTTATGAGAAATCATAACACTTGTAACTTTTGAACCGTATCTCAAATTTGAGTTATATATATTTTTTAAGTATGTGTTTTTTAGTTTTCTATCCGTTAGTGTCATTAAATTATAAAAACATGCCATTTTTATTAAATGCCAAAATTAGGGGGGGTCATATAATACAATCTTTTGTGGGGTTGTTTCGGTGTCAATTTTGTGTACTCTTTACATTATTTCTACTCTTGTTAATTAGTTATCATGGATTCTACTTATGGTGTTTACCATTATGAGCCTTTGAATACATATAATTACCACACATGGAGACCTCGAATGGAAACAATCATAAATTACAAAGGATTATGGTTCCTATTGAATGAAACACAATAATAGTTCACATGATAATTTTAAAAATTTCAGCATCAGTGGTTTGAAGAATTTATGGGCTTGATTGGGGGATATGTAAGTGACAATCTCTTGTTTCATTTTCATGGGTGTGATTCTCCATTTAAAATGTGGACTAAGTTAAAGGTTCTATTTGGGAAAGTAAACCACTTATGATTGATGCAACTTGAAGTGGAGCTTACTTAAGTAAATCTAGATGACTTTGATTCCATTTCAGATTACCTCACAATGTTTAAGCATTATTAACACAGTTAAAGGGGAGTGCATGAGATAAAAAGGATGAAGAGTGTGTATACTTAAGCTTGTCTAAGTTGATTGGCCCATTATAAATCTTTGCTTCTACCTTTTTCTCTGGTATGGATTCATTTGGTACTGCATTCAAAATGCTAGATTTAGAGTTGTTTTGTGAGAGACTCACTAGGGAGGAATATAAATTGTTTCACCTTAATTCTTCCACCTCTAAAAGAGCCTTAGTGGTCTCACATCATAAGAATAAGAGAAAATATAAGGGTAAGAATAAAAACACTCCTCCACCTCAAAATTCACCTAATCCCACCAACATTGTTTCATCTAAACCCAAACCATCTTTCAAATCCAAATATAAGTCTAACCTATCTTGCTCCTATGTTGGGCGTACTAGTCATGAAGAGTCTAAGTGTTTCAATATAATTTAAGCCTTAGAGGATGACACTAGGAAACACAATATCTCTATCTCCACCCCTTCACCATCTCATGAGCATGGGAAAGCACTTAATGTTGTCACGAGATCCTAGTTACTTGTTTTAGACAATTGGGTTCTAGATTCATGCTTCACACCATATGAATTTTACCAAGGAGTCCTTTATATCTCTTTGTCTATATTATACTTCCAATATTGATTTTGGAGATTCTTCCTTCATTTTTGTTAAGGGGAAGGGTGACATATCACTATATGGTGGTTGTATTAATGATGCATTATATGTTTCAGACATCACCACCAATCTACTTTCAGTGTATCAAATTTGCCATTCTAGTCAGGGCAAGACAATGACTTTCACACCATAGAGTACTAAAGTTTGAGTTTTATTAGAGCCACATACACTCATTGCATAGGGTGTTTCTAATCATATTTCTTGACTTTACTATTTTAAGGGTTTTGATGACACTCCTCCTTTAGGTGCATGTTTAGTTTCTCATGTAGATTCTGAAAGTTAGCTTTGGCATGAGAGATTTAGAAATCTCAACTACAGGTATTTGAAAGAGTTGAGCACTCACAATATGGTAGAGGGTCTTCCTATAGTTTCATGTCTTGATGGAGTCTGCCCCTATTATGCATTGGGGAAACAACATCAGGATCTATTTTGCAAGGGCATGTCTATGAGAGCTTCTTCACCACTTGAGCTTATGCATAGTGATTTGATGGTCTTTCTTACTCTTTCCAATAGAGATAAGTATGCAATTACCTTCATTGAAAGTTTATTGAGGCATACTTGGATTTATTTACTCAAGTAAAAGAGTGACGTCTTTTCTCAATTCAATACCTTTAAGGCTTTGGTTTCTAAAAAATCATCAAGTTGCATCAAAAATATTCATACAAATAATGGAGGGGAGTACTTCAGTTGAGAGTTTTCTAATTTTTAGTAGCCCATGGTATTATTCACCAGCATTATGTTACACATACTCCACAATAGAATGGCTTAACATAGAGGAAGAACCAAACTTTGAAGGGGATGGATAATTCCATGATGCATTCATAAGATTTACTTGTTATCTATTGGGTAGAGGTAGTTAATTGTGAAAACTACATTCAGAACCATACACCACATCAAGCACTTGATTATATGACTATAAAGGAGGATTGGTATGGATCCAAGCCTGATGTCTCATTTTTTTGAGTCTTTGGTAGCCTTTATTGGGAATTTGTACCAAAGAAAAAAAGGAAAGCATTGGATAAGAAAAATAAACTTTTGATATTTTTAGGGTATTGCGAGGACATGAGATCTTATCATATTTTAGATACTGAAACTCATGATGTTCATTTTCAAACTCATGTACAGTTTGATGAGAATTTCACATCTCATGATTCATCTTCTTTCATGCCTCCTTCTTTCCATGATTCACCTCCTATCAAGGATTCATTTTTTGAGGAGCCAGTTTAGGAGATTTGTGAGGAGGTCATAGAGGATGAGGATATTATTCACACTGATGTTTCCACTATGGCTAGGTGGGATCATACTATAGTTTCTAAGGCAACACCTCTCATATAGGATCTTCTACCTACTTGGCATCATCATGCACATTCTATGGGTATTGTAATTTTATGTCAAACATTCTCTGGGGATCTACAGTCTTTTTCATAGGCTCATAGGATACAAGAGTGGGATGATGTGATGATAGATGAGTATTATTCATTGATGAATAATCACACTTGGGATTTGGTCACTCTTCCTAAGGTAAGAAATTTGGTCAGGTGCAAATGGATTTATTAAACCAAGTATACAGATATTGGGTCCACTGAAATGTATAAGGTACATTTTATTGAAAAGGGATTCTCACAAGTCAAATGTATTGCCTATTCTAAGACTTTTTCACCTATTGCCAAGATGGATTCTGTTTACCTTGTACTTTCTCTTCCTACATCATAGGGTTGGATAGTATATCAGATGGATGTTAAGAGTACCTTCTTGCATGAATAAATTTATATGGAATAGCTTACTATGTTTATTCATGATTATTCTCTTGTTTGTCATCTTAGGAGGTCTTTTTATAGTCTCAAATAGGCCCTTTGGGCTTGGTATGACAAGATGGATTCATTTATTCTCTCTACTGGCTTTGTTCACTGCCATTCTAATCCCATAGTGTATATTCAACATATTGGGGAGGATATTGTTATTCTGGTCTTGTATGTTGATGATTTAGTTCTCATAGGTAGCTCCTCATCTCAAATTTAGATGATTTAGTAGGTAATTTTATCATAGTTTGACATGAAAGATCATGGACTTATACATTTCTTCCTTGGTTTATAGATTTCATAGTCAGATATAGGGATCTAATTGAGTCAACAAAAGTACACACTTTATTTATTTTATCATTTTGGTATGGATAATTACAAGCTAAGTCCTCTTTTTTAGTCTAGAGTGATTCTCACTACCTCTTGTACTACTCCACTTTATGATCCTACATTGTATAGGTAGATGGTTTAGAGTCTTATATATTTGAGCCATACTTGCCTTGACATTTCATTTATAGTTGGGATTCTATCTAGTTTTGCACATGACCCTCATTATAGTCATTGGTAGGATGCCAAGAGGATTTTGAGATATCTACGAGGCACTACTCATTTTGGATTACATTACACCAGGGGTTCTACTCAATTGGTTGGATACAATGATTCATATTAGGCATGTTTTATTGATGATAGGCATTCCACTTATGGCTACATATTTTTTCTTAGTTTTTCACCTATTAATTAGTTGTGTAAGAAGAAACAAACTATTTTAATTTCATATATAGAGACTCAGTACAAGGTAATAAATACATCGAGTCAGTAGGTTCTTTGGCTTGTCAGTTGGTGATAGAGTTTGGCTTCATGCAAGATTTAACCATTATAATTTTGTGTGACAATCATAGTAGAATTCATATATTTCTCAACCTAGTTGAGCATCAATGAACCAAACACATTGAGGTACATATACACTTTATTCATTAATAGATTCAAGATGGTGTTCTTATCTTGGAGTATATTCTGACTCAGCAACAGGTTACAGACATCTTCACAAAGCCTTTTATATCACCTCATTTCCTTGAGTTGCATGACATGCTTGGGGTTTTAATATTTATCCTTGGGGGTATTCATAGGACATATTATATCTTCATTTCAAGGATACATATTGTACATGAGTACCTTATTAGGCCTAGTTATTGGGACTCATACTATGGATATGCCATTAATTTTTTTTGGCTTTTGTTAGCCCCTAGCTTCATTTGATGGGGGGTGTTAGAGTATGTATTTCATGTGTATTTATCATGTTTTCTAGTGTCTTATCTAGATATTGTGTTTTATAGTGAGTTTGTCCTATGCAAGGCTTTATCCCACATAGGTCAGTTTAGCTAGTTCTTTGTTTCTCCTTGCCTATATAAGCAAATGCCTTCTTATTGTACTAGCATGATTTTTATATGCTTCATTTTTAAATTTATATGATCTAACTTGTTTTTACATTTCATATCTATATATTATTTTCTAATGTTTTATTTACAACACTTTGGATTCTAGGGTTAGAATGCCTTTACCATTCTTAATAGTTCTCTCCATTTGGCAAGGTGACCTTACTATTTTCTATGATTTTACCATTTGACATGGTGACCTTGCCATTTGAATGATGATAATTTGAAATTAGTAAGGTCATAAATTCAGTGGTGACCTCACCATTTTGGTCTAGATATCACCAAATAGCCCATTATCCAACCATTTTTTGTGGTGACATCACTGTTCACAAAATTCTTCAAACGGTGAGATCACCTAAATTCATAATTCTACATAGTAATAAATGCATTAAATATAAAAATCAAAAACCCAAAAAGGTACCTATTGATACTCCATTCCCTAGTGGTTACTAGGAATCTTGGACATGCTCCCCAAAGTATTTATGGTATGGGATATTTGAAATTATACTCAACTCTCTCACACATAACTATAAGAGCTATGGATTGTAATAGTGGAGGGTGAAAATGAATGATTTTTACCCCCCAAAGGTAAAATTATATTCAATTTTTTAAAAATTAACCCCCCTTAGCCATTTTTACCCTATTTTTATTCATAGGACACTCAGTCTCACCCTGCTTATCCATTTTTCACATTGATTTCTTCTAATTTCTCTATTTTTCAACCTCATTTTTTGAATTACATCATTATTTTTCTTCTGATTAAGGGCCAACTCATAAAATATTAATTTTTCTCATCCTTCCATTGAGGGGGAATCATGGGCCACACAAACATTATTTGAGTCATTTTCATAGCCCTATTTCTCTACAACTCATACACAATTTAGTGAAAAGAGTGAATAAATTTATTTCTTCTAATTATGATCATTTTTATCAACCTTTTTATTCTTTGAAATGCTTTCACATTGACCAATTGTCTCTCCATGCCTTTTTAAATAGGTTCAAAATGTAGACATCCAATTCTTATCACTATTATGCTAAAATTGCAAATCTGAATGACATTTTATAACAATGCACAATCTAAGCCAAAATCATGGAAATGTTATAATTCATTTGCACAAATTATGTATAGGTATCGGATTGTGCTCATGTATCCCTAAATGGGGTAATACATTTTATTCAATGATTATCTTCTTGTAATTCACTTTCTGTCAAGTTTACAACCAAGCAAATTGTCTTTTTGGACCATTTAAATGTCTAATTCATTTGCATTGTCATGTGCAAGTGCCAATTTGTGCCTATGTATCCTTAAATGGGGTAATGCATCATTCACAATTGTTATCTTCCTCTTATTCAACTCTAGTCAAATTATGACCAAGTAAATTGATATTTTTGATTAGTTTGATTAAACATGTGATCAATTCCAAGAATTATAAAATAATAAGTAAAGCCATTAAACAAATCAAATCAGATTAAAAGCTTAAGTGGAAGATGTTGCAAACTGTAGGTAAAGCAATTTCTTCTGAAAGAATGAGAAATGGCCTGTATGCCAACAAGAAGATGATGATTAAAGAACAAAGATCCAAATGATTTTGGGAAGCCTATGATGATGCCCCTCAAGGGAGTGGCCATCACATTTGTTGATGGGTAGTCCTTCAAAAAGAAACAAGAAGAGAGGTTGAATTATTTTATGGTTGAGATTAATCCAATTGAGAAAATGCTTGCATGCATTGATGTGAAAACAATGTTGATATGCCCAAAGGTATGTATAATCAAGATTAAAGTTCAAAATAATGATTTTCCCATAGGTGGTTATAATTATTAAGTAGACCTAGATTGGCTAAAATTCATGGTGCCCCAATTAGGGATGATTAGAAAGTATAACTTAAGGATGTAACCTATAATATAGATTAAAGATGAGCAGGTTCAAAGTGATGAAAGAGACGGATAGAGGAATAAAATTGATCATTATAAAATATTTAGTTGTATCTACTAATGAGGAGATGCTCATCCTGATTAGCAATGCTACAACTAGAATGGTCAAATGAGTTATATTGATCAAGGTGGGGGGGAGGATTTGCCAAGGTGCCAAGGAGAAACTTTTATGGCTCCATTGATTTTAGACCTTTTTGAAGCTAATTTTTTCTATAGCATGTGATGGTAGGCTTAATGATAGAACACCATGAAGACTTGACCAAAATATGCATAAAGACTAACTTTCAATATCCAATAAACACTCAAAAATAATGCACCAATGATAAAAACCATGATGACAATGCTTACATATGAATATGGATGGACTCAAGAATAAGTTTTTCAAGGACTCACCTAATGAACACATATAGGCTGAGTCAAGGTAATAATGCTAAAAGAAAATAAACATGCAAGTGAATAAACAAATAAACAAATAAAACAAACAAATAAACAAACAAATTAAAATAAATAAACAAATAGAAAGCCTAAAAATAAAATCAAAAGAAAGCATGCTAATAATGACAATGCCTTAATAAGGCAGATCGAGGATAACTGACTAGGCTTAGGACAAATATTTTTGGATTTTGAAATATTATGAATGTTTTTATAATTTTGAAGTATCTTAACTCATTAGAGAATGACAAGATACCTACTTGCAAAATGATGAGATCATTTGTCTTAGGTTGCTCACAAAATGGTGAGAGCATATAGAAAGGGGGACTGAGGTGACCTCAACATAAATTGAGCATGACCCACATAGTTTTAAAATGACCTCAAGTCATGGTAATTCTATCCACACAAAAAGTGAGGAAAAACCAACTAGGTCCCAACAAGTTCTCAAAACTGACAAATGACCAGCAAATGAAAATAGTAATGGCAAGGTGATGCATCAATGCATGATAAACAAGTGTAACCCTTAGTTTTCCCATAGGTGGTTATAACTATGATATAATTACATAAGTCAATGATACTTATTTTCCCATTAGGTAGATATAATTAGTAGCAAGACTGGTGAGACATTGATTTTCCCATAGGTGGTTATAATCAGGCTCACATAAACAAACTTGATAGGATAAAAGATATCTTGCTAGATCAACTATCACACTACTTTTATAGACTATCATTTAAACATGGAATGTATTTATTATTGAAATTTGATTGGAATCCTCTCACAAAATGTGTGGAAAGAACCAAATGAACCAAGATCAAAATATGATTGGGTAGGATGAGTAAAAATAGGCTTTAGTCTAGATAGGAATGGAATGATAGGATGAATAAAATGGTAAGAGGGTTTTCTCCCAAGTGATAGGGTGAATATAAATAATATGAAACAATGGTAAATGGATATGTAACAATGGCAATGGCATGGCTATGTGAAATAGTATTGTACATGTTTTTGGCCTAGGTGTGGTTTTTGATTATGTTGTTCTTGTTGATGGGGAGATGCACATCTTAATCAAAAAATAATACAAAAAAATGCTCGATCATGTTAATTTTTATCCCACACCTCATCTAAATAATTGATCTATCAAAAACTCAATGTTAATTTGGTTGTCAAGAGTGATTTTGTGATCTTCACTGGTCATTGATTCTGATTTCTTTAAACGTTGAGACAAGGTATCTTTGTCACCACTACAAAGGAAAGTACAACCATGGATGGTAAATAAAGACAAATAATGGATGGTAGGTTTGATAATGAAATGGAATGGTTGATGATAATTTAATGTGGAATGGTAGGGAAATAAATGAAGATCAAGACTTTTAGTCATACGTAATGTTACTGATGTTAGATTTGACATAATTTTGGTTGTGGCAGGGATAAAGACTTGTTATCTCAATAGGACCACCATATTTTTATATTATTTGATTTTGAGAGTAGCTACCATTTTATTAGGTTGTAGATTGGAAGCTATTTTTATTTGATCTTTTATTTTTTCTTCATCAAGCAGTGAAGAAATTTTGTACTCAGCTATTGGTGCCTCAAAAATGTTTTCACCAATGAAGTTGTCTTGATTGTCCTATAACACCTTCAAAAAGGTTTAAATAAGGAATGTTAAATTTTTAATTTGATTTTCATCTAATGCTTTCAAAAAAAAATCACTATGAGAGTGTTCTTCTGCTACAAGAATGTGGTCTTGGCCTCCTTGCTCTTCTTCAACTACTATGTCACCATGGATGCAGTTTAACTAAATATGACTCTATCAATCTCAATGGACACTTATGGGATATGGAATGTCAATGATATGGATATTTTGGTTGATGGTCATGGCTTGTGGAATGGTAATGAAATAGGGAGAGGCTGCACAATCCTTGTAGAAGATACTAGGATAACTTATGTCAAAGTTGAAGTACTCATCCTCAAAAACTGTAGAAGAATAAAAAATGTATTTAATTTTATTTTCAAGGCATGCATAACCAATGTTTTAAAAAACATGAATATATTCTTCTTATGAATCTAATTTCAACCCAAGGGACTCTAAATCTGATGTTGAGACTGATGTTGATTTAGATTTTGATGCTAAATCTGATGTAAGTTCAAGAATAAAACCTAACTCTAACTCTAATTTTTCATCTGATGGGTACTCTATTACAATGATGTCTTATTGAATTCTTGGTATTGGAAAAGTAATATCTTGTGATGGCATAATGGGCTTAAAATAATTAGTTTATCAAAGTGAGACTCCTCTAGGATGGGAAAAAGGTCAAGAGACAACTCCTCAAAGACTAGCTTGTCAATAGGAGGCTCTTGAAAAATAGGCACATGGTTAAGGTAATGATTTGCTCAAAGGTAGTTATAATCATTAAGAAGTGACTCAAAAAATATTGGCTCATCAGTGTGAGACTCCTCAACAACTAGTTTTGGATCAATAGGTAATTTATCACAAGTTAACTTATTACAAATGGTTGGTTCAAAAAAAACATCTTGAATTGGTTGGTTATCTTGGCCTTGGTTTCCAATGAGTTAGAAGATACTAATTTTGAATACATTTTGATCTTTAAATGATTGGATCAGTTGAGGTTTGGATGGGTTTGGTTCTAGATGAGGAACAACTCATGGTTGGATAATGGTAGGGCATTGGGGAGCATGATTACTCACATGAGTTAAAGGACAAAGTCTTGAGATGGTAATAATAGGGTAATGTGGAGAATGATTTCTTGCACAAGCCAAATGACTAGGTTTTGGAATGATGAAGGGGTGTTTTTGAACTTGGTTGCTTGTACAAGCCAAAATATTAGGTTCTGGTATATAAATGATTAGGCATTGTGAAGCTTGGTTGCTCGCACAAACCAAAGGATGAGGTCTTGGTATGGTAATGGTATTCCTTGGATATTGTAGAGCTTGATAGTTCGTATAATCCAAAGGAGGGTTAGGGGTAGCTGATGATCGGATAAAAAAATGACATCGTGAAACTTGATTACTTACATAAGAAAAAACATCCAAGTCTTCCTCATAAACCATATCATTCTAGTTATGAGTTGGCTCATAAGTTGGTTCATGATTGTGTTCCATATACTGATTATTGTAAAGAGGGTATGGATCCATATCCAAAAAAACATTATCTATAGTTGGGTCTTCAAAGTCCTCTTCACAAGCCTCTTCATACCAATTAAGGTCTCGAGTTAGATCATAAGTTGTTTCATGACTTTGTTCCCATGAATGATTAATATGAGGTAGATAGAAATCTATCTCACAAACCATATTAACATCATTGGGATCTTGACTAAAGCCATAAAAGTCATTTTGTGTGACCATTCTATCATAAGTTAGATTTTAAGTGTCTCCATCATAAGTTTAGCTAGACATATCTACGTAAATGATGAAAGCTCTAAAATAAAAAGGTTTAGAGTTACACAAACTCTGAAAAAACTATGTCTAAAGGACAAAAAGTTAAAACTTGGTCTAACTTGGTAAAAAGGTGGAGATATATCTCCAATGTGGTTTGAAAGTGGAGCTATATCTCCAAAATTATTTGTGCTAAAAATTGGTGCAAAATAACCTAACATCAAATGTCTAATGTCAAATGTCATATGCATAAAGGTGAAGTGTTTGAATAAAAACCAGAATGCCAAAGGTCTAAGTCAAAGTGTTCCAAATAAGGTCTAAACTAGGAAAGGGAAAAGTTGAGTTGCTAGGTCTTTTGTCCAAACATAGATTCAAAAGCTAGGCTCAAAAAAATATGAATATGATAGGACTTTTGGCCAAATGATGTCAAAAGCTAGACTTGAAACAAAAGCTGATGTGATTTGATTTAATCTAACAAGTTTGGAAACAACTTTGACATAGACCCAACACATAAAATCAAACATAAACATGATCAGTTGGCATAAGGCATAAGATAAAAGGCTCTTTGTGAAAGTCTATGTTCTCCCAAATAAAGGAAAGAACAATGATGAGGATAGGTGCTGAATAAACAAACCATCAATAGTTTTCAAATTTGGGTAATCGATTAACTGAAGTTATGCAACCCAAAAGAGAAAGATCAGTGTATCAGCCCCACAAATTGAGGCCTAAATAGAAATCAATCAATTTTTGAATCCAAAATTGACAAGGCTAATTGAAAACTCAATGTTGAAAACTAAGATTCGACCAAATAGGGTAGACAAGATTGGACAACACGACAACATAAGACAAAGGTCCAAATGGTATACATGACATGGTTTTAAAAAAATGGTTTTTAGAACAAGGTGAAACAAGTATTGAAATAAATTAAGCATCCTAATAGCATAAACATGCTCTAATTATGTGCTCAATGTGATGCTTCAAAATACTCAAAGGCAAAATGGTTTTAACATGATTTGGGTAGCATAAAACTACCCTTCGCAACTCAAATGACACACACACAAACAAGTTTAGCAAAAAATTTAAGGCACAAGTGTGGAATAAAATGGATAGTATTATTGTTTCCAAAATCAGCTTAGCTCATTTTTGGGAACAACCCCCTACGAAACTTGTCCGTTTCATCTTTCGTCTCTCTAAGTTTGTTTTCGAGATGGGTTCTTCTCATTCTCATCTTGGTCCACTTGCACCATTCAAAATTTGTAATGTCTTTTTATCACATTTTCCTAGAAACGTGAAAGTTGTTACGATCTCATTTCGACCAAGAGACCAAAAATTGCCTCTTTCAGAGTTGGTGTTTTATTTTCTCCATTCTCGTGCACGAGCGAAAAAATTTGCCGCTAGTGCATTTCACTTTTGACCTGCAAGGACGGCATTTTTTGCCACCCTTACATTTTTCCCTGCAAGGGCGGTATTTTTTGTTGCCCCTGCATTTTAACCTGCAAGGGTGGCAATTTTTGCCACCCTACATCTAAACTTGTAACCGAACATGCAAAGGTGGCAAAATTTGCCACCTCTGCATGCCTCATTTTCCATGCACAGCATTTATTGCCACACATGACAGGTTATTGGGGTTGATTTTCACCCTATATAACTTGATTTTAGCATCGTTTTTCTTCATTCTTCCTCCTCTCTTCCTATCCTCTACCTCTGGACGATCTAACGAATAGATTAAGGTGCATTTTTGTGAATTCAATCTCGTGGTGTGCACGTTGCTTTCCAGGTGGGTCTTGTTTTTTGCATTTGTGTTCTTCTCCTCTTTCTAGTTAGTTTGTTTTTGTTTTTGTTGTTGTTGTTTTTGTCCTTTCCTTTTGGCCGATCGGCCTGCTCCTGCACAAGTGCGGCAATTTCCACCGCCCCCCACCTTGTCTTCCCCATCGGCCTTCCCTTTTCTTTTCTATGCTGGGGCGGAAAATTTTGCCGCCCTTCCCCTTGCCCACAGATTTTCTTCTTAGAACTGGCATGGGTGGAAATTTTTGCTGCCCATGCCTCTTGGCTACATTTTTTGCCTTTTACCTATGTGGGTGGTGAATTTTGCTGCCCATGCAGGTCGATCCTGCACAGGCGAGTGATTTTCACCGCCTGTGCCCTTTTGTCCTAAAACTTGCATCGATGGCAAATTTTTCCACCGATGCAAGTCAGAGGTGCAGGGGCGGTGAATTTTTCCACCCCTACAGTTTCTCCTCTAATTTGTAGGGGTGGCAAATTTTGTCGCCCTTGCAGGCCGATCCTACAAGGGCAACAAATTTTGCTGCCCATGCATTTCTCTTTAAAATTTTCTAACTCTGGAGGATTTTTTCTCTTTTCCTTTCTTTCCCTTCCTTCCTCATTTTGTGCCCCAGTTTCTAACCCAACCCTTTTAAGTGCCCTTCTTTGGTCATGCTCACTTAATATGCAAATTCCCCAACTAGCCCCCTTTTCCCTAATTACATGATCATGACTGCAATACTTTCAGAGAGTTCTCGATCGTCAGCACCAATTCGACCAAGGCCAGTTCCAATGTCTGAAACGTCTCCCAAAAAGTCAAAGGCCATGAAGTATAAATACCAGGGTGTCTTCCCAATCACTTCAGTCACCTCCAAGGTTGATGACATCAGACACACAAAAATTGGCCACGTGGATATGGCCGAGTTTGTGACCCAAACTAAGGCGATGAACCCAAGTTTTGAGATGAAGAGAATCATTGAGAGCAACATTCATTTGGTTACCGCTTTCCTAGTGGTAGCACATCATATGGAGTTCATCCTCTAGTGTGCCCAGTTCTACAACAAAGAGACAAGGTCAGTCTCAGATGCCAGTGGCAATGTAATAATTTAACTGAATCCCAAATTTATTGACAAAGTCTTTATGTGCCCTCCTACTACCAAAGTGTTGAGGATTGACTTTGTAGAAGCACAGAAAGAGTACAACAAGGACCCTGAGAGGGCAAAGAAAGTGATGAATAATAGGTGGCTGAAGACACCCAGAACCAATCTATCTAGATGGCCATGGAACTTCCCAAGGAGCGATTTCATTGAAGAAGTTGGTGACTTGATCACCCTTCTTAGCAGAGTGTGAGGCCTCCCATCTTCCTTATAGTTCCATGAATAGATGTACCCATTCATTAAGATCATCTTCCAGGGTAAGTAGGTCATCTTTTGCGGTGAGTAGATCAGCAATGCCCTTCACGAGCAGCTAACCAAGGTACAAACTTCTTCAAAGTTCTATATGACTTCGTACCTTGTGTACATAGCTACCTCGATGCGAACCTTTCCAGGTTTGACAACTGAAGGGGACAAAAAGACCACCCCAGTATACTCATATTACCCCCAGTTGACACTTCAAGGGTCAATCTACCATTTTAAAAAGGTAAATGATGCTTTCTTTGTCATATTTTTATGCCTCTTCGACCCTCAGCTTGAACAGAAGAGAGTATCTGATGAGGCTTGGATGGTCGTCAATGACTATGGTTGCATGTTCCTTCAATTTCCCACCTTTTGTTATCTTCAGGTTGGCTTTTTCCAAGGCTATCCCTATATGTTCCCCAGGTTTCCTTCTGACAAGTTAGTTCTGATGGAGCTTTGTCGATAAATAACTGTCGTACATACTAGGTAGATAGAGTTAAAAAAGCCAGGTTTCAAGTTTCCAGTTGAAATTGGTAGATACTCTATCTTGACGGTAGCCAAAGCCAAAGTCATGGAAATAGAGATACAACTGGTCACCATGAAACAATTTAAGAGAAGGGACAAATTTGACTATAGGGGAGTCAAGGACATGATCAGACGAAAGACTCAATTCCATGAGCCAATGATTGAAGACATCTGGGTAGACCTGAGAACAACTGAAGAAATCAGGAGGATGGACTATAGCAGGTTGACCTTGGAACAAATTGAGTATTTAGGGCTTGCAGAGATTCCCCCCAATCTGGTTGATGATAGGAGCATTATCAATAGCAGGTACCTGGCTGAAAAGATTGTTGGCTCCCCTCTTCCTCCAATTCAGTGGTCTCAAAAAGAGCTAACTTCTCTGAGGAAGAGATTTGAACCAATATTGGCTAACACCAATGATTAGTTAGTGGCCAAAGGAATCGTACTGAAAAAATTTATTACAGGATCAGAGGCTGAGTTCCAAGCAAAGATGAGGAAGAATGCAAAAAATATGACCAAGAACAAAGGTGATGTTCCTTCCCCATCTAGGCCTCACAAGCCTAGAATCATCTTTGTTTCTAAAAAATCCAAGGTTACTGAAGAGCCAAAATCAGCGGCTAAGGGAGTTGTAAAACAAAGCCCTTAGGAACAGATGGCCCAGCAAATGGAGACAGGTAATCGAGCCTTCAGAACAGCAAAGGACTGAACCTCTACCTTCCTAAGAAGGGGCACAATCGCTTAAAAGCATCTCTCCTTCTTTGCCTCAGTCTCCTATGGTATCCCATTCTCCTCTCTTTCCTATCAGTGTTCCTTCTTTTGGAGCTGCCTCTCCTTTCAGAGTTATATTTGGCAATCCTCAGGGCACATCTGGAGATACTCTTCACTCCTCTGGATCCATTCCTAGTTTGGCATCTCTTTCTTTCAATCTGGGAGAAAGTTCTGTGCTTGAGCCAGAATCAATGGCCGATACGGTTTCACCTGTTACTCCTACTACAACCACTGTTACTACCACCAGTGCAGACGTTACCATGGTAACACTAGCTGTGGGAACTGTTGCCACAGTAAGTACTCCTCTCCCACCTTAGATGTCAGCATTCACGCCTAAAAGAAAGAAGTTAGACATCTCTACAGATGACTTTGATTTTGGCAAAATAGTGCTAGTAAAAGCTAAGGCTCCTAAGAGGCCAAGGATCCTCTCAAAATTGGTTGAGGAAAAGGGGCAAAATTTTTTGGAAATAGCTAAACTGCCATAGGACGCAACCCTTGAGGGTTTTGAAATGAGCAGCTATTTCATCTCTCGTGTTGAACTTGGCAAAGTTACTCATGAAGGTGCAAAAAGTGATCTACAGTCTGCAATGGACATCATGGTCCAAAAATTTGACCGAGAAAAGGAGATGAAAGACTATTATAAGGCTAAGAAAGAATAGCTGACAGTAGTAATAAGGAGATTCACTCTTCCCCTGAAGCGGCGACTCCAGAGGCCTTCTCTATAGATGACCCTGTCATTCAAAAGGCAGAGAAAACTTACTTGAAGGGGAAAGTGCTGGAGGATTATGTTGAAAAGATGCATACTCAGAGAATTTTTTTGCTTACGGAGGTTGCAGAAAAGACAAACAAGATGAAGAAGGTGAGGGCAGATTTAGATGACCTTGTCTCTCTTATCTCTCAGGATATTGACAGTACAAAAAAATATCTTAACAAATGGAGAGAGATGAAGGATCTGAAGAAAAGCACCTTGATGTCTATTGGTGTCATTTCCAACAAAGATTCCTATGTTGAGATCAAGGAGTCACTGATATACAAGACATAGGTACTCAAGGAGTTGGTTGAAGATCTCAAATCTTCCAAGGATGCTAGTGAGAAGAGCGACATAGGCCTGCTGAATAGACTGGAGGAACTACCTTGCAACCTTACTTCCAGAGATAACCAATTTCTTTCAACTGAAGAAATGATCCAAAGTTTCAAGGGGATGATTCAAAGAGATTTTGAAGAGAATTGCTTCTCAATGACTTCTGTGGATAACATTTTAGACACTCAGTTAACTCTGGATAATCTAAAATCTAGGTTAACTAGTCATGCTAAGGCAATCACAGCATTGAAGGACACTTTAATTAGAGCCAGAGTCATCTCCAAGAACATGGTCACGTCAGACAGTATAGGAATTCAGGCATCCATTGCTATGTATGATGCTCATCTGAAGAAGTCTGGTGGCAGGAATTGAAGTTTTTTCCCCTTCTCTCTTCTTCTTTCCTTATGCACTTTTGTTTTGAGAAAAGTGCATGCAATTTTGTAATGTGTAATTACATGTAAAAAATCCGAAAAAATATTTCAAAGTCAAAGATGAGTCATCTTTGACTGAGATATTTTTGTATTTTAATATTTTCTAAATTTTGAGAGTTTCTCCCTATATATAGTGGAGACCTCTTTTGTAAATATATCTTGGATAATTGAGAGCAAAAACTCTGCTGAAATTGAAACACTTTTTGAGACTTTGTGCTCAACTTGTAAATCATATTTTGTTAAATGAATGAGAAGCAGGTTTATTTTAGACTTTGTGTTGAAATTATCTATGTTATTTAGGTGTTTCTATAAGTTTTTGATATTTAATATTTAGAAGAAATAAGAAACTAAGATTAATGGTCAGGGGTTTGTACGTACCCAGATGAAGCTGCGCACCATATCTAGACGTTGAAGGGACTCCTCTTTGGCTGTGGAGGATGACACCTGTAGATAAGAAGACTAAACAGAAAAATGTTAGAGACAGATATAGTGGACTGCCAAGCACATGCTCGGTCCCAGAAGTGTAAAGACTTCTTGGAGGGATGACAGTCCATGTTTTGATAAAAGAGTGTCGGATAAATAAATAGTGAAAGACTTAAACAAAAGAAATGGAGATAATGCGTACCTGTATTTTGCTGTCGGTCTTCCATAGTTGCTGATGTCGGTTATTCTACCGGCGTTAATTTGTCAATATGGCCGATGTCGGTTAGGATGTCGACGTCGGTAGGGGCAATGGTCCTTGGACGGGTCTCAGAGAATGTCTGTAGTTGGCAGAGGGACTCTGTGGGTTTAAAGGGTCTGTGCAAGGTTGCAGGGAGATGAATAAGGTCCGCAGAAGGACAAAGGTAGAGGCTAGGTTGTCAAATAGAATAAGGGTGGGAGGAAGGCTTTTCAGCCTTTCCAGAAAGAAGTTGGGTCTGGTCTAGTTGATGGTATTTAGAAGTAGTAACTAAACACTAATCACTAATACATTCTAAATTGCTGAAATGAAAGGGCAGAAGAAATACTTAGCTCTGGTGAGATGCAGAACCAAGGTGTTGAATACTTGTGCCTATTATGATTGATGTCCAGGTCCCGTGCAATGCTTTAGTCCAATCTGGAGTGACCGGTGTGGAGTCTCTATGGCCAAGGGAGCATTGGTTGAAGTCTGATGTCTGTTGATGTCCCAATCTGAGCTGAGAGAGAGAGAGAGTCTCAGTCTATCTAAGAGTGCATCCAAGAGTCCCAGAGCCTGTAACTCAACGTTAGAAGTCAGTTTATGTAACTGACATTGATGGTTCCACCGGTGTCGGCCGACAGTTGACCAACATCGAAAGGTGCAAAATGAGTAAAAGGGCTACAAAGCCCGTTCTCCATCTACCAAGTGCAATTGTTGGTTGGGGAATAGTCAAATGATGGGGTAAATATGCATGAGAGTTGGTTAGGCGGTTGGGGAGGAGTAAGAATAGGTCTTAGGTGAGTCATGGGGTGAGAAAAGGTCTAAAAGTGAGGTGTCCAAGGTGAGGTGTCCACGGTGAGTTGTCGAGGGTGAGGTCATAATTTAAAATAAGTTGTTTATTTTAAATTAATAAGATGTGGGTTAGGACCAAGCGGGGTCAACACAATTTAGGTGTCTACATTTGCCATTTTTTTTCTTGTTGGTTGTTCTAGATGAACTACAAGACAAAAATAGGAGTAGATGCCCCAGGTATGGTGATGAGGTATTCCCCCTCAAAGTGAGAGTCGAGGGAAGGTAACCTGATATTGGGTGCTAATTTGATAGGTAGTGGATGGGTATGGTGAAGTTTGAGTGTGAACGCTGTAATAGTTGAGATTGCGCGTACACCACTTCACGTGATAAATAGGTCAAAATGTCATAGTCAAAGGTCGAGGAGTGCTAAAATTGAAATAACCAGTCCCCAGCATTTAGTCATAGCTGATTGGGTTAAACGATCGAAGTTGTAGCTCTAATGGGCGTCATGTGTTTCTATTCAAATTTTACTTTCAGATTCAAAGGAGAGAAAATGAGAAACTAAAGAAAGAATGGTCAAGGCTTGATGTGTACTTGGATATAGTCTGCGCACCGTAATCCAGACACTGTGAGTACTCCTCTTTGGCTGTGGAGGAATGACACCTGTAAAGAAAAGAAGCTTGGACAAAAGAAGGCATTAGATGGATAGATGGTGGGTTGCCAAGCAAAATCTTGATCCCAGAAGTATGAAGACTTCCTTAAGGGATATAAACCCACTAATCAATAAAAAGAAGTGTCTGATAAACAATAGAATGATAAAGAATTGAAATGATAAAAGATGGAATGAAAAAGGGAAGCAAAGGCTTACTTGAAAGAAGCTGTCAAATTGGTCACAGTCGTCGGCATCGGTTGGTCAAGGTGCCGACGTCGGTTAATCTACCGACGTCAGTTGGGGTAGTGACCGGCATCGGTAGAGGCAAAGGTCTTTAGATGAGGTCTGGGTTGGTCTGTGGTCCATGGACAAAGTCTGGTCAGGGTCTGGGTTTATTTGAGTGGTCTTGAGACAAATTTTGGGCTTGGTTGAATGGTCTGAGGTCTGAGTCTGAGAGTCTAGTTGAATGGACAGAGTGTATGGTCTGACAGAGGACAGAGGCAATAGGGAGATGGAGAAGTAAAGATTCAGGTCTGGCTTGGTTAATAGTCTAGTTTGGGGAGAGGTAATGCTGAATCTAATTCATAATACTTAGAAGCAAATGACTAGAAAACACAGACAATATACTTACCTGTGCCTTGTTGAAGGTGTGCTACTGATGATTCCCGTACCCACTATTGATGTAGCCTGTGTGAGAACCTGTTGCTGATAGAGAACCCTGCAGCTGTTGTTTCACCTGAGGGAGAGAGTGAGAGGCTTGACTGAGAGATTTCACAGATTGATGGATGGTCGAAGACTGAAGATTCAAGGATTCGTGATTTACTTCTGAGATTAGCTGATTTGTGATTGGGGGCGTCAAAGAGTCTGAAAAATTGGTTAAGTATAATCGACGTCGGCGATTCCGCCGGTGTCGACCGACATTTAACCGACATCGGTGGGTTTAGAACGGGCAAAAAGAGCCACCAAGCCCATTTTTCATCTGCCAAGTGCACTATCCATTGGAGAATGTCGAGGGTTGGGCTAAATACGCACGAGAGTTTATTAGGCAGTTAGAGAGAAGTAGGAATAGGTCTTGGGTGAGTCATAGGATGGGAATTAGTCCAAGGCGAGGTGTCCTAGGTGAGGTGTCATGGGTGATGTGTCCAAGGAGGGGGGTTAATTCAAAATAAGTTTAATGTTTTAAATTAGTAATTTTTAGGAATGGGTTAGGAATGGACCAAGGGGGAAGGTGACCAAGGGTTAGACACAATTTTGGTGTCTACATTTGCCCCTTTTTGTCTTGTTGGTTGCTCTAAATGAACTGCAAGACAAAAATAGGAGTCGGTTGCCCCAAGTGTAGGATAAGGTTGATTTCGTCTTGTTGGTTGTTCAAGTGAACTGCAAGATAAAAATAGGCGAGGGTTGGTTTCCCTGATTATGGATGAGGTATCCCCCCTCAAAGCAGGAGTCGAGAGAAGGGAACCTGGAATCAGGTGCTAATTTGACAGAGAGTGAATAAAAAGGGGTGAAAGTGTGAGTGTGAACGCTGTAAAAGGTGTGATTGTGTGTACACCACTTCACAAGGATGGTCAGGTCAAATTGTCATAGGTCAAAGGTCGAGGAGTGCCAAAATTAAAATAATTGGGCCCTATCATTAGTCGTAGCTGATCAAGTTATTCAATCTAAGCTAAAGCTCCAATGGTCATCGTGTTCCAGGTATCCTAGGCTTAGGAAGTGCTCCCGAAAACATGACAAAGTCACAAGTAGTGCGGATCAACTGGCTTGCGATCTTATACTTGTGAAGGTCAAAAGTGTGTGCACAATTTTGCTAACCAATCATGAGGTAGCAAACATGCAAAAACAACCAAGGCAAAATTGATTTTGGAAGTAGTCACGATTACAGGAGATTGTCATGATCACCAAGGTCTGGTGGTCAATGGATGGATGCAAAAGTGATCTCAAGTGGGCCCCAGAGGGCTAAAATGACGTGGTCTGAAGGACTGACTGATTGGGGGCATGATTTTGGGGCAATGGAGAAAAAAGGTTTGGAAGGATGCCGACGTCGGTAATAGAAACTGACGTCGATATCCAAAAATGGCCTACATCGATAGAGTTCGGTCGACGTCGATGGATTAGGGCACGCCGATGCCGACGTCGGCGGCCTGCCAAATCTGACAAAACCAGATTGGTAGCCCACTAAAAGTCATTTGCTACTTGATTGAGAGAAAAAAAAGGTGCTCTGGATTCCAGTTATTGAAAGTGACCCAGAGTTGACTGGAGAAGCAGTGAGGTGGCAGATAGGCATTCGTTGAGACAAAGAGCGAGTTGGAGAGTGATTGGAGGTTGCAGAGGTGTTTGTGGGACTAGTGAAGAGTGCAGAGTCATTGGCACGAAAGAGATGGCAGAGGGGAGTAGAGGACCCGCGGGAGGTCCACCACCAGTGGCACCCATTGTGCCACCACGCCAATGACGCCGTGATGAGGTAGGAGGGTCTCTAAACCCTATTTGATTCATTTTTGTCTTGAATTTATTTTTTTGAATTTTTGTTGTTTTTAGGCAGAAATCGAGGGGGAGGGTAGCTAGGAAGGTGGGGGGGAGTCTAGGATAGCTTAGGGATGATTTAGGAATGGTTTGGGTGTGATGGGGGTTAAAAATGGGGAAGCCCTAAAAATTAGGGCTCGCCCCATTCAGCCTTAGGGCCGAACCAGTGCCGATGTTGGTGGGTTCACTGGCGTCAGCCGACCAGCGACCAGCATCGATCGCTAACCTGTCGACATCAGTCACTAAGTGACCGATGTCGGTTAGGTGAGTGTCGTTGCCGGCATGCTAATCGATGTCGGTGGCTGCCTGGTCAAAAATAGTGGTGAAAAATGGTCAAGTCGAAAGGTCGAAGCTACGCCAAGGGCTTCTCAGGTGTCGAGTTAGGCATAGATGGTCAGAATAGTTGTTAAAATAGGAAGAGTAGGAATAGTGTTAACATGAGATTGTCTGTGGATGGATGCAGGTGAGGCAGACTCTTATGTTGTGGGATCGTCTCCTGACCTTGCTGACGCGGATGCGTGAAGGCATGACGGTCGAGGAGTGGGCGCAAATGAGTGCAGTGGGGCTAGGCGGTATGAGATGCTACTGCAGAGTGGTGAGGGATGTGAGCCTTATGGTGGCATTGATTAAATGGTGGGACCATGCCACCAACACCTTTCACTTGCCTACAGGCGAGATGATGGTCACGGTTGAGGACATGTACCAGATTTTATGGCTACTGGTACATGAAGCTGACATCTATGCGTGCTCGAGAGAGGTGCACGATATCCACATGGTCACGTTATTTGGGGAGAATGTCACGGAGATGAGCTACCATTCAGCTAGTTTTGCATATGAGCCTTTGTACGTGGCGGATGAGGACGCACATCGGCTGGCAATTCTGATGATGATCGGCATCATAGTCTATGCGTTGCCAGATGCAGAGGGAGGCAGGTTCCCGGTGGCCATGACCAGAGTTTTGATGGACATGCTGGAGCAGCAAACAGTGTTTGCCTGGGTGCCCATCTTTTTGGCTCAGGTATACAGAGAGCTATGGAGCATCAGTCGATGATGATGGTACAACCTGTGTGTAGGCCACCTTCTGCACTGCTGGGCATACGAGCATATTGTGGTTACCCGACCTCTCGGCCTCCCAGTGGCAATCTAGGCTAGTTTCAGGGTCAGATTCAGGTGATGGCATGAGATGATGGTGCAGACACGGGTGGATGGAGTAGTCAGGGATATTGATCACTACCGAGGGGTACTGGAGGCCCTGATTCCAGTAGATATCGTCTGGAGACCATACTTGGTCTATCTAGGGTTCAGAGACTAGGGCGAGCAGATGGTCGAGACTCAGAGCATGTGATGGGTTAGAGGTAGGCGAGCCAGTGAGCTCAAGAGGATCCCAGTAGAGAGAGTGTGACGTCAGTACAGGCTGCTACAAGTTGTAACTCTTGTATTCCCATAGTACAGGCGGGATGACATAGAGGCACTGCTCCCACTGCCAGAGGAGACAGAGGAGCTAAATTTTGAGGAGTTGCTGGCAGGACCTGGGATAGCCAACCCAGGGTGTACAGAGGCCTACACAGCATGGTGGGCAGGGCAGTACAGAGGCATACAGGTGGGTCCCCAGCCAGATCTGCAGGCTGTTACCAGGGAGCGGGATACAACCCGCAAGGAGAGGGACACTGCACGGCAGGAGAGAGACGCGGCTCAGGCTCAGGCCCAGGTCATAGTTTTGTAGGGATAGCTGGTAGGGGTTACAGGGCAGTTGACAGAGATGACAAGATAGGTGGCAGCATTGATAGGGCAGGTCACTCTGTTACAGGGACAGTTGGCTGCAGCCCAGGCATAGGCAGTGGCAGGTCAGAGCTTTGGAGGGCAGGGCCCATTACAGCAGCCATCTCAGCAGCCGGCATTTTTACAGGGGGCAGGACCGTCGGCATCAGTGCACCTAGGTCAGCCATAGCCACAGGGGTCAAGACAGGGCACAGCAGCAGGGCAGATGGGTCCACCGTAGACTGTATCTCTAGTTAGATATAGTGATGCACTGGACGAGATTACATATTATGAGAGGGCCATCAGGGGGTTCCCTTAGATACAGTGATACTCAGAGATGCAGGCAGAGCAGAGCCGACAGAGGTCTATGTCTCAAGCGACGGCTTCAGGGTCTCACAGATGGCACAAATCAGAGGGAGGAGAGGATACAGCTTCTTCCCAGCCACCGCCACCACCACCACAGCCACAGCCTTGAGGGCAGCCCTAGAGATTCATTTTTGACGTATATAGCGGCCTGCGAGCCGTTGATGCGAGATGTATGAGAGAGAGACAGAGGCACAGATTTGTGCGATTGTATAAAAGATTTTGATATATATATATGATGATAGTTTTGGATCATTGATGTGTTATGGATGTTTAATGTTTAATGTATGAGCATGTTTGATTATGATGATGATGCATGTTTTGATATTATGTTTATGATTATAATGTTATGATGATTAAATGTGATGATGATAATGTTATGGTTAATGATTATAATGATGATGTTTAATATAATGATGCGTTGTTAATAATGAGAATGGTCATGACTTTTAGATTAGATGATGATGCGTAAGGATTATGTGATAGTGATATTTATGTTATGACTTGCGGATTATATGATGTGAATGCTTAAGTGTGTGATGATGATAATGTGGTTGTGATTAATGATTATGATATAAATGGTGAAAATGATTATGCTAAAGATTATGAAAATATGTGATTGGTTGTGATGTGATTGGCAGGTGATGAGAGAAATGGTCGAGCTAACCCCAGAAGACCCCATGTCAACTGAGTGCTGCCTACATAGCCCATGTCATTAGGGCCTCAGGCCAATGTAGTTCTCCCAAAAAGGGAGGAAAAAAGATCGAAGTGGTTGATTTTGGTCATGATAAAGATATAACATTTCCCATATGTCTAAGGGTACATGCTTGAAATGACAAGGAGGAGATGATGCTACAGCCTTTTCCAAATGGTGTAAGCTATAACATTGGTTGGGGTTTTTCGTCCCTAGCAACTATCCATATTCATGATGGATGTTTGCTAAAAATGAATTGAGGTTTATTTATGCTTCAGCAAGTATTGGTTTATGCTTGACATAAATTGTGTGGTTGAAAAGAGTTGGATTGAATAGTTTTGACAAATGATGTGGTTGAATGTGACCAAAGTGTAGGTAGAAAGTAAAAGGCATAAGCGCCCTTTTATTGACAAGGACCCAAAAAGACAACATAGACAGGGGTTGTTAGAACCAAGAGCCCCATTTATGCGTTGCATCATTGACCATAGTTATGTTAGAGTGGTAATCGAATCACTTTTGACATTAAAGTGAGCTCGAAGTCCCTTGAGTAGGTGATATGATAGGAGGAAAAGGGTAACCCATTTTTAGAGTATGGATAACTTTGCCCCTTTTTATAGGAGACCCTAAGACAACTACAAGTCAAGTCCATGACCCGTTTTTTTTTTTTTTTTTTAGAGAGCGGACTGATCAATGCGGGAAGTCCACATAAAGATGTCACTTGTTTGGTGGTCATTTGTGAAGCTGATTGATGCAGGAAGCTTCTAAGAAAGTGTTGTTTGTAGCAAGATTTAGTCATATCCATCCTTCGAGGGATTGGTCTATACTTTGCTTTATAGATTTTGAATAGCTGTCCTTCGAGGGAGCAGTCTATTAGTTACAGCAATGATAGTGCAGCTATCCTTCAAGGGAGCAGTCTGCTTTTTGATTTGATTTTGTGACCGTGGATATTTTGACATCTTGATTTAGTTTTGATAGAATATTGAGTCATGGACAAGACTTATAGAAGATCAAGGTCTCCCTTTTATTAGGACGAATCATCCATACGTCATAAAAGGGTTGTAGAGGATTTTGTTAAGAGAAAAAGGGTGAAATAGATTTAAGGATTAAAAGGACAAGGATTGCTCAAGGGATGAGCTCAAGTTAAATGTCAAGTGGATGAGTACTTTAACTAACAATAGAATGGTCGTAGATGCAAAGAATTAAGAGGCTCAGGTTCTGGTCGGCTTTCAAGAGAAGACAGACGATAAGTCCCTAATCCATACTTGTGCGTGATGATATAAGGTCCGAGCCAATTAGGAGAAAATTTGTCTCGTTTACTCCATTCCATATTGGTCACATGTTGGTTCTCTTTAAGGATGAGGTCTTCGATATTAAAATCTCGTTCTCTCAGAGTTTTATTATAGGCATGCTTGATGCGATTTTGATAGACATGGAGATGGTTGAGGGCAGCGAGACGACGCTCGTCGAGTAACTCAAGTTGAGCTAATCGATCTTGACGAAAGTCATCATTAGAAAGAATGTCATGGAGTGAAATGTGAAGAGACGGGATCTATACTTTGAGAGGTAAGACAGCCTCTGTTCCGTACACTAGAGAGAAAGGGGTAGCACCCGTAGAGGTTCAGATGCTAGTGTGGTAGGCCCACAAAGCAAAGGGAATATGAATGTGTCAATCCCTTCCAGTGTCATTGACCACCTTCATGAGAATTTTAGTTAAGATTTTGTTAGAAGCCTCGGCCTGCCCATTTGTTTGTGGGTAGTAAGGTGAAGAAAAGCTGAGTTTAATGCCAAAAGAGTCACAAAGTTTTTGGACGGTCTTGTTTTTAAAGGACTTGCCATTATCGGTGATGATTTTGTGAGGTACACCGAAACGACAGATAATATGGGTGTTGATGAAGTCAACAATCTTGTCAGCTTTTGTGGAGATGAGAGGAATAGCTTCCACCCATTTAGTGAAATACTTAGTGGCAGTGATGATGGACTGATGACGAAGAGATGAATGAGGGTTAATCTCGCCGATGAGATCTAAACCCCATTGTGAAAAAGGCCAGAAATCTTGAGCGACTTGTAAGGCGTCACTAGGGAGATGAATCAAGTTAGCATGCTGCTGACATTTGATGCAACGCCGAACATAATCACTATAGTCTTGATGAAGAGTGGGCCAATAATAACCCAGGCGAAGGATGCGCTTGGCAACCGAGTTACCACTGAAGTGTCCACCACAAATCCTACCATGGGCTTGTTTAACAGCATGAGAAGCTTCAGTGGAGTTTAAACAGTGAAGAAGAAGGCCATCAAAACCTCTTTTATAGAAAAGGCCCCCTAGCATAGTATAGCGAGCGGTGCGCTTGATGAAAGCCCGTCGTGCATTGCTAGAGAGGTTGGGAGGAATGAGAGAATGAGTTAAGTAATCCTCAAGTTGTTTATACCAAACATCTTGTGAACTAGAGTCTATGGTGTGGACGAGATTGATGTCAGTGGAAATGTATGAAGGCAATGGCAGACGATGTACCATGACATAAATTCTTGATGAGGATGATGATGAAGAAGGAATATGAGAGGCGAGGGAAGCCATAGTGTCAGCAAACTTATTCGTCGATCGAGGGACAGTCTACAATAAGTGATGGTCAAAAGATGCTAGAAGAGTGTCAACACGGTGCTTGTATCTTTGTAAAATTTCATTTTTACAAAGATATGAACCATTGATTTGATTAACGACAAGTTGTGAGTCACCGAAGATGTTGATGGACTTGATGTTTAAAGAAAGGGCAGTTTGAAGTCCCAAAATTAAGGCTTCGTATTCGGCCATATTATTGGTACATTTAAAGTCAAGTTTAAAAGACAGGGGCATGGGTTCACCTTCATAGGGAATGAGGATGACCCCCGCACCCCCACTGAGTTGACATTTAGATCCATCGAAGAACATCGTCAATTGGTAGAATGTGTCATCAGTCGAGAGAGTGGCGATAGATTCATCAGGAAACTCGCACTAAGAAGGTTGATTGTCGGGAAGAGGGGCATCTGCTAGTTGGTCAGCGATTGTTTGCCCTTTTATAGATTTTTGCTGGACAAATTCTAAGTCAAATTCAGCAAGAAGCATGAGCCAACGCGCCATACGCTGGTTTTGATATGGTTTAGAATGCATGTATTTGAGTGGATCAGTGTGTGTGACGACAAAAGTTTTGTGATTGAGAAGATAGTGACGGAGCTTGGTAGTGGCAAAGACTAATGCCAAACAGAGTTTCTCGGTATGAGTATACTGAGTTTCATAGTCGACAAGTGTTCGGCTTATGTAATAAACTGCTTTCTCACGGTGTTGCTCATCTCGATGCGCGATCATGGCACCTAACGAATGATTGGTTGCTGAGATGTAGAGGTAGAAAGGTTGGTCTTCTTTTGGTGGAATAAGGACTGGTGGAGATACCAAATAGCATTTGAGGGCGTCAAAAGCCTCTTGGCAATCTTTATCCCATTTAAAGGAGACATCCTTCTTGAGGAGGTGATGAAAGGGTTGGCAACAGTCAGAAAGCTGTGAAATGAAACAGCGGATGGATTGGAGCTTTCCTTGTAGACTGCAAAGTTGCTTGAGATTAGTTGGAGATGGCATTTCAAGGATAGCACAGATTTTAGCAGGATCTATCTCAATGCCACAAAAAGAGACAATGAATCCCAGGAGCTTTCCTAAGAGGACCCCAAAGACACATTTCTTGGGGTTAAGATGGACCTGGTACTGAAGAAGGTGAGAGAAGATGATTTTGAGGATAGTCAAATGGTCACGACGAAGCTTAGACTTGCCAAGCAGGTCATCGACATAGTCCTCCATGATTTTATGGAGGAGATCGTGAAAGATGTAAGTCATGGCACGTTGATATGTGGTGCCTGCATTTTTCAGACCAAAAGGCATGACCCGATAGCAGAAAGTTCCCCATGGTGTAATAAAGGTGGTTTTGTGCTGATCTTCCGATGTAATCAGGATTTGGTTATACCCTAAAAATCCATCCATGAGTGATAACATCTCATGGCCAGCTGTAAGATCAACAAGTTGGTCAATGTTTAGAAGAGGAAAGTCATCTTTGGGATAAGCTAGGTTAAGGTCACGATAGTTTGTGCAGATCCGGATCCCCCCAGTCGTCTTGGTGACAGGAACGATGTTTGAGACCCACTGCAGATAATCGATGGGTTGGATAAAGGAGACAGAAAGAAGGCACTGAAGCTCTTCTTTGACAAGAAGTGCAACACGAGGATGCATTTTGTGAAGCTTTTGCCTAACAGGCTTAGCCTCTGGGTTTGTGACAATGTTATGAGTGGCAATGTTAGGGTCGATGCCAGGCATGTTAGTGTAGGTCCAGGGAAAGGCTTTGCGATTGTCTGAGAGAAATGTGGTATAGTCGATTTGCTCTTGGGTGTCTAAAGATTGACCAATCTTTAAGACTTGAGGAACATCAGAAGATGAAAGGTTAATGTCAATGGTTGATTCATTTAACATAAATTGTATTTCAGAGGGGAGGGAGCGTTGAACGAAAGAATCGTCAGCACCCATATAGGTAAGAATGGCATCATCATCTATGCAATGGATTGTGTTGATGGTTGCCGATTCATCGTCTATCATGCTGGGATAAATGAGAGGGAGAGACTTGGGAACCCCGTTGAGCTGATAGGTTAGGGGTTCTAAGCGGATGGTGTTTATGCAAAAAAAAACTAGGAGGGATGGAAACCACTGACTCCGTAGGTGAGGATGGAAGAATAGGTGAGTTTGGAAGAAATTGGTCGATGGTTAGTTCAAGGCAAAGGTTTGTGGAAGCCTCAGTGGGTTCTTGGAAACCCAGTCCATACCGTTTCTTGGTATTATCATCATTGGGTGGTTTGATAGGCCGATGGGAGCCTTGTTCGTAACGTCCAAAGCCAAAAATCTTCCATGCACACCTATAAAGGTAGGTATGTGCAAAGGTGGGGTTGCCAAGAAAGGAGAAATTGGATGTGAATATTTGAGGCGAGGAGGAAAGATTTGATTCAGTAGGAGCTTGATCCAGCCCCCCATATACGAGATTGGTTCGAAGGCTAGGAGGACCATAAGGAATGACCATTCCAATCCGACAGTCATAGCTTGGGTTTTGATGAAGCTGTCCATACTCTTGAGGAGTCTGGAACATGTCTAGAGTAAGTAGGCGATATTCTCCCAGTGAAAGTCTTTGGAAGATATCGTCCATGGAGTCCTTGGTTGTTATTTGAGAAGATGATGTGGCAACCAATGTTTGTGTACTAGTTGACACTTCTGTGGATGGAGATGATGTTTGGGTTGATGCCTTGAGCGGGATAAGAATGTCGTTGGGGCGATAAGTTGTGTTACAAGTCTTAAAAGGGGATGGGTCGATAGGAATGACATGGACTTGTTTGTCGTGTTCAAATTTGACACAACGGTGAAGTGTTGAAGGGACGCAAGCCATGGCGCCGATCCAAGGTCGCCCTAATAGCATGTTATATTGGAATTCTCCCTCAATGATGTAGAAGAGCTCTGGGATTGTGCGTGGACCAACACAGATATGAAGGACAATAGTGTCAATAGTGTTAGCGATGGTGTCATTGAAGGATTTAAGGATTGCGTCAGTTTTTGATATGCAATTCTTAGGAAGGGCCAATTGATCAAAGGCGTGGGTGGAAATGATATTAATGTTGGCACCCCCGTTAATCATAACTCGTTTAATATGGGTTCGATCAACGTAGGCTATGATGAAAAGGGCTGCGTCCTGATCTTCCACGGTAGAGGTAGGAATCTCAGAATCACTGAAAGTGATGGAGGCGACAGGGGATAAAGAATGGACTAGGGCAGCTAGTGGTTGAGGGTCTTCAGGTTAGACTTTCGTTACCTGTAGGGCTTTGATTAGAGCCTGGCGATGCTGAGGGAGCTTTGGATAAGGTCATATAGGGTCATATTCACAGGCGTTTGGTGAAGTTGTTTTATCATAGAGTCTTTGATTGCCTCTGAAGAAGGGGGTTGAGACGCACCTAAGATGGAAATCTTGGGTTTTGATGGTTGAGGTGCCTGGACAAAAGGATAGGTCCAAGGAATAGCAGCTTTTTCTTTTGCCTTGTCCTTTTGTGACCTAGTGGTTATATGGTAAGCATTGATTTCAAAGATAGGAGGTGAAGAAGGGGTCACGGTCTATTGGTGAGATGTCGATGTGGTTGAAGAGGTTGGATGGGAAGGTGTCGAGGGTTGGTCAAGAGTGTCCTCAAGGAGAAGAGTGTCTTTCTCCATATAGCAGCGAACGACTGCCTTGAGGGCACAACAAGTCTCGGTATCGTGTCCTGGCGTACGATGGTATAAACAAATCTTTGTATCATCGAACCAAGATGGTTTTGACCCGAGAGGTTGAAATGGCTTGATGGAAAGAAGGGTAATGCTAAAAGTTTGCAAAAGTTGGCGTAATATCAAAGCATATGAACCTTCTAAGGGGTCCGTGCTTGTTGATGCATAACACGCTGGTGACTTTTGCTTAGGGGATGTTGAAGAAGGTTTTCATACCACCTTTTGGGTTGGTGGTGCGGTGACAGGTGAAGACGGCACTTTTTTTGTGAGAGGTGTTGAATTTTTGAGAGGGGGTTGACTTGTTGTTGGCAAAGGAAGTAATGGAGGTAATTTGTTTTGGTTAAGGTTCAGAGTAGGAAGTACACCGATTAGGGTAGAAGGATGAGGACCTAAGATGGAGGGTAATGTTGATGGTGGAGGAGGGGTTCACTTCTGTGGTCTGGCAGTCTTCTTCGACTTGGTTGGAAGACTACTTTTGGTCAAGGTCTGGTCTAAGTCCACCTTCACTTGCGGGTGAGTGAGGGTAGAGACAAGACGAATGACGAGTGACTTAATCAGTTTAGATTGGGTAGATGCAGGTTTAGAAGCAGGAGTTTGGTCTTTGTTGGGAGTCTTGGGCGATTCTGCCTTAGGAGGATTGGCAGCATGAGATGAGAGGGCACGGGAATGGTGAAGAACTTTAAGACGCTCCCACAATCCGCGATGCTCCACTTTCCTTGAAGGGAGAAGTTCTAATATCTCCACTAGTCGGGAAAATGGTTGGGAGGATGTTGGATGAGGTTGGGATCCTTGAAAAGATGTGTTAGATGTGGCAGTAGTTTCGGACCCAAGGTGTGTGGGAGTTATAACTAGATTGCTGTTGGTTGAGGAAGATGGAGAGTCTGGTTCTTCTCTTGGTGGAGAAGGAACTGGAGAGTGTGACTCCTCAAGCGGGTAAAGGACAGGGATTATGGTGCCCTCCACTTGTGGTCAAGGAGTGGGTAAGGTCAGGTCCTTCATAGGTAGAAGAAAGGAGGATGGTGAGACTGGTGGTGCTGGTAAGGTTGAGGCGTCCTCCAAGATGAGAGAGGTTGACGGAGAACTAACCGGGGAAAGAGGTTCGTCCACACATGATGGACTGGTAGATGTACTAACCTCTTGAGGTTGGTTGGGGATGAAGGGCGAGACCGTATTGACCGTTCGAATGTCATGTTCATGCGTGTTATCAATCAAGGTCTGGACATTATTTTGAGTCGGTGGGTGATTAGGGAATGGTTGCTTGAAAATGTCGATGCCCTGGTTTGGAGGTGCATTGGGATTATCTAGAATGAGCTCTCCCTTTTCAAGCATGTCTTGGATTATGTTTTTAAAGGTTTTACAGTTTCTCGTGTCATGACCTTTGACACGATGGAAATTACAGAAGTCATTTTCCCTATACCACGTAGGGATGGCGCGTGAGGGATCAAATTGTGGTGGTGGTCGAATCTGGGGGAGGTTGAGAATCCCCTGTTTAACAAGTTTTTTCAGTATAGACGCGTAAGATTCTCCAAGAGGAGTATATTGTCTTTGTACGTATCTCTGCTAGAATTGACGGGTGGCGCTCTGAGATGTAGATGGCTCAGGTTGATTGGATGAATAGGACGAAGGTCTAACGACCACAGCGTTAGCTGAAGCTTTAGACTTAGGATTAGATGATGAAGGTTTAGAAGAAAAAGAGTCATTAGTCTTAGAGTTGGGGTTCTTGCTCTGCAACTTGACTTTATTTTCCTCGATGGCACGTAATTCAAGTTTACAGGCCATCGTGAAGGCTTTGTCGAAGGTACGGAAGGTCTGAACCCTTAAAGTGGAAGAAATATGTTTGGCGCAAGCTCGGGAGAATAGTTCAATAAGTTCAGTTTGAGGTAAGGAAAAGGAGAGTTGATTGATGAGGCCTCTCCAACGAGCAACGAAGTCAGCTATTGATTCATCCTCGAATTGGTGGATAGTTTAGAGGTCCGTGATCGAGACCTTATTGGTGATGTTAATGGAGAAGTGATCAAGAAAGAGCTGGGCCAGTTATGTAAATGTGAAGAGGGAATGGCTGGCAATAGAGCTATACCAATCAAGTGCAGTGCCAGAAAGGGACATAGGAAATGTGCACAAGAGAAATGCATCATCATGGGCAATAAGGTAACAGGCATGTCTGAATGCCCATAAGTGTTGCTATGGGTCTTCCTTGCTTTGAAAGTGAGAAAATTTGGGAAGCTCCCACTGGTTGGGATATGGTCTAATTGGAACAAAAGGATGAATGGGCTCATTGCAAATTTGCTCGTATGAGAGAGCATTGCGTGAGCCGGAAATGGAAGTCTCTAAGCTAGACATCTTATCCATCAGCATTTTGATGATATCTGCTGACAGATTGGTGGGTGGAGCGGCCCCTAGATTATAAGGCACTTGAAAGATATTGGGAGGGGCATATGACGTGGTTGGCTGCGTAGACGCAACATATGGGTAGCTAGTTATTGGAGCAAAAGTTGGAGCCAAGGGCACTTGTGTTATGGGGTTGGTAGGCACAAGTTGGATAGGGGCCGTCAAGGATGGTTGAGGAGTAGCCACGCTTGTTGATGGGTAAACGGTTACTCTTGTGTTTATAAGTGCAAGAGTAGGGGGGATAGAGACTAGTAGGTTTTGGAAAGGTGTGGGGTTTGGTTGAGTGATTTGAGGCTGGGGGAGTACCGGAACCCCCATGGAGGTAGGTTTATATGGAGTGGCTACGTTTTGAAGGTAAGACACGGTTGGGTTATTGGTAGAGGTGTTGTCTAGTGGCTGAATTATAGGTGCGATTGATGTGATTCTTGTCTCGACTAAGGAAGTCAGCAGCCCATAGATTGGGTTGCCGAGGGAGTCTCACGTTTGGCTATGTGTGAGATAGTGTTGTAAGGATTTGACGTTAAGGTCCAAGAATCATGTGAAATCTTGGTCCCCTTCTGGGACAATAGGAGTCTGAGGCGGGGTTGGGCGAGTAGGAGTTCTTTCAGTCTCCGAGTTGAACTCTATTATAGGACTAGTTATAGATGGTGAAGGTGGAAGTGGTTGTTGACTAGCGTGGTCAAGAAGGGCCTTGGTTTGACTGCGTGTCCAAACCATTCAAGGCAAGAAAAGATCAGGTTTCAAAAAACTGTGTTTTTTTTTTAATCTCAGAAAACCAGAATGGATGTTTAGACAGCCAAAAACTTGGATTTTAAGCTTGCTATTTTTGGAAAAAATAAAGTGGATAGAGATCGACGTCGGTATAAAAACCGATGTCGGTGAAGGAGACTGCTGATGTCGATCAGATGACCGATGCCGGTATAGAAAAGTTGCTGACGTCGGTTACAGGACCAATGTCGGTTACTGTGTTTTCCAAAAACTCAAAAAAAAAGGTTTCAAAAATGAAGAAGACGTCCTTACCAGCTCAAAAAAGATAGATAAAAATAGAAAATAAGATCATTAAATCCCTAGAAACAATTTTATTAAGATCGTATCTCGGGCTCAGAAAGTGCTCTTGGAAAACACAAAAATGTCACAAGTAGTGGGGATCAACTGGAGTGCAATCCAATACTTGTGAGTGTCATAATATGAGGTGCACACAATTTTGCTATCTATTCGTGAGTTAGCATACATGTAATCAAAACAACTAAGGCAGAGTTGTCTCAAAGGTGGTCGTGGTCAGAAGAGATAGTCATGATCTCCAAAGTCGCGTGTCAAGTCAGTCGGAGATAGAAGTGATCTCAATGGTTGTTTGTTGTGGTCATGGAGATGTATGTGATCTCCAATGTGCCCCATGAGAAGTCAAAGGTGACTTCTACAGTGTCAAGGCGGGTTGATTGGTCATGATGTGGTTAAAGGTTAAATGGTTGGTCCATCAGGTAGATGGACAAATGAAATGGCCATCATCATTAGGGAGATGAATGGGGGAATGGCTGAGCTAACCTTAGAAGACTGAGTGTTGCCTACATAGCCTCTGTTGTAAGGGGCATCAGACCAATGTAGTTCAAAAAAAAGGGTCAAAGTGGTCGATAGTTGGTTATGTTAGAGATGTCAGCATTTCCCATATGTGTGATGGTACATGCTTGAAATGATGAAGATATGATGATGTTACAGTCTTTTCCATATTATGTGATGGTGTATTCTGTAACATTGGTGATGTGGTCTTTCATCCCTAGCAATTTTCCATATTAGTGATGGTGTATGCTAAAAATGAATTGCGTATATTTATGCTTCAGCAAGTAATGGTTTATGTTGGCATAAATTGTGTGGTCGATAGTTTCCATGTGTATTGTTTTCCATAGAAATTAGTGTGAATGGGCTATGATAATGTTAGTGGTCTGAAAAAGGTTTGGTTGGTTTGGTTGGGTTATAAAATGATTTGGTTGTATGTGACTAAAGTGTAAGAAGTGAAAGGTGCATTGCTCTTTCATTGACAAGGACTATAATGATAGCATAGATAAGGTTTTTGAAAACAAAAGCCCCATTCATGCATTAGGTCGTTTGACCTGTTGGTTTGTGTTAGATAAGTAGTTGAATCACTTGACGTTAAGTGAGCTCGAAATTCCTTGAGTATGTTGGGGTGATAAGTGTGATTATGTGATATGTCAGGATAGCGTAACCCTTTTTTAGCAGGGATAGCTTTGTCCATTTTATAGGTGACCCTGAGAATGACTATAGACAAGTCCATGACTTAATAGTTTGTAGACTGATCAATACGAGAAGTCTACTTGGAGATGTTGTTTTATTATGTGGTCATGTTGAAGCTAATCGGTATGAGAATCTTTTTAGAGGGTGCTGTGTATGTAGCAAAATTTGGTCATAGCCATCCTTCGAGGGAATGGTCTATATTGGCTTTGTATGCTAAAATGTCTATGGATAGTTGTCCTTCAAGGGAGTAGTCTATTAATTACAGCAATGATGTTGATGTAGCTATCCTTCAAGGGAGCAGTCTACATGTATAGTTTATGACCTTTGGAATATAGGCATCCCAAATTTTTTTTTATTGGACTTTTGTCATGGACTAGGCTATAGAGGTGTAGAGGGTTTCCCTTTTATTAGGACAAAGAATTCATGCTTGACAAAAGGGTTAACTAATGTTGGGAATAAGGGTTGAAAGGAATAGAAATGACGATGATGATGGGGCTACTCAAGGGACGAGCTCAATTTAAATGTCAAGTGAATGATTACTTGACTAACAGTAGAATGGTCAAAGGTATAAGACATTAAGGGGCTCAAGTTATGGCCAACCTTCAAAAAAAATGATGATAAGTCCCTGATCTATGCTTGTGCGTCATGATGTAAGGTCCAAGTCAATTAGGAGCAAACTTGCCCCATTTGCTTTGTTTCATATTGGTCACATGTTGGTTGATGTTGGACATGAAGTTGGTTGATATGTTGTTGGCATGTTTTGGTCGATGTTGGTCGTGAAGTCAGCTAGTATGTTGTTGGCATTGGATAAGGAGGCCGTCGAGACCTCATTTGTAGAGAAGTCCCCCTAGCATGGTGTAGCGAGCAGTGTTCTTGATAAAATTTGGCCATGCATTGCTAGAGAGATTAGGAGGCATAATAGAATATGTTAAGTAGTCAACAGGGCGCTTATGCCAAGCGTTATGTGGACTAGAGGGGCTAGGAGGAATTTCCCCTAGTGATGTTGGTCGAGACATGTCCAAGATAGAAATCTTGGGTTGTGTTGGTTGAGATGTCTTGACGAATAATGGATATGTCAAAGGTGTAGAAGTCTAGTATTTTCCTTTATTATTCATAGCTTGGGGCCTAGTGGCCACATCAATTGTGTTGATTTCGAATAAAGGAGTGGATGGTGGTAAAGGGACCATAGTCTTGTATGGGAATCCTGATTTAGGTGAAGAGGTTTGTGAGGCATGGGATGGTGTGAAATTTTTTGTCAAAAGAGTGGTTAGAAGAAGCCTCAATGTGAGGGGTGTCCTTTTTTAGGTGTCAGTGAATGACAACCTTAAGGGCACAACAATGCTCAGTATCATGTCCAAGTGTGCGATGATACCAGCAGATTTTAGTGTCGTCAAACCAATATGGTTTTGATATGAGAGGTTGATATGGTTTAATAGGTGGGAGAGTGATGCTAGATGACTGCAACAATTGGCATAACATCAAAGCATATGAACCCTTTAAGGGGCTTGTGCTCGTTGTTGCAGAGGGTGTTGACAACTTCTTTTTAGGAGTTGTTTGGGGAGTTTGTCATGTCAGCTTTTTAGTTGGTGGTGTTGCCACATGTGGAGATGACATGTTGCTATTGGGAGGTGTTGGATGTTTTGGAGGAGGTATGTTTGTGTTAGGTTGAGAGAGTAATGGAGGCAATTTGTCTCTATGCACTGTTAGAGTAGGAAGCACTCCTATTAAGGTGGAAGGGTGTGGGCCCAAAATAGAGGGCAATGGTGATGGTGGGGGAGGAGTTCTTCGATGTGGTTTAGTAGCCTTCTTTGGTTTAGTGCAAGGACTACTATTGTGTGGCGCGAGGTTAAAGTCTACCTTCACTTGTGGGTGAGTGAAGTTTGAGAGGCATGGGATGGTTATGGTTTCTGCGGGTGGTCAAGTAGTGGGGAAAGTGTAATCCCCTAATGATGATAAGACGGAGTGAGGCAGCTGGTGTTGGAGTCACCAAATCATCCTCCAATATGAGAGAGGTCAAAGTAGACTCTCCCACGTGTGAAAGGGGGTTGGATAGAGAACAAATAGGAGAAGAAGGCTCTTCTACCTGTGGTGGACAAACAGGAGAAGAAGGCTCTTCTACCTATGATAGATAAATAGGAGAAGAGAGTTCTTCTACCTGTGGTGGACAAATAGGAGAAGAAGGCTCTTCTACCTATGGTAGACAAATAGAAGAAGAGGGTTCTTCTACCTGTGATGGACAAATAGGTTGATTGACCTCTTCAGACTTTGGGAGAGGTTGGTTAGAAACCATGTCGACCGTGCGTATATTGCACTCTTGAGGGTCATCGGCTATGGTTTGAATGTTATTCTGACTTGGGGGATGGTTAGGGAATGGTTGTCTAAAGACATCCATGTTTTGGTTAGCCGACATGTTTGGGTTATCCAAAACAAGATCCCCCTTGTCTAGCATGTCTTGAATGATGTTTTTGAATGTTTTGCAGTTGTTTATGTCATGACCGTTGACACGATGATAGTGACAGAAGTCATTTTCCCTATACCATGTAGGGATGGATTTTGAAGGGTCGAATTGAGGTGGTCAAATTTGAGGGAGATTGAGGACTCCCTGCTTGATGATTTTATCCAACACGAAAGCGTATGACTCTCCTATTAGATTGTATTGACACTGTACATGTCGTTGTTGGAATTGTCTTGTGATATATTTTGATGTTGAAAGTTGAGACTGGTTAGTTGTGGTTGAAGATGATGGTCTAAGGACCATAGCATTTGTCCGATCCTTTGGACTTGGAGTGGGAAGAAAAAGGTTTGGATGAGGAAGGGTCATTGGATTTTGCGTTGGTATTTTTACTATGCAATGTGACCTTGTCTTCTTCGACCGCACAGAGTTCAAGCTTTCTGGCCATAATGAAAGCTTCATCAAATGTGTCTAATGTCTGAACCCGCAAAGTAGATGAGATGTGCTTAGCACATGCTCATGAAAAGAGCTCAATGAGCTCAGGTTGAGGTAAAGAAAAAGAGAGTTGGTTAATCAAACCTCTCCAATGGGCTACAAAGTCAGCTATTGATTCATCGTCAAATTGTCAAATAGAATAGAGGTCTGTAATGGAGACCTTCTTAGTGATGTTGATTGAAAAGTGATCAAGAAATAGTTGGGCTAGTTGAGTGAAGGAAAAGAGAGAATGACTGGTAATAGAGCTATACCAGTCAAGGGTGGCTCCCGAAAGTGACATGGGGAATGTGCGAAGTAATAACGCATCATCGTGGGCTATAAGGTAACAAGCGTGTCTAAACGCTCGTAGATGTTGTTGTGGATCCTCTTTACTCTGAAAGCGAGTAAATTTGGGGAGTTCCCACTGGCTAGGATATGGTTTAATAGGGACCGAAGGGTGAATGGGTTCATTGCATATTTGTTCATATGAAAGAACATTGCTTGAACCAGAAATGGATGTCTCAAGGTTAGACATCTTATCCATTAGCATCTTTATTAGATCGGCTGATAGATTGGTAGGTGGGGCACCCCTTAAGTTGTAGGGTACCTAAAAGGTGTTAGGAGGGGTATATGACGTACTTGGTTGTGCTTGTATAGGCGCAACGTATTGGTAGTTCGTCATAGGGACTGATGTTGAGGTCAAGGGGCTTGTGCCATGAAGCTAGAGGGCACAAGTTGACTAGATACCACCAAAGGTGGTTGAATGGCGGCATTGGTAAAAGGATAGGTAGTCACTCCCATGTTTATAGGTGCAAGAGTGTGTGGAGTTGAGACAATCAAGTTTTGGTATGGTGTAGAACTTGGTTGAATTGTTTGTGGTTGAGGGGGTACAGAAACCCTGATGGAGGTAGGTCTAAAAATAGATGGGAAGGCCGAATCTTGGACATTGGCCATGGTTGGGTTAATAGTTGAGGTAGTGGCTTGAATGGTCATAGGTTGGGTAGCGGACACTGTCGATATCATTGCCGCTTCAGTTAAGGAGGTTGGCATCCCATAAATAGGGGTACCTGAAGGATCTCGTGCTTGGATTCTTGTGAAATAGAGTTAGAGAGCCTTGACGTTAAGGTCAAGGAATCTCTCAAAGTCTTGATCCCCTTTGGGAATAATTAGATGTTGGTCGGTGCTAAGCTGGATAGGAGTATGCTCAATATCTGAAATATACTCCATTTGGTGACTTGATATAAAAGGCAAAGGCGGAAGTGGTTGTTGCCTCGCATGGTCGATAAGAGATTTGGCTTGACTATGTGTCAAAACCATTGAAGGCAAAAAGGGTCAGGTTCCAAAAACTATGGATTTCAGTTTTAGAAAACTAGAAGTGGTCAGAATGTGTATTTGACAGTAAAAAGGTTAGGTTTTAAGTTGTTTTTTTGGAAAAATTTTGTTGACAGTGATCGACGTCAATTTAAAAATTGATGTCGGTGAGTAAAAATTGCCGACGTCGGTGGAAAAACTGATGTCGATGAGGAAAAGGTGCCGACGTCAGTGGAAAAACTGATATCGGTGTCTGTGTGTTCCTGAAACTCAGAAAACTAAAAAAATTTGGAAGAAAAAGAGAAATTTTGAGTTGTTTCAGAATTCAGAGTAATGCATCCTCACCATCTCAAAAAACCAGATAAAAACAATAGAAAAGATGAAGGCAAGCAACCTCTAAACATTTAATTCCTAAGAATAAATTTTTAGAGTCATGGTGGCTTATGCCTTAGAAGAATATGTTGGGGATGGGATTTTAGAAAGGGTCCTAAAGAGGTACTCTAAAGCTGGTTTCGGGTTAGTTTTGGTGCTCAAAAGTTTGTATTAGGTTTCGTACGTGGCTTGGTGCTAGGGGCTTGCTCCCCTCACTTCATGAACCCAGAGCCAAGCTAGGCCGCTTAGCCAATATATACTTCCCCTAGAGTTTATACTCTGCCAGAGAACATAGTGGGTCCTCCTCTTGGTTGTGAAGTCCAAGTAGGATCGCCGAGAAGGGTAAGGTATCCGCTAGGTGGTGAAATCCTAGTCAGGCCTTGTCTCAGGTATGTTATATGTTTGATTTTGTGAATGTGGTCTGGTCGTGTAACATAAGTGCACTACGATTTATTCATAATGCGGTTAATTACTAGATGAGCTAAATATGCATTCAAGCAGGTGTGAAATGCATTTAACTTTTAACCCAAATTGAAATGTTTTTTCAGATGCAAACAAGTGAAGAAAAGGTTAAGAGCATGAATTTTCACTACTCTAAGATGCAAGAAGGAAAGGTGACAAGAAGAAAAAGAAAGATTCTTTTTAACTTGCTTATGATGTCTTTTGGAAAGTAAAAAGAAAGAAAAAGGATGCAAGGAGAGAAAATTTCCCTAATGCAGCTATATGAATGATTACCTTTAGAAGGAAAAGAAATGAACCCAAGGAAAACTCTAGGGGTCCCGCCAGGCATGCCAGAATGTTTCTATAAGTTTTTGCTATTTAATATTTAGAAGAAATAAGAAACTAAGATTAATGGTCAGGGGTTTGTATGTACCTGGATGAAGTTGTGCACCGTATCCAGACATTGAAGGGACTCTTATTTGGCTATGGAGGACAACACCTGTAGATAAGAAGACTGAACAAAAAAATGTTAGAGACAGATATAGTGGATTGCCAAGCACATGCTCAGTCCCAGAAGTGCAAAGACTTCTTGGAGGGATGACAGTCCATGTTTTGATAAAAGAGTGTCGGATAAAGAAATAGTGAAAGACTTAAACAAAAGAAATGGAGATAATGTGTACCTATATTCTGCTGTCGGTCTTCCACAGTCACCGACGTCGGTTATTCTGCTTGGCATCAGTTTGTCAATATGGCCGACGTCAGTTAAGATGCCGACGTCGGTAGGGGCAATGGTCCTTGGATGGGTCTCAGAGAACATCTGTAGTCGGCCGAGGGACTCTGTGGGTTTAAAGGGTCTGTACAGGGTTGTAGGGAGATGAATAAGGTCCATAGAAGGACAAAGGTAGAGGCTAGGTTGTCAAATAAAATAAGGGTGGGAGGAAGGCTTTTCAACCTTTCCAAAAAGAAGTTGAGTCTGGTCTGGTTGATGGTATTTAGAAGTAGTAACTAAACACTAATCACTAATACATTCTAAATTACTAAAATGAAAGGGCTAAAGAAATACTTAGCTCTAGTGAGATGCAGAACCAAGGTGTTGAACACTTGTGCCTGTTACGATTGATGTCCAGGTCCCGTGTAATGCTGTAGTCCAATCTGGAGCGACCGGTGTGGAGTCTCTATGGCCAAGGGAGCATTGGTTGAAGTCTGATGTCTGTTGATGTCCCAGTCTGAGCTGAGAGAGAGAGAGAGTCTCAGTCTATCTAAGAGTGCATCCAAGAGTCCCAGAGCCCGTAACTCAATGTTAGAAGTCAGTTTATGTAACCGACATCGGTGGTTCCACCAGCATCGGCTGACAGTTGAACGACATCAGTGGGTGCAGAACAAGTAAAAGGGTTATGAAGCCCGTTCTCCATCCACCAAGTGCAATTGTTGGTTGGGGAATGGTCAAATGACGGGGTAAATACGCACGAGAGTTGGTTAGGCAGTTGGGGAGGAGTAAGAATAGGTCTTAGGTGAGTCATGGGGTGAGAAAAGGTCTAAAAGTGAGGTGTCCACATAGTGAGTTGTCGAGGGTGAGGTCATAATTTAAAATAAGTTGTTTATTTTAAATTAATAAGATGTGGGTTAGGACCAAGGGGGGGTCGACACAATTTAGGTGTCTACATTAGGAAATAGTTCTTATGTTTTTTTTCTTGATAATATCTTGTTTATCTAATTTAATAAGCAAAGTGGGTGTGTTAATATTATCTAAAAGTGTTTTTAAAAGGTAGAAGAGAGACTTTGAGCTACTTTTATCTTTGTGATTTTGTTATCTTTTGTAGTTTCAGGTGAAGACTTTGTGCTTCATTTCACTCTACGGTTACGCTTGTTCTAGATCAGTGGAGGAGACAATGGAAGACTTTGTGCTTACATGGGTTTTTTGTGACATTTTGTTACTTACTTTAGGTGATTTTCTGCTCTACATTGGATACCATTCCTGAAAGAAGAGGAATGTTATTGGCCAATGACCAAGATTTCTCTCTCTTATTCCTTGTACATCACTTCTAAAAAAAGAGAGGTGGATGTTGTTATACCACCCCATGTGTTATTTTTTACTTAATTATATATATACAATATAGCGTATAAATATTCATAGGGAACCTCCCCTTGATGAGAGGAGAGATTTACCTCATCCAGATCTGGTAAACCCACACTTTTCATGGCATAAATCTTCCTATGCTATGGTTGATATACCCATTTTGTCATCAGTTAGTTGACCTCAAAATATTCACCCAACAATTTTTGGTGACTCCGCTGGGGAAGACGAACGTGCATTTTGAAGCCTCAAGCTTCAACTTGAAGTAGTTTCAGTCCCTTTTTCATTTGAAATCTGGCAACTCCATGCTACACAAAAAGCCAGAGAGCTAAGGGTGTTGTTGACTCCGTGTTTGAATTGGTGTAGTAGAGCAATTTTGATCTGTTTCCCCCACACGCCACCCTCCAACGGTTTAGGAGTTTTCCTCCTGATCTTATCAGGTCACCAACGCAAGGTAGAGCCTCTTTTCCTGCAGTTAATCATGCCCTACCTATAAATACCCCACTAAGGTTTGTTATCCCACCATTTAATCATCCTATCATAATGGCTCAAGGCTCGTGGGGCAATTCCTTTGGTCCCCTTAATTTGACTCCACCCTTGCATGAACTACCTCGTAGTTCTAGAAAAAAAAATCTAAGTTTTTTGGTGACGGGAAGGTTCATACCGACAAACATATTGCCGCTTTCTCCATAGCATGTGGCATAATCGGTGTGGAATTTGAGGATGTAGCAATAAGACTTTTTGTGGAAACCCTGCAAGGTGCTGCCACAGATTGGTTCTACCACTTGCAGGCCAAGTCAGTGACTGACTGGGACACTCTCAAAGCCAAATTCGAAGCCAAGTCTAAACCTATTGAAGATGCACATGCTTTGTTAGCACAGCTAACCCAGATGAAAAAAGAATCCCAGGAACCCATGATGGATTTCATAGCTAAATTCAACAAGTTAAGGAACCAGATTCCAACTGCTGCTCAGCCCACGCGGAGAATCTCAAGTGTTTTTTTATCAACTTGCAGCTCCCTAAAGTAAGTTTCCTATTGAGGTGAGCTGGTCATATGGATCTAGCTTTGGCCCAAAATTTGGCTACTGAGATTGAAGATGATCTTATCCTGGTAGGTAAGATCAGAAAAGACCTTAGTAAAAATAGATTCTCTTCATCTGCTAAAAGCTCTTCTACAGGCACTACAGATCCTATGGTACAAAAATTGACAAATGAACTGATAGCTTTGAAGAGGCAAATAGCCCAAGGTACGTGTGCTCCCACCTATCAAGATATACCTAGGAGAACATTCTAGAATCAGTAATATCAAGGTAATGCTACCTGGAACCAAGGGCAATCAAATCACCTGCCTCCCCCTCCAGAGAAATTAGCCATTGAAGTAGCACCTACCAATTTAGTAGTCGGTTACCTAGAGGCTAGAACACGACTATTCACTCTAACCTCAGTTGGACCAACAAGATGACGCTAATCTCTTTGATGAGCAAGAAGAAGAGTTACCTGGTGACTCCAATATTAGTTTCCTAGATTACCAAGATGAAGCTGAAAGTAAAGGAGAAGGGTTGGATGGATCCTATGCTATTTTCACCAGATCTCATCACCAGTCAACTCCACAGACTGATAAAGGAAAGGCAGAAGAAGAACTTTGGCTAGCGGTTTCCATCGCTAAACGAGGGACTGCATTGCCTCCTCAATCAAAAGATCAGGTAATTCACAAAAAAATAAATACCTCTAACCACCCCATACCTTCCCCTTCTGTTGCTCAGACCAGTGCCATACCTACTAAAGTTCTAGATGATGGACTCTCTTCCTCTGTTTCAAATTCTTTTCAACTATTTGATATAATTGATCACGCTAGAAAGACTAAAATTCAAATGATAGAGATTGAATATTTGAGAGCTAACCCAGAACAATTTGATAGGTTGGCAGAATATGTGAAAAACAAAGCTGTCCCTGTAGGACAAGATTCTTTAAAGGCCGTTCATGATCCCCCTAAAGATAAATCTATCCAAAATAATTTTGTTGTGACTCCTATTACTCCTAGGAAAATAGAACCTTTTTATGTTTTCTTGCTTATAAACGGTTACAAATTGAGTAATTGCATTATAGACTCTGGAGCCTCAGATAATGTCATGCCCGCGAAGGTGGCAGATTTCCTTGGCCTAACTTTTACCAAAACTTTTGGGAGGTGTTTTTCTATGGAAAATAAACAAGTTCCACTCTTTGGTCAGATAAAAGACGCTCAATTTGCTTTTGCAATTTTTCCAAAAAAGTAGATAAAAATGATGGTTCTAATAGCCGACGTTCCAGCCTCTTACAACATCCTGCTTGGACAGAATTTCTACAAAGATGTTGGAGGTGAGCTAAGTATGGATTTGTCAGAAGCAAGAATCCCAATTCAAGGTGTTATGAAGAAGTTGCTTCCTAAAAAAGAGGCAAGGTATGTAGTCACCTGATCCTCAGCACCGAAAGCTCAAATTTTATTTGAATCTTCAGGCATGGGTAATTACTTCCTATCTATAGACAAGATCCATGAGGCATCTGATGAAACTCTTGCAAGTGATAACTTGAAATTGTGTTCAGCTGACACGGTGGCTAAATCAACAAAGCAAAATGAACACATGAGAGAACTTCTTCCCCCAAATGAAGGAGTTTTGAAAGAAAAAGTGATGGCAGTTGTTCTTCTACCGACTTGGGATCCAGAGTTGTGTTGGTATCTCTTCAAGGAGACATTATTCCTTTGTCCTATAAGTTGCAGTTCAACAACACCAACAACACAGCTAAGTATGAATCCCTGTTACTTAGATTACAGGCTACTAGAGAAAAAGGCATTAGGCTACTCCATGCTAAAGGGGATGCCGAGTTGGTGGTCTGTCAGGTAAAAAACCTCTATCAAACCAAAAGTGAAAGATTGTGCCACTATCGCAATCTTGTCTGGGACTAAATCAAAAATTTTGACGCTTTCAGCATCTCTGCCGTCCCATGAGAATTTAATGATCAGGCCATTGGCTATCTCTGCTACTCTCTTGGTTCCCCACACAGACTTTAAAGGAGATAAGTACACTATTGAACTGGTCTTTTGACCAAGTGTACCTGATAATGCCAGTCATTGGCAAGTATTCAACAATGACGATCAAATCATTGCCTTCTTGGAGCAAAAGGACAGTTTTGAACAGCTGTGTTTTGAAGGTAGTGAACTCTGGGGATGCGAAGCAACTTTTGAATTAAACACGAACACAAGTGAAGATTTCTTGCAGCTTAAGGTGACAAAGATTCCCAAAGGCCTAGTTTCCCTAGAGAAATTGTTTGATAACCATGACAGGTTTATTAAACAACAGTGAATAGATTCAAACTCCTCTCAAGATTTTGATCAGGTAAACCTGGGAACTGAGGGAGATCCTAAGATGGTAAATATTAGGAAATGTTGCACTCTCAAGGAGAGATTTAAGCTTGCTAGTCTACTTCGTCAATATATAGATGTCTTGACTTATTCTTATGATGATCTAAAATTACTCAGGCCAAATGACATCTGCCACGACATTTCTCTAAAGACAAACTCTGTACCTTACAAGCAAAAGTCTAGGCAATATAATCCAAAAATCTCAGGTACTATTTTAGCTGAGATACAAAAAATGCTTGATGCCTGGATAATTTTTCCAATCCATCACTCCACATGGATTGCCAACATAGTGCCTGTCAGAAAGAAGAATGGTGAAATTTGAATCTGCGTGGATTTCAAGAACTTGAATCAGTTATCTTTAAAAGATAACTACCCTCTCCCTATCATGGATCAAGTTTTGTAGATGGTAATAGGTTCAAAAATGTTATCAATGCTAGACAGTTTCTCAGGGTACAATCAGGTCGAAGTTAGAAAAATAGACCACCATAAGATGGCCTTCACCACACCTTGGGGCACATTCGCCTATCGAAGGATGCATTTCAGTCTGATAAATGTAGGCACCACATTTTAAAGAGTGATGGATCTCGCTTTCAAAGATGAAATGGGAAAATTCATTGTAGTGTACCTGGATGATCTGACAGTGTTTTCAAATCATTGTTCTGAGCATGTCCACCATTTGTCAAGGAATACTGGAACGCTGTCGTCAGAATGGTATTTCTTTAAACCCAAAGAAATCTGTCTTTGGGGTAACTGAAGGGAAACTTCTCAGACATGTTGTGTCCCGAGAAGGTATTAAAATTGACTCGAAAAGAGTCAAGTCCATCCAAGAACTTACTTTGCCTACCAGCAAAACTGTAGTTCACTCGTTCTTCGAAAAGGTGAATTTTCTCTGGAAGTTCATTCTTAATTTCACTGAGAAGACCCAGCATATCATCAATATGATGAATGGCAATGCTACCTTTAGATGGACTGCTGAGGGCAAATTAGTTTTCAAAAAAATCAAAGAAGCAATTGCTCACGCACCAGTCTTGGTTTGTCTAGACTAAGACAAAAATTTTAAAATATATAGTTATGCTTCCTGTACTCTCTCAGCCATTTTAATTCAATTAAACCAAGAAGGTGTAGAATCTCCTATTTCCTTCATGAGTTGTCCACTCAAGGTTCATGAGCTAAAATATTCTAACATGGAGAAGCATGCATACGCGGTGGTCAAAGCAGTCAAGCATTTCAGGTTTTATATCCTGAACTCGCACACCAAAGTTCTCATACCTGATACAATAGTAAAATTTATTTTGACTCAGCAGGAGTTCGGTACGAAGAGAGGTAATTGGATTGCCAAGATTTAGGAGTTTGATCTGGACATCAAACCTACCAAACTCATGTGGGGAAAGGGTCTTTGCTAGTTGATCGCCAACAACATTTTAGATGAAGCAAAAAGTGAAGAAATAAAGATCAAAGGCGTGCCTACAGTCCTCTTTGTTGCCACTACTGATGAGTGGTATTCTAACATTGCCCATTTTTTGACATATGGTGAGTGTCCCGCTCATCTGTCATATAAAGAGAAATGGAATTTTAAGTTAAAGGCTGCTTGTTATGTTCTGTGGGATAATAGTTTGTACAAAAGAAACCTGGATGGGGTATTCCTCCATTTTGTTGATAAGGTGCAACAAGATAAACTCTTGGAGTCTTTCCACAATTTGGCTTGTGGAGGGCATTTTTCTGTGCCAGTGACAATGCATAAGATTCTACGAGCAAGGTATTATTGGCCCACACTATTCCAAGATGCCTACAGATGGGTGCGTAGGTGTGAATTGTGTCAACAGTTCATTGGGAAACCTAAACTAAATGCTTTGCCTCTCAAGCCAGTAGTAATTGAGGTGCCTTTTCAGTAGTGGGGTGTTGACTTCATTGGCACAATCAACCCATCTTCAAGTGCCAGACATGATTATGTCCTCATGGCAACGGATTACTTTACCAAGTGGGTGGAAGCCACCTCAACCAAGCACGCTACGTCTGAAGTAGTGTGTAATTTTCTCAAAGAAAACATCATCTCCCAGTTTGGGGTCCCACTTAAAATTGTAACAGATAATGCAACCTATTTTTCTTCACATGAGATTACTCAATTCTATTTTTATTATGGGATTACCCTATCCCACACTTCAGATTATTTCCCTCAAGGAAATGGCCAAGCAAAATCAAGTAATAAGAACCTAGTCACTATTATCAGGAAGTTAGTAAATGACAATCAGAGAACATGGCATAAAGCATTATATGATGCTTTATGGGCAGATAAGATAACACCCAAAAAGGCTATAAGTATGTCGCCTTTCCAACTTCTATATGGCTTGAATGCAGAGATCCCCATCACCCTTGAACTATCAGTGCTCAGGTTAACTAAAGCAATCAAAGACTCAACCTTTGAAAGTTCGGTCGACAAAAGCATCATGTGTCTAACCAAACTGAATGAGCGGTGAACTATGGTAGTGGATCAAATTATGGTGCATCAAAATTAGGTGAAGGAACTTTTTGATAAAAAAGCTAAGGTTCACAAATTCCAAGTCGAAGATCAAGTCTTGTTGTGGGACAAGAGGCGAGAACCAAAAGGGATGCATAACAAATTCGACTCCTTATGGAGAGGCCCATTCACCATTTGACAGCTCTGTGGCAAGGCTAGCTTCTTGCTGGAATACCAAGATGGAACACCATTTGCACTACCTCACAGCGGGTAGCATCTGAAGCTGTTCAATCCTTGAAGCTTAGATGGGTCCATTTGTATATATGTATAGTTTTTATGTTTTGTCTATTTTTCTTTCATTTTTAGCTTGACTCCGTAGCCTAATGGCTTGGATGAAGGCACTTAGAGACTGGTTTCTACTCTTGTTGATCAATTTGATTAATGGAAGTTCTCCAACAGGAGCCAACTGTTGTTTCCAAAATTAGCTTAGCTCATTTTTGGGAACAACCCCCTACAAAACTTGTCTATTTCATCTTTCATCTCTTTAAGTTTGTTTTCGAGACGGGTTCTTCTCATTCTCATCTTGGTCCACTTGCACCATTCAAAATTTGTAATGTCTTTTTATCATGTTTTCCTAGAAACATGAAAGTTGTTACAATCTCGTTTCGACCAAGAGACCAAAACCTGCCTCTTTCAGAGTTGGTGTTTTATTTTCTCCATTCTCGTGCACGAGCGAAAAAATTTCGCCAGTGCATTTCACTTTTGACCTGCAAGGGTGGCATTTTTTGCTACCCCTACATTTTTCCCTATAAGGGCAACATTTTTTGCCGCCCTTGCATTTTGACCTGCAAGGGTGGTATTTTTTACTGCCCCTGCATCTGAACTTGCAATCGAACATGCAAGGGCAGTGAAATTTGCCACCTCTACATGCCTTGTTTTCCATGCACGGCATTTATTGCCACATGTGGTGGGTTGTTGGGGTCAATTTTTGCCCCATATAACCTGATTTTAGCCTCATTTTTCTTCATTCTTCCTCCTCTCTTCCTATCCTCTGACTCTAGGTGATCCAACGAATGGGTTAAGGTGCATTTTTGCAGATTCAATCTCATGGCGCAAGTTGCTTTCCAGGTGGGTCTTGTTTTTTACATTTGTGTTCTTCTCCTCTTTCTAGTTAATTTGTTTTGGTTTTTGTTGTTGTTGTTTTTGTCCTTTTCTTTTGGTGATCGGCCCACTCCCGCATAAGTGCGGTAATTTCCGCTGCCCCCCACCTTGTCTTCCCCATCGGCCTTCCCTTTTCTTTTCCATGCTAGGGTGGCAAATTTTCTGCCCCTCCCCTTGCATGTAGTTTTCTTCTTAGAACTAGCACGGTAGCGATTTTTGCTGCCCGTGCCTCTCTACTGCATTTTTTGCCTTTTACTTGCATGGGTGGCAAATTTTGCCGCCCATGCAGGCCGATCTTGCATGGGCAGTGATTTTTGCCACCTGTTCCCTTTTGTCCAAAACTTGCATCAATGACAAATTTTGCAACCGATGCAGGTCAGAGGTGCAGTGGTGGCAAATTTTTCCGCCCCTACACTTTCTCCTCTAATTTTTAGGGGCGATGAATTTTGCCGCCCTTGCAGGCCGATCCTACAGGGGTGGCAAATTTCACCACCTCTACACTCTATCTATTCTTCATGCAGGGGTGGCAAATTTTGCTGCCCATGCATTTCTCTTCCAAACTTTCTAACTCTAGAGGATTTTTCCTCTTTTCTTTTCTTTCCCTTCTTTTCTCATTTTCTACCCTGGTTTTCGACCTGGCCCTTTTAAGTGCCCTTCCTTGGTCATGCTCACTTAATATGTGAATTACCTAACTAGCCCCCTTTTTCCTAATTACGTGATCATGACTACAGTACTTTTAGAGAGTTCTCGATCATCAGCACCTATTCGACTGAGGCCAGTTCCAATGTCTGAAACGTCTCCCAAAAAGTCAAAAGCCATGAAGTATAAATACCAAGGCATCTTCCCAATCACTTCAGTCACCTCCAACGTTGATGACATCAGAGACACAAAAATTGGCCACGTGGATATGGCTGAGTTCGTGACCCGAACTAAGGTGACGAACCCAAGTTCTGAGATGAAGAGAATCATTGAGAACAACATTCATCTGGTTGCCACTTTCTCAGTGGCAGCACATCATACAGAGTTCATCCTCCAGTGCACCCAGTTCTACAACAAAGAGACAAGGTCAGTCTCAGATGCCAGTGGCAACATAATAATTCGACTGGATCCCAAATTTATTGACAAAGTCTTTATGTGCCCTCCTACTACTGAAGTGCTAAGGATTGACTTTGTAGAAGCACAAAAGGAGTACGATAAGGACCCTGAGAGGGCAAAGAAAGTGATGAATAATAGGTGGCTGAAGACACCCAAAACCAATCTATCCAGATGGTCATGGAAATTTTTGAGGAGCAATTTCATTGAAGAAGTTGGTGACTTGATCACCCTTCTCAACAGAGTGCGAGGCCTCCCATCTTCTTTTTGACAAGTTAGTTTTGATAGAGCTTTGTCGACAAATGGCTATCGTACATACTAGGTAGATGGAGCTGAAAAACCCAGGTTTCATGTTTTCAATTGAAATTGGCAGATACTCTATCTTGACGACAGCCAAAGCTAAAGTCATGGAAATAGAGATGCAGCTGGTCACCATAAAATAATTCAAGAGAAGGGACAAATTTGACTATAGGGGAGTCAAGGACATGATCAGACGAAAGACTCAATTCCATGAGCCAATGATTGAAGACATCTGGGTAGACCTAAGAACAGCTGAAGAAATTAGGAGGATGGACTATAGCATGCTGACCCTAGAACAAATTGAGTATTTGGGGCTTGCAGAGATTCCCCCAATCTAGTCGATGATATGAGCATTATCAATAGCAGGTACCTGGCCGAAAAGATTGCTGACTCCCCTCTTCCTCCAATTTAGTGGTCTAAGAAAGAGCTAACTTCTTTGAAGAAGAGATTTGAACCAATATTGGTTAACACCAATGATTGGTTAGCGACCAAAGAAATCATACTGAAAGAATTTATTATAGGATCAGAGGCTGAGTTCCAAGTAGAGATGAGGAAGAAGGCAAAAAATAGGACCAAGAACAAAGGTGATGTTCCTTCCCCATCTAGGCCTCACAAGCCTAGAATCATCTTTGTTTCTAAAAATCCAAGGTTACTGAAGAGCCAAAATCAGCAGCTAAGGGAGTTACAGAACAAAGCCCTCAGGAATAGATGGCCCAGTAAATGGAGACAGATGACCAGCCTTAAGAACAACAAAGTATTAAACCTCTACCTTCCCAAGAAGGGGTATAACCACTTAAAAGTGTCTCTCCTTCTTCGCCTCAGTCTCTTGTGGCATCCCCTTCTCCTCTCTCTCCTATCAGTGTTCCTTCTTCTGGAGCCGCCTCTCCTTCTAGAATTATATTTGGCAATCCACAGGGCACTTCTGGAGATACTCTTCGCTCCTCTCGATCCATTCCTAGTTTGGCATCTCCTTCTTTCAATCTGGGAGAAAGTTTTGTGCTTGAGCCAGAATCAACGGCTGGTACAGTTTTGCTTATTACTCCTACTACAACCACTGTTACTACTAGCAGTGCAGATGTTACCATGGTAACACCAGCTACAGGAACTGTTGCCATAGTAAGTACTCCTCTCTTGCCTTGGATGTCAGCATTCATGATTAAAAGAAAGAAGTTAGCCATCTCTGTAGATGACTTTGATTTTGGCAAAATAGTGCCAGTGAAAGCTAAGGCTCCTAAGAGGCCAAGGATCCTCTCAAAATTGGTTGAGGAAAAGAGGCAAAAATTTCTAGAAATAGCTAAACTACCGTAAGACGTAACCCTTGAGGGTTTTGAAATGAGCAACTATTCCATCTCTCATGTTGAACTTGGCAAAGTTACTCACGAAGGTGAAAAAAGTGATCTATAGTCTGCAATGGACATCATGGTCTAGAAATTTGACCGAGAAAAGGAGATGAAAGACTATTATAAGGCCAAGATGGAACAACTGACGATAGTAATAAGGAGATTCACTCTTCCCCCTGAAGTGGTGACTCCAGAGGCCTTCTCTATAGATGACCCTATCATTCAAAAGGTAGAGAAAACTTACTTGAAGGGGAAAGTGCTGGAGGATTATGTTGAAAAGATGCATACTCAGGGAATTTCCTTGCTTACGGAGGTTGCAAAAAAGATAGACAAGATGAAGAAGGTGAGGGTAGATTTAGATGACCTTGTCTCTCTTATCTCTCAAGATATTGACAGTACAGAAAAATATCTTAACAAATGGAGAGAGATGAAGGATCTAAAGAAAAACACCCTGATATCTATTAGTGTCATTTTCAGTAAGAATTCCTATGTTGAGATCAAGGAGTCACTGATATACAGGACACAGGTACTCAAGGAGTTGGTTGAAGATCTCAAATCTTCCAAGGATGCTAGTGAGAAGAGCGACACAGGCCTGCTGAATAGACTGGAGGAACTACCATGCAACCTTACTTCTAGAGATAACTAATTTTTTTCAGCCGAAGAAATGATCCAAAGTTTCAAGGAGGATGATTCAAAGAGATTTTGAAGAGAAATCCTTCTCAATGACTTCTGTGGATAACATTTTAGACACTCAGTTAACTCTGGATAATCTAAAATCTAGGTTAACTAGTCATGCTAAGGCAATCACAGCATTGAAGGATGCTTTAATTAGAGCCAGAGTCATCTCCAAGAACATGATCATGCCAGACAGTATAGGAATTTAGGCATCCATTGCTATGTATGATGCTCATCTGAAGAAGTCTGGCGGTAGGAACTAAAGTTTTTTCCCCTTCTCTCTTCTTCTTTCCTTATGCACTTTTGTCTTGAGAAAAGTGCATGCAATTTTGTAATGTGTAATTACATGTAAAAAATTTGGAAAAATATCTCAAAGTCAAAGATGAGTCATCTTTGACTGAGATATTTTTGTATTTTAATATTTTCTAAATTTTGAGAGTTTCTCCCTATATATAGTGGAGACCTCTTTTGTAAATATATCTTGGATAATTAAGAGCAAAAACTCTGCCAAAATTGAAACACTTTTTGAGACTTTGTGCTCAACTTGTAAATCATATTTTGTTAAATGAATGAGAAGCAGGTTTATTTCAGACTTTGTGTTGAAATTATCTGTGTTATTTAGGAAACAGTTCTTATGTCCTTTTTCCTGATAATCTCTTGTTTATTTGATTTAATAAGCAAAGTGGGTGTGTTAATATTATCTGAGGGCATTTCTAAAAGGTAGAAGAGAGACTTTGATCTACTTTTATCTTTGTGATTCTGTTATTTTTTGTAGTTTCAGGTGAAGACTTTGTGCTTTGTTTCACTCTACGGTTACACTTGTTCTAGATCAGTGGAGGAGACAACGGAAGACTTTGTGCTTACGTGGGTTTTCTGTGACATTTTGTTACTTACTTCAGGTGATTTTTTGCTCTACATTGGATACCATTCCTGAAAGAAGAGGAATGTTATTGGCCAACGACCAGGATTTCTCTCTCTTGTTCCTTGTACATCACCTCTACAAAAAGAGAGGTGGATGCTGTTATACCACCCCATGTGTTATTTTTTGCTTAATTATATATATACAATATAGCGTATAAATATTCATAGGGAACCTCCCCTTGATAAGAGGAGAGATTTACCTCATCCAGATCTGGTAAACCCACACTTTTTGTGGCGTAAATCTCCCTATGTTGTGGTTGATATACCCATTTTGTCATCAGTTAGTTGACGACAAAATATTCACCCAACAAGTATAATACCTCTTTATAAGAAAGAGTGACATATAGACAAATTGATTTTGACATGGATTATGAACAAACAAACAAGTTTTAGTCTCAAAACATACCAAGCAAAAATGACCAAAATACACAGTATAATCATCTAAATCCTAGCAAGGGTATGGCAATGTGGGGTTGAATAAACTAGCATTTTTTTAATGTCTCTATGGGAATCAATTTCAAAATGACTTTTATGTCAAATAATGCAAAATATAATCACAAAAATTGGGTGACTACAATATTGGCTAGTTGTAAAAAAGTCTAGTCCTTTTGACAACCACTACATCCTGTTGTTCACTTAGTGTAGTGTGATATCCAAATGTAGATAGGTCCCATGTGAAACTCCAAAGGATTAGGTGAAGTCAATTCCAAGAGATGAAACCCTAGGTCAAAGCTTCCCTAAATAACTCACGGGAGGTGATAAAGTCCCCATCATAATCTAAGTTTATATAAAAATAAAGAAATCATGAAAGTAGAAAGAATGTAGGGTCATTTTCAAGGTCACCCAAACTTTGATGAGTTTTTGGGGAGTGATTTATATGACTTTATTTATAATCCTTGGACTAGGATACTTGTAATAAGAAAGGATATTTTTATTCCAAAGGTTCCCTAAAGGGGACAAATGGAAGATCATACATGCAACATCCCTCTTTTTGCCAAACAAAAATTTAATCTAAACAACTAAGTAAATACAATTTTTTTTGAAAAAGTGAGTTAATTTTTAAGCCCAAAGATAAAATGAGGTGGTGTTCATTTGACCCCTTGGTCTTAGTTTTAAACTTTGAAAACATTCACCATAAACATCTACATTTGTTTTTTGTTAAATACCAAAACAAGGTTTCTAATTGATTTTTAAGCATGCAAAAGGTGATCTTAACATGTTTCTAGAAAATGTCAAGCTTGGTCTTACAACACAAATGTTATCATGTCCTTTAGCCTTTAAGCTCTTTTAGGTTTGAAATAGTAAAATTTTAAAAAAGAGCTCTTGGGTCTATGTTTTAAGAAAAACATAGTGACTAACGTCGGTTATATAATCGATGATGGTTACATTTTCTAATCGATGATAGTTATCTAACTAAAATTTGTTATACCAATGTGATCGATGATAGGTATCCAAATAATGTCAGTTTTGCTAATTGATGTTGGCTAATCTATCAAACTGATGTCAGTTTTACTAGCCAATGTTGATTACTGTGTAAATTCATGGCAAATAAAAACTAAAAAATAAAGTTAGAAAGTCAATTTGCAAGATTTGTAATTGTCCAAATGAATATTTTAAAGATAAAAAATGATTTTATTCATGTGTGGGATGGGCGTGCCATATGTGGATCTATGAATTTTACTCAAGAGAGGATGGTTAGTATGGTGTTAGTTTCAAAATGAAAGAAACACACTAACTAGCATAACATCTCTAGGCCTAGACACTAGGGAGAGCTTAGTTAACAAACATTAATAAAAAACACAACTAAAATACAAAATAAACTTATTTTACCTTCCTTGGATGCTCAAAATTCTTGTTGTAGTGGCTTGCTCAGCTTGTGCTCATGAATTCCTTGGCAATGGAAGCTCAACTACCTCCATCTCTCCTTGGCACCTTTGGCTTATGGATTGGCTTGACTTGGAATCAATTTGGAATGGTAAAACTAATTTCAATGGATTATTGAAGATATTTATGCATTATAACTTTGCATTATTAAGACCTAGAAATGATGTTCATGGCCTCTCTATTTATAGATTTTTGAGAATGTCTAAAATCAACCTACACTATCCATCATGAGATTAAGATGTGTGGTTGAGGATTAATTCAATTTTTAGAATTAAGTTTATAATTATCCTAAATATGACATTGGAAGAAGGGGCAATTAAGAGGAATGTAAGGCATCATAGAAGGCATTGATGAGGCATGTAGGGCATGAATCTTGATATTTGTGGCATTTATAGCTTAGGGATGTCTTCTTAAAAAATGAGGTCACCTAATGATGCAGATATTTAATATTCATTTCCAAAACAAATTATTCAAAAAGTTTCTATGGAATTATTAATTAGGCCTTGATTTTGGTTAATTAGCTCTTAAGCATGTTTAAACACTTTGTGCACAAATTACCCAAATTAATCAGAATGCCTTGTTATTGGTCCTAAATTCAACTGGATTAGAATTAGAAGGTAATGTTAGATGCATTAGAACCATATTCCCATTTAGGATGTTACCAATATAAAATAACAAAGGCATGTGTCTCATGTAAGAGATTTGATAGGAAAGAGCAATTCAGAGTACCTAGGTGCAAAATTAGCATTTTGACTCAGAATGATCTGATCAAAGTTAGCTAGCCCACAAATTGCATTGTCTCATTTAATGATACTATAGCTAAAATTGGCACTTGAATATGTCAATTTCACATAATTTAGTGTGTTTTAGTGTTTTTAGGCCAAATTATGATTTTTAGGTAGAAATTGGTCAAAATCTTGGTTGGAGGTTATCCGTGGCCAGATTTAGGTGTCTACAATGTGAAGGGTGATTTGGACCATCGATATCACATTTAACGAGACTAGGAATAACCAAAATTTGGATGATTTGGGGATTCACATTCATATCAATGGTGTTTTAAATAAACAAAGGAGAGTCATCTTGTGGTTATGCTAACACTAGAGGGAAAATGAGTTATTTATTCATTGGTGATTTAGAAAGGTTTTCACCAAGGGACTTCTATTGATTATTTTGATTGTGATTTTGATGTATATTGTGTATGTAATCAAAAATGCATCGTGTCTATAAATAATCCTAGATCGGATGGGATAGAGCACACCTACACTTTCGATTGTGGGCATATAATTTTTAAGTAGGAGTATGACCAATGTGACAATCCACTAGACCTGATTAGGGGATCACTTGGCACAACACACCATGGGAGGTAGGGTTCCAAAGCCTATAGTTTAAATCAATTACACAACAACCCTAAAAGATTCCTATGATTTAATATTTCACTAATCTAATAACAATAAAATTAAATCTAATCTTATATGCACCAAATCTTGTGGCACAAAGTGCAGGGTTAGTAAAGCAAAGTAATCAAAACATGTACAGGGAACCTTAAATAAAGTAAGAATGAGTAACACCCTAATACATAGAATATGAAGAGTAATATTATTCGAGCAAACACTTATACTACTTATATCTACTAAAATATAGGAGAACAAAGTTAGAATATACTTATCTAAATGTGAACCCATTGAGACTCAATCTCTCCCTTGGCCAATGGGGCTTCATAAGAGGTTATTATGGTTTGTAAGGATCAATTTTTTAGGACAGAGCTTTTAAGACCTATCCACAAGACTAGATTATCAAAAATAAAAAACCTAAGCTAAGTCTCCTCAAGTAGAATTATGGAAGAGCATATTTTGAAGATGCACAAGTGAATAATAAATCTTGATTGCATATATGAATAATGATCAAAATGACCTTATATTTATAGGTGGAACTTACCCTAAAATTATTCGGATATGTCAGTTGTGCTAGGTTGACCCAGTTGACCTAGCACATTTTTGGGCTAACTCACTAGGTCTGTATTAGGTTAGTTGGGAGGTCAAAAAACCAAAATAGTTAAAATGTCCCTAAACTGTACTAGGTTGAACTAGTCGACCTAGTACAACCAATAGGTCAAAAGGGTGTTAAATAAGGAAATGAAGGATGGAAAGAGAAAAAAATAAAAGAATGTGAAAGGGAGGAGAAACAACTTAGGGAAAGGTTTTTAGAACTATTTAGATTGTTAATAATGTGGAAAAAGGGACAACAATCTTGTGAAGCACCAAAGGTCTACCCACCCCTTTCCTGGTGTACTCCTTAGTGTGTGCACTCAGATAGATTGAGTCTCAATGGGTTCTTACAAGATGTAAAACATCAGTATTTGATAAAAGTTGAAAATATTATGTGTATATATATGCCCCACTTGAATATCATCACGTGTCACTAAGGTATAATAGGGGATGGTGCTTCTAGAAAAACATAAGGACACACACAATGCTAATGCTAAAAAAATTGCAATATTTTAAAAGCATAAAATAATTGAAAGTACATGACTGAAAGGGAAACTAATATAAAAAGTAAATGAATGAAACGTAAATAACTAAAAAGTAAATGTGATGCATACATTGGTTTAACTTTTATCATGAAATGGTTTTCTGTCATGTTAGTTTTGATTATGTAGGGTGCAAAGACCGCTTTTGACAAACCCAAGGATACAAAACTAAAGAGCAAAAATAAATAAATGCAATAAAAGCCAAGATAGTTGGTGTTATGAGGACATGACGTACTTAGGAAATTTTTTAAGCTAGGGTGATAGGATCTATGTTAGACCAAATGACCAAGTCAAAAAAAATAAGAGTAAATTGGGTAATCGAAAAGCCAAGGCTACTAAATGTTGAAAAACTCAAACAAGTTATCCTAAATTAAGAAAGGAAAACTCACCAAATCAAACCAAGGATACATGTTAAACATGATTTTAAAATAAAAACAAAATAAATGGTAAAAAGACTAACTACAAATACAAAAATGCTAAAACAACATTGATGAGTGAGTCGTAACAATCCATGTCTCACTCAAAAATGGAAAAAGGTGAAAAAAATGGAAAACAACATTGATGAGTGAGAAGTAACAAGCCAACCACAATCAACAATGGAAAAATGGTATGAAATCAGGTGTTCATAATGGCAAGACAAAAAAATCATGATAAATGGTAATAGGAAGGTAGAGTAAGTTTAGAAAATATAAATCATGGTATAAAGAAAATGATCCAAAGTTACTCAAACATGTTGTTTCACTTTAAGGATAGATAAAACTAAAACAAAGTAATGCTAGCAAGTTTTTAAGATGTGAGTAAAAAGGAATTAAAGAAGAGGGAAAACAAATTTGGAATCATAATTTATCTATCAAGGGGGGAAAATAAAATGGGTGGAGAGGAGAATGAAGGAAAAACCAAGGTAGAGAGAACTTTTTATTGAAGTTAAGATGCTTAAATTAGGTATGTCATAACAAGAGGACTTTTGACCTTAAGGACTATGAAAAAATTCTCTTAGCTACATAAGCCTTGGATAAACAAATGGAATATATAGATCATTCCATGAAGACTATATGCATGAAAATTAAAATGGACCTACCTCCCCATGACGTGTTCCTCATTCTTCAGGACCTCTTATAAAGCCATTGATCTACTATGAATATTGGGTACTTATGTGAGAAAGTAGGTAGCACCATAGAGTTTTTTTAAATCCCCTATTCCAATCTATTGGCCTACCACACCCCAAAATACTTCAGCTTTGGCCTACCACACCCCAAAATAGCTCTATGTGAAGTTGACTATGGAGTTTGAGCTTCGATTGAAGATAAGAGTTGTGCTTATAGTCATGTCTTTTGGTGTGAATTTGAATTTTGAGATTTGTATGTTGCCTTTTATTTCAAATGATTTGGCTTTTCAATTTATTTTGATGGATTTTTTTATTCCTCCTCCATATGGATTTGGAAAACCAAACATGGGTGCTAAATATAAATTTATTTGAATACTTGGGATAAGGTTGCTAAGAGAAAGAAACTTCAAAGAGCATGGGGTCTAAGAGTCTCTCAAATCAAGGTGAAATAAAAGTGCTATCTTAACTTTGGCCTTATTTTATCTAATACAGAGATGAAAGGAAAGGGAAATCAAGAGGAATGACACATGAAACAATTTGAATTACTTCAAATTTCAAAAAAAATGTGACAAAGGGAAAAAAGGGATACAATGAAAATAAAGTGTGATTCCTTATCTTAAGGAAGAGGGAAATGGAGGAAAACATTCTAACTTAGATTGTTGTGCAGATTTTATCTAGAAAAATAAGCAAAATCTAAAGTTTGAGAACAAGGATCAATAACATGAAAAGATGGTAGTTTTATGAGGAGGGTTGGGTCCTATCCATATTATTACAAAGTAACTCATAAAAGAGAAACCCACGAGGGTACCGATAAGCAAGAGAAAATCAAAGTGAGGGAACCTTGTTACAAAGAAACTCATTAAATAAAAATCCAAAGGATGCCAAAACAAAATTGGCAACCAAAAAGAAAAAGGAGGAATGATTAAAAGATGGTGGTTTTGTTAGGGATGATAGGTCCTATCCATGGTCTTAAAAATCAACTAACAAAAAAAAAACCCAAGTAGTGAAAAAAACAAGATAAAATGAAAGAAGATAAGGAAGATTATGGTACATCAAGAAACCAAAAGACCCAAAGGGAGGACTAAAGGTTTGTAAAAAGAGGGAATTGCTACAAAGGGAGAGACCCATGCTTAAGTTACTTGAAAAAATATGTTAAAGAGATATAGATAGAAAACATGACAAGAATGAAATATTTAGGCAAATTACTTTCTAAAGAATTGAGCATTGGTGGGCTCTTTGAAAACATGGCCTTCATTAGTTTGAAGATGGTAAGTGCTTGGACCAAGAATATCTTTAATTAAATATGGGCCCCACCATTTTTAGGCATATTTAATTTATTTTTCATGGGTGTATTCTAGTTTAAGGACAAGATCACCAACATTAATTGTGTGGATTTTAACACGTTTATTATGTTATCTGGTGATGCAAGCCTTGTATTGGTAGTTATGTTGTAATGCAAAAAGATGACTTTTATCGAGAAGATCAAGGGTATGAAGGTGAACTTCACATAATTATTCATCAGTAATAATACCATAAAGAGATATAAAAATAGAGGGAAAATCAAATTCTAATGGAAGAATTGACTTATAACCATAGACTAGTGAAAATGGAGTTGCCCCAGTGGTAGTATGTATGCTAGTCCAATAGGCCCAAAGTGTAGGGTAAAGATGAATATGCAAATCTGTGAAAGTTTCATGAATTATATTTTTATTTTTTTAAGAATTTTATTGGTGGCCTCAGATTGAGCATTAAATTGTAGATGATAAGGCATGAAAATTTTATGATTGATCTTGAATTTGGTACAAAATTGTTTAACATGTTTATTTTTGAAATTACCACCACTGTCTGAAATGATGGTATGAAGAATGCCAAAGCAAAAATAATTTAGTTAAGAATGAACTTGGATATGGTAGGACTAGTAACATTAACAAGGGTCATGGATTCTACCTATTTGGTAAAGTACTCTGTAGAAGTGATGATAAAGACATGCCCATCTTGGGAGTGAGGAAGTTCACCAATGAGATCAAATCTCCATGTGGAAAATGGCTAAGGAGATTCAATAGTTTGAATCTCAAAAGGAGGTGAATGGATATGATCATCATGAAACTAACAAGGAGTACATTTTTTAGCATATTCAATTGCATCCTTTTCAAGAGTAGGCCAAAAGTAAGCCATATATAGGCATTTATGTGTTGTGGCATGTCTGCTACAGTGACCACTACAAATTCCCCCATCTACTTACTATATTAGAGGAGTAACCTCATATTTCATAATACAATGGAGTAAGGTACCTTCAACATTGCAATAGTAAAAGATCTTATGTCGAAATACATACTTGAAAGCTTGTTTACAAATGCATGTCTTTTCATGAGAATCTAGATTAGGAGGATACGTTTGATTTTCTAAGTATTGGATGATATCTTGGTACCATAGGCTTTGTTGAATGGTCACATCCTTGATGTGATAGATAAGTGAATCAGGTGGTTGGGTAGATGATAGAGATTTTCTTATTTGTATAATAAAGGAAGGTGTTGACCAAATTTGACCCTACAAGTCAAATTTGGACCCCTATAGGTAAAAACATGATTTTTAGGTGTTTAGGGGTCTAATATATATGTATAAAGGTTTATTATAGGTCATCTAGTATGATTTCATGTTAAATTATCCTTCATCATTAGTCATTTTAGTCCTTATGTCCTTTTGAGTCATTTTAGGGTCAAAATATGGCATTAAATGAGTTATACAACCTCATAGGGAAGTGTGAAGATGTAATAATGGTGATGTCACATGACATGTGTCTTATTATGCCTTAATCAACTGTTCATAATTGAAAGTGATAGGTTCTTTAGAAGAAAGAGCAATTTTCTTGGGAAAAGAGAAGAGTTTGACACTTGTACGGCTCATGGGGGAAGGTGACACATGGGAGAAGGCCATGGAATGTCTCTCTAGCTTCCTCAAGATTAATTAAACATTTTAAATGCTTTGGAATTGCCAATTTTAAGATAAAACTATTCTTCTCCTTCTTCACCCTTTAGACACAAAACTAATCTTCAGGTTTGTACTTAGTATGACTAGTTGAGGAGGTTTCAGATCAAACCCATTTGGGAGGTGAAATTAGACTAAAATAGATTAGTTTACATAATAATATTTTAAATAATGGTGTCTTGTGTTTTATGAAACATCCTCATGAAGTTGACTGTGTTTTTTTGCTTGCTAATTTATGCACCCTATAGGTTTTACTTTGGTTTAGGAATTTATGTATAATCCAATTGGTCATGTTGTTTCTATATGATGTTTACTCCCTACTCAATTTTTATCCATGCTTGGTTTAGTGTTTCAAGGTGTTTTGATGAGAAAATCATCTCAAGTTTACAGATTGGTCTCTTGAAGCTAACAGACAATTTTTCAATATTTACAGGACCTTCATGGTTTGATAATGGATTTAGAGGGTTATAATATGTCATTTTCCATGTTTTAATTTTATCTTTATTCCATTTACCTTATTAATCTCATCATATAATCAGATTATATATGAGGGTAATATCATAGCTAGTATACAATCAGTTGGTTATATGATTGCCATATACAATTAACTAGATGAACTATGTAGGGATATGAGACATGTCTATGGAGGTATATTTATAGACTTGAGAGGTTGAATAAATCACATAATAATGAAAAAATAATGAAAACATCAATGACACCATATAAAACATGAAAGATGTCAGGTTTAGTATGGACATAGTCAGACAACCATTAATGAACATGTACAGGTATCTCATGAAGGCTAACATGTTGAAAAGGAGTTTATGAGATTAGAAAGGTCTTGAAAAGGAAATAAGTATATTTGGAACCATTTAAAGATCTTAAATTTCATTTTAATCTCATAAATCATGCATTTTACCAACTTGCTCATCCTCACTGCTTGCACTAAGAAATGACCACCTACAGGTGGTGCTGACAAAGAGCTGAGGACCATTTTGAAGTGTTTAGACATGAGGTGAAATTTTCCTTGGAGTTATAATGAATTTATTATATCATGGAAGACCTAATTGAAAGGATAATATTGTAGGTGGTAGTGTTGATCACCTTCTAGCATTCAGTGGCTATGTTCAGGAACACAATCCCTAAACTGAGAAAATAAAGGTCTAGTGCATTTTATTGATATCTTATAATAGGCTTATAAAAGGTTTTAATGTATCTTGGTGATAAAATGTCATATTAATTATATAACACAAGGGTTACACAAGGTTTTATGGGCATATGAGCAATGGATGTTGGTTATTAAGAAGGCCAAACTTGAATTTTTTGGTACTAATTTCAAGCATTGATGTCTATAGGGTTTGAACCTCAAAGAGACCCTTCACTCAAAGTTGTAGTCCTAAAACATGCATCCATGATCAAATAGTTATATTAACTTAAATTATTGTTTATGATGTAAAATATCATAAAATTAAGAGGATATGTAATGTTTTAGGTCATATAAACACCTATAGGTGTCCCTGTCTTTAGGGACATTCACCTACAACAGACCTTAACTTCTATAGCTTCTATAGCAAGGACTTGGGCATGGAGATATAATTTTGGGCCAATAGAAGCTGGTTTAAAATTACTAAAATTATTCCAAGATTATTTATAACCTTTTCTAAGGAGGATTTTCACCTACAAGATCATATATATTCACCTACAGTCAACTGTGTTTCACTGTATGCAATAGTGAGCTAAAGATGATGATTCTCAATGATTGGTATAGCCAGAGCATGGAATAATGGGTAGAAAAAAGTATGATATAATAATAATAAGTTATATGGGTTATTTAAACATTTTATCAAGCTCTAACTATGTATTCCACCTACTGGTATAGTCCTCTAAAGCAAACATACTCAAAAAAATGCACACAGTTTTAAGAGCTAGGCAAGGTGTATGAAGGGTACATGAAAGCTTGGAATGATTAATGGATATTAGGACATATAAATCAGGATAATGACAATATTTATAGGCCATTAAAATTATAAATCAATCAAATAAGGAGCCCAGATTAGGCATACATAGTTTACACTAAAAATCCATACAATGAGTTTGCTTTCCTAGGAACCTATTTTTTATTTTGCAAGGTTGGAGGGTCAATAACCTAATATAAGGATGAATTTTTTTGTGATATGTCCTCAAAACTTAAATAAGGACCTATAATATTAATTTTATCTAAGATAATAGGGAATTACCCTCTATTTTATCTCAAATAGAGGGTACTTCCCCTTATACATAGGCTGGCATATTTAAAGAAGGGAAGTGATAAGGTGAACTAGGAGTTCGGTGAAAATTTATAGAGGGTGTGTGGAGTTGTAATAAATCTAAAAAAAAATGTAAAACCAAGTAAAAAATAATGAAAAAAAATAAAATGGTCTGGAGTGCCAAGTATGCAAGCAAGACTATTTGAGTCCTAGAGCCCATTGGGGGTTCCAACTTCACTTCCATCCCTTAGTGAGATTTATACCATATTGAATCATGTTTATAGGATATGTATAAGATATTAGGATAAAAAATAAGTCACAAGGGAGTCATCATTTTTATAAAATGCAACATTAGACCTGTGTGAATAGAAGAAAGGGCTTGAGTAGGTAGCATTGAGTGCTCATATCTCTCTTGGTGATTGCATGGGGACCTAATAATATTGGATAAGTTGAAAAGGGTCATATAAATTGATCTTGTGGTTTTTTTTAACATTAAATGTCTCATCTTTATGAATGAACCTTAAGAAGGTAAAATAGCGTTGAGCCCTCATAAACCCTTGCTAGTGACCAATTTGAGAAAATGGAGATGGAAAGTTACTCTAATGGAATAGTTTAACCATGAAAGTGATTGGAGGTTGTATAATAATCTCTCAATCTCCTCCCCATCCTATTGGACTATATGGAATTGTATAGAGAGGGTAAAAAATATGGCACTTTTGAATATTTTATGTGTTTTTAGGTTCTAGGAGTCTAAAGATGCAATAAAGTTTGGGAGGAATGTATAGACTTAATTTAACTCCATATGTCCATTTCATTCCTTGAAAAAACTCCTAAGTGTGTTTATCAGCTACTTCATTTCAACTAGTCAAAATAGGCATAATGAGCATGATGGTGAGAAGTGTGGAAACTTCAAGTGGATGGATTTTTAAGGTGTGCCTAAGAAGTATAAGGCCATAGAGAGTCTTTCCAAGTGTCATAAACTCCCTCCAATGGATTTTAATGGAAAATTAAAGACAATTTTGAGGCCGAGTGTGAGTGGTGACTGAAAAAGGAGTTTTTTAAATTGTAGATGGTGATGACTCATTCCTAGATGATTCCAAATGACTAGAACTAAAACCAATGCATGGAGAGGCATATATAAAATACTAACCTATCATTAAAATCATCATAACAGCCCCTAGTTAGTTTTGGGATGTTCAAATAGGTGTAGATGGGGAAGATAGTTTTTTGAGCCAACACAAGGAGTTTCATGCCACTTTTCATGAGTTGTATGCCTTGTATGGACACTTGTACTTCCTAAACTTGCATGGTTCATTTAAAATGTTATTCTCATGTATATGTACCTCATTTTATAATCTTTACATGTGTCCTTATGAACTTTGGACTTCTCTCATCTCCTCTCTCTCTCTCTCTCTCAATTTTTATTAAAACTAGCCATTTTGGCCTTTGTAACTGATGCTCCACCTGAGTATGGTGAAACCTTGCTCATTTTCATACCATTTGAAAATAAGACTAATAATTCTTCCATGTCTATTCATAGTGTGTTTTACTTGGATGATTGATTTTTCATAGTGATGATTTGTTATTTCCTTAACATTGTTATTTCATTCTCTCAACTATTTGTAGTTGGAAAGCTTCTTCTTATAAGGCATGTGAAGTGTTTTATGATATGTCAAGTTTGATTGATTTAGTCTATTAAAATAGTGCCATTATAAGCCTCTTGTTTAATCTTCCTATCCTAAACATTCATCACAATCTCATATTGTAACATTGATGTGAGAAGATGAATATTGGAGAAGTGTATGCCGAGTTAGTCCCTTATTCTCATGTGTAACATGCAGCTGGTTGGTAGTCATCAACTATTTTGTTGTATCACATACCTTAAGATAGTTTTCTTTTAATTTTATCTCTCCCTTCCCCCCAAATCATAGGTTTAGTAGTGATCCAAAGTGGTACATCAAGGGAGCTAGCTCTCTCTAAAGATTCATCTCATTTTGAGGCTCACCCATAGAGTAGAGGTGTTTCAATTGTGCCATTTGGATGAAGAGAGCTAAGAAATATCCTCAAAGGGTGAAAATCCAAATGATAATAGGGTTTGGGATGCCTGGTGGAACCAAGGTTGAAGAGAGTGGTAATATTGATGGTGTGTCTTTCCTCTAATCATCTTTTGGAAGCAAGCAAGCTAACACCAATGGTGACTCAGAATGATAAATTCTAGTTGTAAGCAACCCAAGTATATCTATTTGAAATTTTTTATCATTTTTTGTGTTTCTTTTGACATATGAGGTTGATATGGATAACTATGTCCAATACTCCTATCATGAACCTTATTATCAGCCTTGCTATGCATCACCTTTTACTACTCAATAATCCTATCAAAATGGCTATCAATCCTATGAGCCATGGCAAACCTATAACCCTTCATTTCCCTCTCCATATGGACATCATGCTATTGGACAACCCTATGAGGATGGATACCAAGAAACACATCCCTATTAGTCATAATATGAGCCCTATAATTCATACTATGATGACTATCAGCCTCAAGATTACTCTTATGAGTCTTGTCATATGAAATTAAATGATTCCATGGATTATACACAAAGATATTATTGGAAAAATGCAGCTCTTGATTATATAGGTGTTTCTCCTTCTAGTAAACCTAAGAATTCATTTCCCTATGAGCTTATTAGTGATTTTTTCTTTCTTAAATCCATTCAGAAGCCTTCTCCTTCATCCCACACTCCATCTTCAACTCATCAGCCTTCCACTACAACTCATATTCCAGATGCTTCACATGATCATATCCATCAACCTCCTACCTCACCCCTTCTTAAGAAATAGCCCATCTTGAAAGAATCAAGTGAATAAGATCAAACTAAATTCATGGTTGATCAAGAAGATCTTATGAGTGACTATGAGGAAGAAATCACCATAGGGACTCCCTTTGGTGAATAAAAGGATAATACAAAAGCTTTTGTGTCCATGAAGAAGACTCTAATGCCTCATTTTTTTAGGGGATGTGTATCCATGAGGAATGTGGCCAAGATTTGAAGAGAGAGGTATTTGAAGAAGACTCCATGTCTAATCATGAAGTTGTAGATGACCATCTCAAGAATGAAGTAGAGTGTACTATCAAGGATGAAGGTCAAATCACTCCTCAAGAAGTGGTAATACGAAGAGAGTCTCATGAGACCAAGGTATATGAAATAGATCTTGAAGATGACATTCACAAAGAAGAAGATTTATGGCAGAAGTTTAATGCCATATGCAAGGAATTTGATAAGTTGGGTAAAATTTTTTCTTCTCCAAAAGATTGAATATTTGATGTAAAGTTTTTTGATGAATCTAATGAACATGATGTTGAGTGTTCAGTCAAACATAAAGATGAAGCTCATTTTGCTGGTCAAGAACCTACTATCCTGAAGCCATTTGATGATGCTAGTGTACAAGAAGTTGTAGACATGAATAATGATGTCAAGGCTGAGAAGACTATCATATTTTCAAACTTGCACATCAAAGGCCAATTATGTGAGAGGTTTAAGATTATTTGGATGCAAGAAGAGTCCATTTCTAGAGTGAAACTATATGGAGCTATTTGGTTATCATTTAACATCATGCCAATGAAGTTGGCAAACATCATGAAAAAGATGGAGGCATCAAAGATAAAAGTCAAAAGGCTACATGTCTCACTAAATATTTTATGTCATGAAGCAAAGAAGGTTTAAAATTTCACCTTTGATCTAGGAGGGAGGTATGGTTAATTTTTAGTGTTACATAGTTGTTTGATTTATGTTTTTTCTAAGTGCTTTGAGTATATGTGTGTGTTTTGTTAGTGTGTTTGCTTTGTTAGGGTGTGGAGCTAAAAGCTTCACCAAGGAGCACACTTTAACAGGTTTGGGTCTACACAGTCACTGGCGTCGGTCAGGAGAGACTGACGTCGGTCAGGTGCAGTTGCTGAGGCACCGACGTCGGTAGTGGGTCGGCCAATGGCGGTCACAGGCAATCAGCAAGAACCGGCGTCAGTTACCTGTGCGTCCAGAATGCTATTTTTGAGGACAAAAGTGAGTGTTTGCATGATGAGTTTAAGTTGTAGTCTTAAGCTCACGTCTCTATTATTAGTAATATTATTTTTAGAGCCCTTGTTTAAGAGGCTTAATTGTTTGTTGTAAGTGCATGCTCAAGTCTCCTAATTTTATATGTAGAATTAGATCTTCCTAGCTTATTGTAGTAGTAGTAGTAGAATTGGTATGTTGAAGAACAGTACAAAATTGAATCAATCTAGGGTTGTTGGAGTTGATTGTTCTTGAGAGAGAGGAACTGGCGTCAGTTACCTGTGCATCTAGAATGTTATTTTCGAGGACAGAAGCGAGTGTTTGCATGATGAGTTTAAGTTGTAGTCTTAAGCTCGCGTCTCTATTATTAGTAATATTATTTTTAGAGCCCTTGTTCAAGAGGCTTAACTGTTTGTTGTAAGTGCATGCTCAAGTCTCCTAATTCTATATGTAGAATTAGATCTTCCTAGCTTATTGTAGTAGTAGTTCATTGTATGTGAATGTTGAAGAACAGTGCAAAATTGAATCAATTCAGGCTTGTTGGAGTTGATTGTTCTTGAGAGAGAGAGAGCTCTTGAGGAATAGAGATCTAGTGAGAGATCTATACATCTAGGAGAGGTGTGGAAGAAAGAATTTTCTTCAATTGTATTCCTTTTGTAAAGAGTTTGTTAATACAAGTTTTTCAGGGTGGTTTCTTGTATCTCTTGTTCTGGCTATTATCTCATTCCAGTTACTTGTCTATCTGATTTAATTCTGCATTTATTGCTTTCATAAGTGTAATCTATTGTTGGTTGATCCCCAACAAGTGGTATCAGAGCTCAGGTTCACTAATAGGTGGTTCAGATCTGTGTAGTGTGTATTGATTACAGGTTCTCACAGGAATTTCTGTTTGATTGGGAGAAGCAATGGCAGATGAAAGTAAACTGAGAATGGAAAAGTTCAATGGCAAAAATTACCAACATTAAAGAATGCAGATAGAGGATTATCTGTATCATAAAGATCTCTACTTACCGTTAGGTGGGGTTGCAAAGAAGCCCAAAGACATGGAGGATGAAGAATGGGAAGTTCTTGACAGAAAGGCTCTGGGGTCTATAAGGCTGAGTCTAGCATCCACTGTGATATCCAATTTATCACAGGCAAAGTCCACGGTAGAGTTGATGACTACGTTAGCAAATTTGTATGAAAAACCCTCAGCTTCTAACAAGGTATATCTTATGAAGCAGTTATTTAATTTGCATATGAATGAAGGTGGATCTATTTCTACTCATCTGAATGATTTCAATGGAATTGTGAATCAATTAAGTTCAGTCAATATAGTGTTTGATGATGAAATAAAAGCTCTTTTAATATTATGTTCTTTGCCTGAAAGCTGGCATGGCTTAGTAATGGCAGTAAGTAATACTGCATCTACATCAAATATTTTGAAAGTAGAGGATGTTGTTAGTTTTATCTTGAATGAAGAAATACGCAGGAAAAGCACAGAAGAGACATCTGGGAATGCTTTAAGTTTTGAGAGCAGGGGGAGGCAGAAAGATAAGAGCAAGAGGAGATCAAGATCTAAGTCTAAGGTGAGAGGAAGATCCAAATCCAGGAATGGCAGGAAGCCACAATGTTGGAATTGTGGAAAGATTGGGCACATAAGCAGAGATTGTTGGTCAAAGCCTAAGGAGGACAATCGGCACGAAGGAAAGGAAGAAGCCAAGGTTGTAGGTATTGCACAAGATGCTTTAATTTTCTCCCTGCATATTAATATAGAATCTTGGGTGTTAGATTCTGGTGCATCTTTTCATGTTACCCCTAACAGGGAATATTTTAGTGACTATATCCATGGAGATTTTGGAATAGTGTATCTTGGGGATGATGAGCCCTGTAAAATAATTGGCAAAGGTAAAGTGCAGCTGAAGATGCAGAATAGCAACACATGGGTGTTGAGAGATGTGATGCATGTTCCTAGCTTGAAGAGAAATTTGATTTTTGCAGGAAAGATAGGAGATGAGGGTTGTACAGTAACTCTCATAGCAGAATCTTGGAAGGTGACCAAGGGTGCACTTGTTATGGCCAGAGGTAAGAGAGAAGGTACTCTCTATTTATGTAATTGTGTTACTAACAAATCTCCTTCTGTATTATCTACTTCAGATGTGGATACTAAATTGTGGCACTCAAGGCTTGGCCACATGAGTGAGAAGGGGATGTCAATTCTTAAGTCCAAAGGTATGCTTTCAGATTTAAAAGGCATAGATCTAGAGTTTTGTGAGCACTGTGTATTTGGAAAATAGAAAAGGGTTAGTTTTATCAAGACTGGGTCTACTAAGAAGAGGCATAAGTTGTAGCTTGTTCACACAGACGTGTGGGGACCGGCTCAGGTTGCTTCCATTGGAGGATCATAGTACTATGTATCTTTCATAGATGATGCTACAAGGAATGTATGGATCTATTGTATTAGAAGAAAATCTGATGTATTTGAGACTTTTAAGATTTGGAAAGCTATGGTTGAGAATGAAACAAGTAAAAGATTGAAGTGCCTGAGATCTGACAATGACGGTGAGTTTTACAGTTATAAGTTTAGAGGTTATTGTTATATGCATGGAATCTGCAGGCAAAGGATGGTTCCAAGGACACCTCAGTAGAATGGAATTGCTGAAAGGATGAACAAGACAATAATGGAGCGTGCAAGATGTATGAGATTGCATGCCGATTTGCCTTTATAGTTTTGGGCACAAGTTGTTGACATTGCAGTATACCTGATTAACAGAGGACCCTCTACAGCTCTGGATGGTGGTATTCTAGAAGAGGCATGGACAGGTAAAAATTTAGATCTCTCATATCTCAAAGTTTTTGGTTGTGAAGCCTTTGTGCACATAGATAAAGAAAATAGAAAGAAGCTTGATGCTAAGTATATGAGGTGCACGTTTATTGGCTATGGCTCAGATGATTTTGGTTACAGATTGTGGAATATAGAAACTAACAAGGTAATTAGGAGCTGTGATGTTGTTTTCAATGAAAGAGTGATGTATTGTGATCAGCTAAGGAAGCTGAATCAATCTAGGCAGAGCAATGGTGAATTGGATGAGGTAAAGGTCCAATATGAGCTCGCGGGAAAAATAAATAATCACTTGCAGGAAAACACAGAGACCAACGTCGGTAGGGTAAGAACTGGCGTCGGTAGGACAGAAACCAGTGTCAGCCATACAGAGACCGACGTCGGCAGGACAGGCATCGAGGTCGGTCAGGCAGAATCGACGTCAGCCAGTAACAAGTTTGGAAGTGACTGAGGTCAGTCACTGTTAGAGAATTTGGGTGGACAGCATGTTGTGAACAAGTCTCAGACACCCATCAGGAGGTAAGAAAGGGTGAGTAAGCCTCCAATTAGATATTCTCCTTCTTTATTTTATTTATTGCTAACTGATGGTGGAGAACCAGAGAGTTTTGAAGAAGCAATATAGATGGATTCCAAGAGTCAGTGGGAGCATGGCATGGTTGAGGAGATGGAGTCCTTAAGAGAGAACCAAACATGGGATTTGGTTGAGTTGCCAGCTAGTAAGAGGACACTGAAGAATAGATGGACCTACAGGTTGAAAGAATGTGAGAATGGATAGATGAGATATAAGGCCAGATTGGTGGTAAAAATATTTGCACAAAAGCTAGATATTGAATTTGGTGAGATTTTTTCTCCTATTGTTAAAATGACTTCTATAAGGGTTGTATTGTCTTTGGTTGCTTTTGAGGATTTGCATCTTGAGTAGCTAGATGTTAAGACAACGTTTCTTCATGGAGATTTGGATGAGGAAATTTATATGGAACAACCGGAAGGATTTGAGGTCAAGGGTAACAAGAAGTTTGTGTGCAAATTGAAGAAAAGCTTGTCTGGCCTCAAGCAAGCTCCTAGGCAATGGTACTTAAAATTTGACAGGTTTATGACTGAGCATGGCTACAGTAGGTGTCAATCTGACCATTGTGTATATTTCAAGAGATTTGATAACGATAGATATATTATTCTATTGTTGTATGTAGATGATATGATGGTTGCAGGATCACACATGCAGGATATCTCTGAGCTTAAGGTGAAATTAACTCAAACGTTTGCTATGAAGGATTTGGGAGCAGCAAATAAAATCCTTGGCATGAGCATTAAGAGAGACAGGAAAAATCACAGGTTGATATTGTCTCAAGAAGATTATGTGGACAAGGTGTTGAAACGGTTCAATATGTAGGATGCTAAACCGGTAAGCACACCTTTGGCTGGACATTTTAAGTTGAGTAAAGAACAATGTCCTAATTCAGATGATGAGGTAGAGTACATGAGTAAGGTTCCATATTCTTTCCTAGTAGGAAGTTTGATGTATGCAATGGTGTGTACTAGACCGGATATTGCCCAAGCAGTGGGAGTGATAAGTAAGTATATGGCCAATCTAGGTAAGGAACATTGGAAAGCAGTTCAGTGGATCCTTAGATATCTGAGAGGAACCAGCAGTAGGCACTTGTGCTATGGAGGTTCAGATACTTCTCTACATGGTTATGTAGATTCAGATATGGTAGGTGATTTGGATGGCAGGAGAAACACTACAGGTTATGTTTTCACCGTAGGTGGAACTGCAGTTAGTTGGATATCTAAGTTGCAGAAGGTTGTTGCCTTGTCAACTACATAAGCAGAGTATATTGCAGCCACAAAGGCTAGAAAAGAGATGATATGGATGACATAGTTCATGGATGGGCTTGGTAGGGAGCATGAGAGTTACAGATTGTATAGTGACAGTCAGAGTGCAATCCATTTGGCTAAGAACTCAGCCTTTCATTCAAGAACAAAGCACATACAGCTAAGGTACCACTTCATACGGCAGGTATTGGAAGATGGTGATTTGAAGCTGGAGAAGATCCATACAGATAGGAATCCTACTGATATGTTAACCAAGCCAGTTACAAAGGAGAAGTTGAATCTTCATTCAACTTCTGTTGGTCTTCATGATTGAGTTGAAGATGGAGGAGCTAGAAGATATTGCTGTACAGGTACTGGTGCAGTTGTTTATCTCCAAGTGGGAGATTGTTAGGGTGTGGAGCTAAAAGCTTCACCAAGGAGCACACTTTAACAGGTTTGGGTCTACACAGTCACCGGCGTCGGTTAGGAGCGACCGACGTCGGCAGTGGGTCAGCCGACGGCGGTCACAGGCAAGCAGCAGGAACCGGCGTCGGTTACCTGTGTGTCCAGAATGCTATTTTCGCGGACAGAAGCGAGTGTTTTCATGATGAGTTTAAGTTGTAGTCTTAAGCTCGCGTCTCTATTATTAGTAATATTATTTTTAGAGCCCTTGTTCAAGAGGCTTAACTGTTTGTTGTTAGTGCATGCTCAAGTCTCCTAATTCTATATGTAGAATTAGATCTTCCTAGCTTATTGTAGTAGTAGTTCATTGTATGTGAATGTTGAAGAACAGTACAAAATTGAATCAATCCAAGCTTGTTGGAGTTGATTGTTCTTGAGAGAGAGAGCTCTTGAGGAATAGAGATCTAGTGAGAGATCTATACATCTAGGAGAGGTGTGGAAGAAAGAAGTTTCTTCAATTGTATTCCTTTTGTAAAGAGTTTGTTAATACAAGTTTTTCAGGGTGGTTTCTTGTATCTCTTGTTCTTGCTATTATCTCATTCCAGTTACTTGTCTATCTAATTTAATTCCGCGTTTATTGCTTTCATAAGTGTAATCTATTATTGGTTGATCCCCAACATGCTTTGCTTGTGTGTGTCCTTTATTTTGTGTGGTTGAGATAATTAGTTATATTATCTTGATCTAGCTTATTATCAATGGTAAAAGTCTTCTTATTGTGGTTTATACTTCATATGACTCCTTAATCCTAATGGATTGATAAGGCTACTAGTCTAGTTAGCACAACAGGCATGCTACCCCTATGAGTCACTAATTTATTGACCAAATTTGACCTTGCAGGTCAAATTGGACCCCTATAGGTAAATACTTGATTTTTAGGTGTTTATGGGTCTAATATATATGTATAAATGTGTATTATAGGTTATTTAGTGTGATTTCATGTTATATTAGCCTTGGTCATTAGTCATTTTAGTCCTTATGTCCTTTTGAGTCATTTTGGGGTTAAAATAGGGTATGAAATGATTTTTATGGCCTCATAGGGAATTTTAAAGGTATAATAAGGGTTTTTTCATGTGACATGTTTCATATTATTCCTTAATCAACTATTCATAATTAAAAGTGGTAAGTTTTTAGAAGAAAGAGCAGTTTTCTTGGGAAAAGAGAAGAGTTTGGCACTTTTACAACCCATGAGAGAAGGTGACATATGGGAGATGACCATGGAATGTATATAAAAAAAATTTAATCTCAATTACACATTTTTAATTCTATATAAGTGCAAATTTTAAGCTAAAACCATTTTACTCCTTCTTTACCCTTCTAGACACATAAAACTAGTCTTTAGGTTTGTACTTAGTATGGTAAGTTGAGGAGAGGTTTTAGACCAAATTATTTTGGGAGGTGAAACTATAATTATATAGATTAATTTACATAAAAATATTTCAAATAATTGTTTCTTGTGCTTTATGAACCATCCTCATGAAATTGACTATGTTTTTCTGCTTGATAATCTATGCACCCTATAAGATTTGATTTAGTTTGGGAATTTATGTATAATACAATTGGTAATGTTGTTTCCAAATTATTTTTACTCCATAATAAGTTTTTATCCATTCTTTTTTTATTTTTTAAAGGTGTTTAGATGAGCAAATAATCTTAGGTTTGTAGATTGGTCTCCTTGAAGCTAATAGGTAATTTTTCACTATTTATAGGATATTAATGATTTAAAAATGGTTTTATGGGGTTTTAATATGTAATTTTACATGTTTAAATGTGATATTTATTCCATTTACCTTATTAATCTCATTTTCCAAGAAAATTCTCTATGAGGGTGCAGTCATAGCTAGTATACAATTAGTTTGTTATATGACTACCATATATAGTCAATTGGTTGAATTGCGCAAGTCTCTAATACATGTCCATGGAGATATATTTAAAAAATTAAGAGGTTGAATACATCACCTAAGAATTAAAAAATAATAAAAACCCAATTGACACTATAGAAAACATTAGAACACAAGTTTTAGTATGTAGATACTCAGGCAACCATTAATGAACATGTACAGGTATCTCATGAAGTCTAAAATGTTGAGAATGAGTTTTTGATATAAGAAAGGTATTGGAAATGAAATAATAATATTTATAATTATTTAAATATCTCAAATATCATTTTAATCTCATAAATTATGTAATCTGCCAACTTGCTCATCCTCACTGCCTCCACTATGTAATGACCACCTACAAGTGGTGTTACTAGAGAGCTGAGGACCCTTTTAAAGTGTTGAGATATGAGGTGAAACTTTCTTTAGAGTTATAATGAATTGAGTATATCATGTAAGACCTAATTTAAAGGCTAAGATGGAAGGTGGTATTTTTGATCACCTTCTAGCATTCAGTGGCTATGTTCAGGAACACAATCCCTAAACTAAGAAAATTGAGGTCTTGGGCATTTTATTGATATCTTATAATAAGGTTATCAAAGGTTTTAATGCATCTTGGAAACAAAATATTTTATCAAATATATAATACAAGGGATCCACAAGGTTATAGGGTCATATGAACAATGGAGGTTGGTTATTAAGAATCCCAAAATTATATTTTTATGAACTAATTTCAAGCATTGATGTCTATAGTGTTTGGACCTCAAAGAGACCCTTCACTCAAAGTTTCAGTCCTAAAACATGCCTCCATGATAAAAGAGTTAAATTAAATTAATTTTTATGATCTAAAATATCATCAAATGAAGAGGATATGTAATGTTCTAGGTCATATAAACACCTACAGGTGTCCCTACCTTTAGGGACATTCACCTACATCAAACCTTAACTTATATAGCATCAATATCAAGGACTTGGGCATGGAGATATCATTTTGGGCCAGTGGAAGATGGTTTGAAATATCTAAAATTATTCCAAGATGATTTATAACCTTTTATAAGGAGGATTTTCACCTACAAGATCATAAATATTCACCTATAGTCAATTGTGTTTGATTATATGCAACAATGAGCTAAAGGTGATGATTCTCAATGATTGGTATAGCCCAAAAATGGAAAAATGGTTCAAAATAGGTATGATATAATCATAATAGGACATAGGGTGTATGTAAACATTGTATAAATCTCTAACTATGCTGGACACCTACTGGTACAGTCCCCTAAAACAAACATACTAAAAAAATACACACAGTTTTGAGAGCTAGGCAAGGTGTATGTAAGGTACATGAAAGGTTGGAATGATGAATGGAGAATAGGACATATAAATTAGGATAATTAAAATATTTATATGTATTTTATAGTATAAATTAATTATATAAGGATCCCAAATCAGGCATACATAGTTCACACTAAAAATCCATATAATTAGTCTATTTTCTTGGTAACCTATTTCATATTTTGCAAGGTTGGAAGGTCAAATGACCTAATATAAGGCTGAATTTTTTCGTGGGATGTCCTTAAAAATTAAATAAGGACATAAAATATTCATTTTTTCTAAGAGAATAGGGGAAGTACCCTCTATTTTATCTTTGATAAAGGGTACTTCCCTGTATATATAGGTTGGCAGATTTAAAGAAGGGAAGTGATAAGGTGAACCAGGTGTTGGGTGAACATTTATAGAAGGTGTGTGGAGTTTTAAAACATTTAAAACCAAGCATATAATAATGAAACCAAATAGAATGGTTTGGAGTGCCAAGTATGTAGATAGGATTGTTTGAGGCCTAGAGCCAAATGGGGGGTCCAAATTCACTTCCATAATATAGTGAGATTTATACCATATTAAATCATGTTTTTAGGATTAATTTGGATGTGTTTAATATATTAGGATGTATAATAATTCACAAGGGAGTCATTTTTTATCTCAAAGGCAATAGTAGGCCTATGTGAATGGAAGAAAGGGCTCAAGTAGGTAGCTTCGAGTGCTCATATATCTCTTGGTGCTTTGCATTGGGACCTAAGAATATTAGAAAAGTTGAAAAGGGTCATATAAATTTATCTTTTGGGATTTTTTTTTAAAAAATTCAATGTCCCATCTTTATGAATGAACCTTAAGAGGGTAAAATAAGCCTATACCCTCCTAAACACTTGCTAGTGATTATTTTGAGAAAATGGAGATGGAAAGATACTCTAATGGAATAGTTTGACCATGAAAGTGATTTGAGGTTGTATAATAATCTCTCATGCTCAACCACATCCTATTGGACTATACATAATTGTATAGATAGGGTACAAAATAGGGTACTTTTGACTATTTTATGTGTTTTGCAAGTTCTAAAAAGAGTCTAAAGATGTAATCAAGTTTTAGAGGAACCTATATAATTAGTATAATCCCTATGGACATTTAATTCCTTGAAAAAACTATTGAGTGTGTTTATCATCTACTTCATCTCATCCAGTCAAAACTGGCATAGTGAGCATGATGGTGAGATGTGTGAAAACTTCAAGTGGATGGTTTTTTTAAGCTATGCCTAAGTAGTCTAAGGAAATGGAGAGTATTTATATGTGTCATCAACTCACTCCCATGTATTTTCATGGAGAAATGAAGCCAATTTTGAGACCAAGTGTAAGGGGTGACTAAAAAAGGAGTTTTTAGACTCTATATGGTGATGGCTCATTCCCAAATGATTCCAAATGACCAAGACTAAAACCACTGCATGGAGAGTCATGTATCAAATCCTTTCATATAATTTAAATCATAAAACCTATCCCTAGTTATTTTTGTGATGTTAAAATAGGTGTGGATGATGAAGGTATTTTTTTAAGCTAACATATGGAGTTTCATGCCACTTTTCATGAGTTTCATGCCTTGTATGGACACTTGTACTTATTAAACTTGCATGTTTTTCTTCACATATTCTTCTCATGCATATTTAACTCTTTTTCTCAGCTTTAAAAGTGTCCTTTTTACCTTTGGACTTCTCTCTTTGCCTCTCTCTCAAGTTTTATAAGAACTAGTCATTTTGGCCTTTGTAACTGATGCTCCACCTGAGTATGGAGAAGCCCTACTTATTTTCATACCATTTGATCAATAAGACTACTAATTTTTACCTCTTACATGGATTTTAATGTTATGTTTTACTTGGATGATTTGATTTTGCTTAGTGATGACTTGTTGTTTCCTTAGTATTGTTGTTTCATTATCTCACCTATTTACAGTTGGAAAGCTTGTCCTTATAAGGCATGTGAAGCATTTTATGATGTGTCAATGTTGAATGAGTTATTATTTTAAAATAGTTCCATTATAGGCCTCTTATATAGTCCTCCTAGCCTAGACATTCATCACAACCTCATAATGTAACATTGATGTGAGAAGATGTAGATTGGAGAAGTGTATATCAAGTTAGTCCATTGTTCTCATGTGTAACATATAGCTGGTTGGTAGTCATCAACTATATCATGTATCACCTCCCTTAGGATAGTTTTATTTTAGTTTTATCTTTCCATTTTCCCCCAAGCATATAGGTGTAGTAGTGATCCAAAGTGGTACATTAAGGGAGCTAGCAATTTCTAGAGATTCACCTCATTCTTAGGCTCACACATAGCCTAAAGGTGTTTTAATTATGTCACTTAGATGAGGATAGATTAGACATATCCTCAAAGGGTTAATATCTAAGATATAAGTATCAAAGAGAACTTGATGAGGATGAGAGAGAGAAGCTAAAGAGGCAAGATAATCAATAATGGAATTTTGGTCTCGAGGAATAGGCTCGATAATGAAAGAGATAAAGTCCTTAGCAAGAGCGGTTGTAATTTGATGATAAGTAATGAGGTTATCACTTTTACATTGAAAATAACCATTAAATTTATGACAAATAAGTTGAGAATCTCCTAAATCATGAAGATACTAGATGTCTAGATTAAGAGCAGCTCTCATGCCTAAGATAAGAGCTTTGTATCTGGCCATATTGTTGATGACGTCAAAATTGAGATAAAAGGCTAAATCAATAATCTTAACAAGAGGAATTGTGAGAATGAAACCTACCTCCTTGAATACATTTAGCATTATCAAAGTGGAGGGTCTAAGTATCCTCATGCAAGTCAACATTAATTTTAGGGAGCTCCTCAATAGCTACCTTTGGTTTATTAGTACCAAAGGGAGGGGAAGATTATTCAAGATTAGAAGTAAAGATATGAAAATAGTTTTTAATGGATATATCTTGATTAAGACCTTAAATGTAAAGGATATTGTCATTGAGAAGATCATCTTGAAGTGAAAAAGTGGCTGAAATGGTAGTTGTAGCAAGTTGGTTAGCTATGAATTCCCTTTAAAAAAAAATTATGTGATGATGTGAAGATCAAATTCCATAAGTAAGACCATAAATTTTCCAATTATATATCTAGGAAAAAAGGCTTTGGAGAAGAAATAAATAAAGGGGTCAGAATGAATGATGACATAAGTAGTTTGGTATAACATATAATGATGAAGCTTTTCAGACACAAAATAAATAGTAAAATAGTCATGCTCAACTTTGGTATAACGTGTCTCATAATCAATGAGGCCATGACTAATGTAGTAAATAAAATATTCTCTTCCTATATCATCTTGTTGGGCAAGCATTGCCCCAACTGAAATAGGTGTGGAAGAAGTATAGAGAATTAATGGTTTATCATTGGAAGGTGGATGAAGTGTAGGTGGATAAAGTAATGACTCCTTCATATTATTGAAGGATTTTTGACATGGATCCATCCATTCTAAAGTTATACCTTTATTGAGAAGGGAATTGATAGAGTGAATACAATAAGACATTTTAGGGATAATCATCTAATTGCACTAAGTTTACCTAGATAAGTTTGAATATCAAGAATAGATTGAGGAATGGGCATGTTAACAATAACACTAATTTTGGCTAGGTCAACATTGATGATACAGAGAGAGATTAATAATCCTAATAATTTACAAGATTTGACTCCAAAAACACATTTTAAAAGATTAAGTCTAATTTTGTATTTAAGGATGGTCAAAGATGATAGCAAGATAAAAAAGATGGTTGTTACGATGTTTGGAATTAGCAATAAGATTATACACATAAGTTTCAACAATTTTATGGATGAGATCATTAAAGATGTGAGTCATAGCACATTTATACATAGCTCTATCATTTATAAGTTTGAATGGAATTTTGATGTAAGAATAGGTGCCCCATTCTATGGTGAAAGTAAACTTATGTTGGTCCTTAAGAGCGATATGAATCTAATTGTATCCTGAGAAGCCATCCATAAGAGACAACATTTTATAACCAACCATAGAATTAATGATGGCATATATTGAAGGTAAGGGGAAGTTATCCTTAGGATGAGCAAGATTAAGGCTATAGAAATCAATACAAATGTGGATGACCATAGTGACCTTCTTTTGAATGGGAATAATTTTAGAAACCCATTTAGAATAATCCACTAGTTTAATAAATTTAGCTTCTAATAATATAATGATTTCCTTATGACATAAATTAGTGACTTTAGGTGCAAATTTTTTTTTCTTTTGACACATTGGCTTGGCATTAGGATAAGTGATGATGTTATGAACCACAATACTAGGGTTAATGCTAGGCATGTCTTGGTAAGACCAAATTACTTCCTCTTGATATTTATCAAAGAATAAGATAAAGTTATCATACTTAGATGGTGAGAGTTCTCGAGGAACTGTGATTAGTCAAGGAGAAGATGGGGTACCATATTCAATACAAATTATTTCTTTAATGATCATGGAATTTCCATCTTGAAAATGGTAAGGTGTGTTAGGTAAGGCTGAAATTGGATTTGTTTTAGGATCAATGCTAGCAATAAAGTTGTTAAATCAAGGAGTTTTATTCTTGACACTTTCAAGTTTATGATGCTACTGAGGAAGTTGAGGTTCCTAGGAATGAAGTAACTCAATAATAGCTTTGTCACTAGGCAAGGTAGGAAGAGGACCATAATATTCAACATCTACTTCAAGGTATAGAATTTGATTACCATGGATATCATACTCAAAATGAATATGATGGACATTGGTTTCCTTGGCATCTAGTGTAATTTCAAAAGTAGATGAAGAGTATGGATTTGAAGAGACAAGAGTGTTGATATATTCAATGATGGGAGAAGAATTTGAAGAACTGATAGGGATCCAAAGGAGGTAGAGAATATGTAGGAGTATCTATAGGTTTGGAAGGTGTAATTGTTTTTACCACCCAAGGAGTATCGATAAGTGAAGAATTGGTGGGAGGTAAATGAACCTCAAGATCTAAGTCATGATGTGTAGATATGGTATGTATATCTCAATTGAAAGCATAGTGTTGGACATCCAAGTCTATATAGTGATCTTGGGTCATGGCATAGTTGTCATCATATGTTGGAGAAATCATACATGCTTGAGAATCAAGGGGATTTTTTGAAGGTGAAATCCCAATGTTGTTAAATATACAAGGGGACATGGTGAGAGGATCTTGGAATAATTTAGCCACTCCAAAATCATTATAAGTGAAGGTATATTTAGGTAAAGATGGATTTTGAGCATTGCATGGAGGAGGAAAATTGGTAATCTCATCTATGACAAGAACAATTAGATCTCTGGGTAAGAGAGATAGAGGAAGCTAATCCAAATTATATGGAGGTAACTTCTTAGTATTACAAGTGTGTTATAACTCATTAGGTTTATCATCATTAGAATCCACAAGAGTTACTTGAAGATAAAGATTTATGTTGATGAATTTAGGTAAAGGAGCACTATTTATTTTAGGAATTATAAGAATTTGATATTGAGGCTTAGGATTGGGAAGATGTATGCTCCATGGGTTGGGATCAGCTTCATGTTTGTAACATATTTTTTATGTAATAATTTAATACATTGACTACCATAAGAGGTGATGTCCCTCATCTGATGAGTCCATGGATAACAAAGAAGAATGTTATAGGATAAAGGAAGATTAAGGACCATAAGCTTGGTTCTAATAGTCTTAGGTCCAATGGTCAATGGAAGCCAAATGTAGCCAAGTGTAATTTTGATTAGTCTTGTCAAAGCCATGACAAGTGAGACAAGTTTATTTAAGATGATCATTTTTATAACTAAGTTGTTGAGTAAGCCGTAATGATGTGACTTAATACCAAAACCTTCATCAACTAGAACTTTTTAGATAAGGGTGTTATTAATGTAATTTGATAAAGAGAGGTACATCGTTGATGCAAAAAGAATTTCATCATTGATCATGTCCTCTTTAATAAATTCAATGTAAGGTTTTGAATAAGCTCACATAGTCTCTATGGTATTGACATTAGTTGGTTGAAAATTTATAGAAGGTGGTTCTATAAATGGAAGATGGATCTTAAATTTTGTGAAGTTGTATAAGAAATTTATGATGATAGGGTGAAGTGCAGACAAAATCCATAAGAAGAGTCTTACAAGGTATAGATTTGAGTTATTCAATAAAATTCCAATGTGATTTAGAAGAAAAAACATGAGGTTTAGAAGGTAAATTAGATTTAGGAGGTATAGATGTGGTGGGAGGATTTGATGGGGGAAGTTTTTCCTTAGGTGCTTCTGAATCATCATGAGTGGTAGTAGTATATTTAACCAATTATTCTTCTAAAGATGGTTTCTTAAGCTTGGTAACAATATATTTGTGAGATTATTTATGATGATAATTTACCTTTAAAATGTTGACATATTGAGAGTTGTTATAATATGGGTCATAATTGACATCGATGGCACAAACATTCTTGACATTTAGTTGATTATTGTTTGAATAAGATTTTTGATTAGTAGAAGTAGAAACTTTAAAGGTTTATCATTTTTGAGATGTATTAGCATACTCTTGTTGATGAATTTTGATCATAGTCTCATGGTTAAATGAGTCACCAAGCATATACAAAATGACACAGTTAGTGATCCCTCTACAAGATTCATGAGAATTCCTAATGTCAGTATGGAACCAACTGAATAGATTGGGATCATACCACTTAGGAGGAGCATTTGGATAAATGAAAGGTTTAGAGGGTGGTAAAAAAAATTTCATTTATTGAATTGAAAGAGGTGTGTGAGATGGTAAAGGAACATCAGATTTGGCAACTCCAAGTTTAGTTTGGGGAGTATTACTAGTGATAGCATTAGATGTTTGAAAAGATCCTTTAAGAAGTTTATGATTGGGTTCAAATTGCTGATGCTGAGCTTGGTCAAGAGCTTCATTAATAATTTGAGGAGAAAAGGTTTGAACCTTGTATTGAAGAGTGGGAGTCAAAGCGGTAATAAACAATTTGAATAAATTATCATTAGTCATATTATGATCAGCTTCATGATCTAAATATTTCCATCTTTTAATAAAGTCATGAGCTGATTCATTAGGATATTGTTTAGAATTTATGAAGTGACTAAGATAATTTTTAGGAAGATCATTGTGTTGAAACTCTTTAACCAAAGGATTGACCAAATCTTCAAGTTACCAAATAGAATGTTAAGGAAGTTGATTATACCATTCTAATACATCATCAGTGAAAGTTTTGACAACATTTTAGTTGTGGAAAATGTTTTAGTTTGGATCCAGTCTTTGTAAAGGTTACCAAAGGCTTTTAGGAATGTAACAGGGTCTTTAGTCCCATCATATTTGAGAGTTGGAGTGATGTTACCAATATCAATGGATATAATGAAGGGAGATAAAGTCTCATTTTGAATAGTTTTAAGCATCTTTTTATTCATTATGGGTTGAGGAATAACATTACCTAAATCATCCCTAAGAGGTGGAATAATATAATTAGGATTAGCTTAAGGATGAATAGTTGGAGGTTGATTAGCCACATTGATTAGATGCTATTGAAGTTGCATCATTTGGTTGGTATTAGTGTTTTGCATGATGTTCATTTATTGAATGACTTGATCTAAGAGTTAGGTTGTATCAGGAGGTGAGTTAGTGTTTTTTAGATCACTCCTCAAATTAGTGTTATGAGGAGGATTATTAGAAGGAGGTTTATTAGTGGGATTGTTAAATATATTTGTATCAATCACTCCCACATTAGTTTAGAGAGTTTGAGAAGTGTATAGATAAGTATAAAAAGGATTGGATTCATCAATTCCATCTTGAGGTGTTATTTTCACCATGTTACACTTTATAGATGAAGGAGAAGAAGTTCCCCAAGAGTGATGGTTCTCTTGGGAAGAAAAAAAAGGAAAGAATGAACATCCCATATAGTATCTAAATGGTTTTAGGGTTTCTAAAAATATTTTGATAAGAGAATTCATTTTGACTGAAGAAGAGAGATGAAGAAGATGAAAAATTGGAGAAATGGGAAACTAGATGAAAAAAATAGGAAAAATAAGATATAATACTATGTTGACTAGGTTGACCTAGTGTAGGAAACATGGCCTACAAATTGTACAGGGTCAACCAGGTCAATCTAGTGTAGTGTACAAAAGATAGAAAAAGTATAGGGTTGGCTAGGTCAACCTACTAAAGTGAACAAGGAAGAGGAAAAGATTGATAACAAGTTTGGAAATGAAACAAGATAATTTTTATCTAATCTAGGAAAGTGTAGAAATGGAACATATAATCAACTAAATTTATGTTATCCAATCCAATTGATGCACACAAAGAAAAATATTTCACTAACATTGGCTAATGTCAGATTTTTCCCACATAATTAGTCAAAGAGAAAGAAAACAACTTTAAAGTAAAGCTAGATACTTGGTCAAACTATAATTTTGATTTATTAGGAATGATTTTAAATGTAAAGGGGAGATTGGTTATAAGTAAGGTACTAGATAGTAATGTATGGATAGTTTCAGGTAAGTTTAGGATGAAAAGGATTATAGTGACAATGATACAAGCTTAGTATTGGGCATACCCCCTCACTTCACACATCATAGCAATAAGGGTAATAGATGCATAGCCAAAATATACCATTAACCATGCTTTATATTTGACCAAAGCATTAAGTCAACTTCCCCCTTGGTACAGAAATCCAAGAAGGTAGACCTAGGTAGTCAAATGTTTAAATGCTTGTTCATGTTTATGTGGTTTGGCCATGTGTGCAAAAGAATAGAAATAGTGCAACTAAGTGATTGATTAAAAATCCCCTATTAGACTATGTGAACTATTCTAAGCATGCAAGCACCTTAAAATAAAGATGTGATTAACATATATGGTTAATTCTAACTTTGAAATAAGGTATAGTTAAGAAATTATATGGACAATCATATAGAATAGGGTCGACAGGGTCAAACCTATACTGTGGAAGCAAAGTCTAAAATTGAAATAGGTTGGGTAGGTCAACCTAGTTATTTTTAAAAACATAGAACACAGAACTATGTCCACATAGTCGACCTAGTTGACCCTATAGAGGTAGTTTTGAAGACTAAAAACTTAGAAAGGAAAGTACAAAAAAATAATGATACAAAAGAAACATAAATTGACCTGAATGGTGTAGAGATGAAAAGGAAAATATTTTTGATCTAAGACATTGGAAAAATTTGTAGTAACCTACAAACTGGGTCAAACTGGTCAAACAAGCTCTATAGGAACTTGCTAAAAAAGTGTTAAAAATACACTAGGTCAACCTAGTTGACAAAATAGGTTGAACTAAAAGTATGAAATGTGTATTAGCTTAAGATGGTCGATATAGTTGGCTAAATAGAAGTTTAAAAGTTTGGAAAATTATATTAGGTTGAGTTGTTTGATCTAATTTCTTGTTACTACAAACCTGCACATAGATATAAATAACTAGGTCAATCCAGCACAATAAAGATATGATAAAAATAATGATGAATAAAAATGAAATAAATATTGCAAGGGTAGTTTCATGTTAGGTTCACTAGAATGTATGTGATCAAAAATGCATCATGTCCATAAATTAATTCTAGATCAGATGGGACAGAGCAAACCTACACTTCTAATTGGGGGCACATAATTGTTAAGTAAGAGCATGACCAATGTGAGGATCCACTAGACCCGATTAGGGGATCACTTGTAACAAAAAACCATGTGAAGTAGGGTTCCAAAGCCTATAGTCTTACATAATTATATAACCCTAAAATATTCCTATAATTTAATATTTCACTAATCTAATAATAAGAAAAGTAAATCTAATCTAGTGCGTACCAAAGCTTTAGCACAAAGTGGGGGGTTAGTAAGGCAAAGAAATCAAAAAATGCATAAGGAACCTCAAATAAAGTAAGTATGAGTAACACTCTAATATATGGAATATGAAGAGTAATATTATTCAAGCCAACACTTATGCTACTTCTATCCACTAAAAGGGAGGAAAACAAAGTTAGAATATACTTACCTGAATGTGAACCCATCAAGACTCAATCTCTCCCTTGGATAATGGAGATTTCTAAGAGGTTTTTATGGTTCATAAGGATCACTTTTTTATTCCAAAGCATCCAAGACCTATCCACAATACTATATTATCCAAAATAAGAAACCTAAGCTAAGTCTCCTCAAGTAGAATGGTGGAAGATCAGATTGTGAATAAGCACGAGTGAATAATAACTTTTGATTACATATATGAATAATGACTAAAATGACCTTTTATTTATAATAAAATATTACCCTAATAATTTGTATATGTCTATTATGTTAGGTTGTCCTAGTGGACCTAGCACATTTTCAAGCTAACTCACTAGGTCTATTCTAGGTTAGCCTAGAGGTCAACAAACCAAAAGAGATAAAATGTCCCTAAACTATACTAGGTCGACTTGGTCAACCTAGTATAATTGACAGGTCAAAAGGGTGATAAGTAAATAAATGAAGGATGCAAAGAGGAAAAAGACTAGAAGACTATGCAAGGGAGCAGAAATTGCTTGGGGAAAGGTCTTTAGAACTAGTTGGATTGGTAATAATGTGGCATAAAGGGACAATAATCCTAGAAAGCACCAAAGGTCTACCCACCCCTTTCTTGGTGCACCTCTTAGGGCATACACTTAGAGAGATTGCATCTTGATGGGTTCCTGCAAGATGTAAAACATCAGTATTTGATAAAAATTGAAAATATTATGTGTATATAGATTGTATAGTAGTGCCTTAAAGAGGTTTTCACTAAGGGACTCATATTTTTCATTTTTTTGGATTTTGATTTTGATTTGATTTTGTTCATTCGCTAGTGCCTCAAACAAGTTTTAACTATGGTATATGATTTTATATTTGGATTTTAGGATTCATTTTGATTGAGGAACATTTTTTGTTCCTCAAAATATGAAGATGTTTCATTATGCTCTTCTATTCGAAGGCCAACTAGGAATTCTATGATTATTTAATTATCATGGAAGGGAACTAATAATAGGTAACCAATCAATGGGTGTGGGATATGGAATTACAATATAGGATTAAGTATTGGTGGTGTTATTGAAATAAGTGATGACAACACAATTCTCATAGAGACTATGAATAGATCTTATTTCAATTATGGATGAAGTTTTCTTGTAAACTAAAAATATATCACTAGCATATTTACATTGATTTTCAAATCATTTTTAACCAAAGCCATCAGGTTCATTGTTTTCTTTAAAAAAGATGGGTTTGACGATTTATTTCTCATGGATTTTTTTGTCTATAAGTACCTCTATCAATTGGGGTGTATGTTATGGAGTGATGGGGGATTCAACATGTGATAAGGGGTTAGGTGATTATTTAATGGGTGGTATGTTGTGTTGGTTAGAGGATGATAGGTCCAAGATGGGAGCTTGGTAAAAATGGTATCTTTGTCAAAAATGGTATCTTGGTTAAATAAAAACTATTGGTAAAAAATGGGCTCTTTGTTGAAGATAGGTTCATCAAAAATGGAAAGTAGATGATGGTTTTTGAGGATGGGTTTATAAACTATGGATTGGTTGAAAATGGATTTGGCAAAAAGAGGTTTATGAGAAATGTATGGAACGTTATGACCTTGGATTGGGAGTGGATTAGCTTGATTAATCTTAGGACATAAATTTGGCATACCCCAAGATATTATTTTAAAACATAGATACACTTAGATCTACCTTAATGTATCTTTTATCAATAAAATATTGAATATAATGTTTTAGTATCACAAAGTGTTTGGTGGAATGACCTTAAATTTTGTGATAATCAAAATATTTGTTACATCTATACCACTCAAGTTTTAGCACATTTGGATCAAATTTTTTGATGTTAGGTAATATGACCATGTTTTTAGCGACCAAATTTTGAGAGACAACATCATAAGATTATCCCAAAGGAGGGATTCTACATTTTTGGGTTCTTTTGACTAGGCTTAACACTAGGCATGGTAATTTTGTTGGGAGGTTTGGTTCTTGGGATTTGGTATGGTTTTTGGGATGAAGTTATAATATATGGTTAGGGTGATAGAATTATTTTCCATTTTGTAGTGTGATAAGGGATGTTAGAATAAAAATTATAACTAGTGGATGGGAGACTTTTTTTATTTTAGAAAATAGGGTTACTAGTATTAGGGTGATATGGAATGGTTTGGGTTTCAAAATCAAGAAGAAATTTGGCTCCTAGAATTAAAACTTGTAGAAAGACCTCATTTTTGTTCTCCATGATGTATTTAGTGATTTGGGAATTCGGCCTATGGGGTGGAGTGTTGATGAATCGATTTATGTTAAAGGGTGGATTTGTTGGATTAAAGGATGGAATTAATGGATTTGTGTTGAAAGTGAAAGTATTTAGATTTGATAGATTTTTAAAGTTGTATGGATGTGTGAATTTTTTTAGATTTGATAGATTTGTGAAGGTTTATGGATTTTATGTCAATGGATTCATGTTAAAGTGTTGATTTAGATTTGTGAAGTTAATCAAATTTGAATTTGTTGGGTTTGCGAGCAGATGTGGATTTGATGTAGTTTGGTTTAAGTTTAGGGATGGGTTGGATTTAGAACCTAATTATTGCTTTTGATGAATGTGAAAAGGTTAGATTTGATGGGTGTAGAAGTTTAAAGGTTGATTTGGATGGAATATATTTGGATTTTATTGAATTAGGGTTTTATTTTTGAATGGTTTTTGGTTCAAGTATATATTTGAAAGTGGTGGTGAAGGTGAACTAAAGGTTTGATTTATATGGATGCTAAGGTTGGAACTAGATGGATTTATGAATGTGTTTTTATTTGTGATTGGTGAATTTTATTTGTGGATGGAGTGTAAATTTTAAAATAATTTAAATAATTTTGATTGGCAAAGCCACAAAATTAATTTGATGTTATCCCTAATGTAAAACTTAGATGTTTATTAATGGGTAATATTAAATGAGTATTAAAGTTTGAAGTTGATTGATTGATGTTTGGATTGGATTGGTTGATTAGGAAACTCTAATGACTATTCAATTTTGGATTTGATTAATTTATGTTTGGATTATAATGGCTGATTAGTAAACTTTAATGACTATTCATGTTTGCATTTGATTTATTGATGGATGAGGTTTGATACACATTCAAACTTAGATTTTGATTTGTCAGGTAATTGATTGGTGAGTTTGTAATGACATTGAAACTCTAATTTAGAGTTTTTAGATGATTCATTTGATGTTTATTTAAATATTTTTTTGAATTAAAATAGGATGGATTGAACCCAAAGTTAAGACTAAGATTGTTTGGATTTGGATTTATGACTGGATTAATCAAGGGATTCTTCATCATAGCCATGTGCCTTGTGATATGTGACATTGATAATAAAGTCTTGAATTAAGACAAAAAAAAAATATTAACTCAAAGAAAGTGAATGACCAAAGTTACTAAAAGCAAAGTGATTGACAATAAGATATCAAGTTTTTGACTTTGGATTATTTATTTTAGTTCAAGATTTTTGATATGATTATGACTTGGTTTTGAAACTCAACTTTTTGTTTTCAATCAAAAGGATTTTATCATTTGGTATATTATAAGGAAGCAAACAAATAAATCTTACTCTAAACACACGTGTTTCACAAAAAGGAATAAAATTTAGGAAAAGGGACTTAAATAAAATGTAGGCTTTCTGTGCCACTTGATTATCTATTAAATTATTTGTGGCCTAATATTTCAAAGAAATAACCATGGAGGATCCTATCATTTACATGGCCCACTAAGACTAGCTTCAAAGATGTAAGGAAAGTATCTTCTTAAGACTAACTAATAATTGATGCACTATGAATTAAATGGTAAAAATTGCTTTCCTAAGATTATGTATAAACAAGATTATCTAGGGGAGTCCTTGCTATATATATTTTTATAATGAGGCCCAAATTTATGGAAGAAGATAATTTGATGGGCACACACAAATGGATTTAGTCTTAATATGCCCAACACAAACATAAAATTTTAGTGTGTTAACATCCAAAAATCAAAATTCAAGTCGTAATGTCTAAGGCCTGGGTATTGGAGTGTGAAAGCCCCTAAATTCAAGATATGCTTAAAAAAAAACACCAATTAGACAAATTTGATAGATATAACTCACTTTATATACCCCAATAGTACACAAGATTAGCCTAATACATGGTGGTGAAATTCATGGTTGATAGAGCCCCTAATAAAATAAAAATAAAAAGACTAACACTTGCCTCTAATTCTCGGGTATCACCACCAATGTGACACCAAAAGAAGATTATAAATATAAGTGGGTCTTTTGGTATAATGAGGCCCAAAATTATGGAATAAACTAATTTGATGGACACACATAAATGCGTTTAGTCTCAATATGCCCAACATAACCATAACATTTCAGTGTGTTAACATCCAAAAATTAAACTTCAAGTTGTAATGTCTAAGGCCTGGGTATTGGAGTGTGAAAGACCCTAAATTTGAGATGTGCTTAAAAAAATCACCACTTAGCCAAAAATGATAGCTCTAACTCAATTTATATACACTAATAGTACATGAGATTCCCTTACTACATGGTGGTGAAATCCATGGTTGACGGAGCCCCTAATAAAATAAAAATAAAAAAGAATAACACTTGCCTCTGATTCTTAGGTATCACCACCAATTTGACACAAAAAAAGGAGTATAAATGTAAATGGGTCTTTCGGTAACAAAACTTTCAAGTGTTGTTTCTAATTTTCTGAGTATCATCACCAATGTAATGCCATAGAAAAGAACATACACAACAAAATCAAGACTTTCATATTACTTGAAATAAAGATCAATTAAATCTGAAAATGTAGTGTTTGATAATTAATATTTAAAATGAAAAAGCTAAAATTGAAAAAGTTTTTTAAGAAACTTAGAAAATAACAAAAAAGTTAAAAATAATATAAAATTTGATTTACTTATCTTTTCATGGGATTGTCTCTAACTAGTGGCCTTCATATAAAGTGTTATAAGTCTTTTATGTGGTTGGAAGATTAAGGAAACCTACAAAAAGTTAGCAAAAAAGACATAAATATAATGCACTGTAATAATTTCACTATTACATAGTTAAGAAAAATAGTGAATTTGTTAGCAATTAGAAAACATAAAAAATAGAGTTAAACTGAAAATGATAATTAACATAATGATTTCACTATTATCAAATGATTTAACTAATGATAATGATTATTTTACTAATGTTAAGGATAATTTATCTACTAAAATAAAGGCAAAAACAATTTAGTTTCTAGAAATTTGCTACAATAAATTCATTAAATTGTAAAAAAGTTAAATATTTTTACATGGTTGCATTATTCGTTATGATATATTTATTTTGGTACAGATTAGAGCTCAAATAGAGTCCCAAGTAAAAATTCATGGCCTTAGGAAGATGTCCACTCAAAGTGAAAAATGATTTCACCACTATATGCTTCAATTTTGCCATTGCATGCTATGATTTTGTTATTGTGAAAAACACAAAAAAAAAAAAAAAAAAAAAAACTGGATGCAAGAGAAATTGAATAGAAGATAGTTAGCAAATATAAACAAACCTAGAACTATCAAAGAGTTGATAAATTGAAAAAAAGATGAATGAAAAAGGCCCAAAAATGATTTCTCTATTTTCCCCAATGATTTTACTGATAATACCTTTGATTTCATTGTTATGTATAAATACATACAAAAAACTAAAAAAAGTTAGAAAATGACCTATAGATATAAACAAAAACCTCCAAGACCAAGATTAAATGAATGTACACAATGAAAAAAACAAAAAATAGTTGAATTATGAACCTAAATGAACCTATGATGTCTATGATGTGTGAAGATGAGGGAAAGATCCCATCAGGTATGCCAAACATGTGTGAAGGGAAATTTAGAATGTAAACTAGGATAAGGAAAAAAATACAAATGAATCTATTCTAAACTCAATTTATTTTTAGGATAGATAAAAAAATAAAAGGAAATAATAGCACAAACTTATAAAACTGAAGTATTGTGAACCTCATCCATTGTGATTATAAGTGACTTACTATTTAAATGTGGTTGCTCAATCCTTCTACAATGTAAAAGAGAATTGGGCACCATTTTGGTATGAAAATGGAATTTTGATGGCTTGGATTCACTGGGATTCAATTGAAAATTTGATATTACTTCATTAGAATAAGTGAGGATGATGAAATTAATGGATTACATGTCAATTTATAGGCATATGGAGGTTAAGCAAATAGTGAAATATTATTTGAATATTTATAATTAATCAAATAACAACGATGGAGAAATAGCCCTCATCCATGAGGATGATGACAGATTATATGGGTTGAGAATAAAGGGGAGTTGTTTGAATGAGTCAATAAGAACAATTCCAGTTAGTTGGTTGAGTCATCAAGGAGGTCGAAATGTTCTAAGTTGATTCACAAGGTGGTTGAGGTAGTTAAGGAGGGTGTTTGCATGAGTCAACACATGGTTGAGACAAATGTAGAGGATGTCTATATGAGTTGGAAAATATGGATTATTAATTAATTTTGGAGAAAAAATGGTGTGCATAATTAATTAATTAATAATTAATCAATTATTCAAAAGTTGGAGGGAAATGATATTAATTTGAATTTGAATTGGGGAAAGATAAGGGTTAGCATGTCAAAGTGAATTTCAACACTAAATGGTTAAATTTAGGTGTATTCACAAGAGGCTTGGTAAATATAGAGCTCCACGTAAGTCCATTGCCACATGTTCTATTTACGTCCAATAAAACCCATCCTCAACTATTGGGGATCCTTAAAAATGTGTTTGTTGAAATAATGGGGGTAAAGTTTCATGTTGATTTAAAATTTATAGAGATGGATAAAGGAGGCAACTACCCAACATTGATTTCCCAACCATGGTGTTATATAAATAATGGGGATATGTACTTTAAATAGTGCTACATTAATTTTTCTAAAGGGGAAAATCTTGTGGTGATCCCTTTATATAGTAACAATGGGCCACCATATGTTAAAAATTTATATGTGGATGAGGAAATAAAAAACACTATAATGTAACTATGTAGGATGAAAAAAATCTTGATTTAGATAATGGGGGAATCCTAGGTTAGGGTGATGCCAACTCTATCTATGATACTACAAGAGTAACTTGCACATGTTAGGTTCAATAATATTATGAAGTGTTTGGAGGTAAATGATTTGGTATAAATTGAATTCAAAGCTCACCATGGTGCAAACACATTTTAAAAATGCAAGTGCCCTACCTAGATCAACCACCATATCCAAGGTCTGGATACCATGCATAATGTCGAAAATGAATTAGGTGTTCCACCTCTGTAAAGATAAACTTATTACCCTATATAATTATCAAGAATCTAAGGATATCACTACCTTTGTAAATGATATATAAGCTTGTATCCATAAGGAAAAGAGTCACTTGAGTTCCCTATTATACACTTTGAAGAGTAAAATCGCATGTTGGTGGGTAACACACAATCCAAACCTTCCAACATGGGTTGAAGTGAAAGAGGACATATGCACTTAGTTTAAATGGAGTAACAAAAAATGAGAAATACTCAGCTATGTTAGACAATATTCCATTGAGATAAACCTATAAAATCATGAATATTCATGGATTAATAATGCACAAAATATCCCTATAAGGTTATAGGTTCATGTGTATTATAATACATTGAGGACCTAGGCTCTTGTATGGTAAATCATTTGTGATACCCAATAGGAAACTATTGATTGGGGGAAGGTCAAGATTACCTTTGTTCAAACCTTCTCCTTTTCTTCACCTATGCCTAATATTTATAAACCTTTTTTATGGCTATACTAGGATAATATAAAGGATTATGCGACTTGGAGGAGCACATTAGGAAAAATTACAATGAGAATGGAATTTCATTTCCAAATATGTTTAAAGAATGTAGTTTTAATATTGATTCCATATAAAATGATGATGAAGCATGGATGGAACACAGCTGGAGATACATGTGTAAAAGAGAGAGGGTAGTGAACCAAGTGAATGAGATACAACTTAAGATGTTGAAGGTAACTTAAAATTATAAATTTCTTATGGGTAGTGTGAGGTCATGGATACATCAGTGGATCAATATAAATACTACCATGATCCACTAATAACAACTAAAGTCAATATTGGGTCATAATAGGAACCAGAGATCGTAATTATGGGGGATTAGTGGTATGATGAAGAGATGGATCAAATTATTGAGTTGATGCATGAATATAAATGCATTTTATCATGCAAGTATAAGGAAATAAAATTAATGCATCCTTTTTTTGGGAGGATGAATATAAAATTGATAGATGGCACAAGATTGATGAATACACGACCATATAGGATAAACTTGGAAGATATTAATAGCATGTTAGCTACTAGAGTCATCTATCTAGTGGAAGAATCTGAGTGGGTAATCCCTATGGTAATAAACATAAAAAAATATGGGTGCATTCAATTATGCATTGAATTATTGTTACTTAATACCATATGTGGCACTAACCTGTTCCTAAATTCAATCACCAAAAAAATCCTAGAAAGAGTGGTGTGTTATAAAATATATAATTTCAAAACTAAATTATTTAGCTACCATTAAATATTGAGGAAGAGGATAAGTTGAAAACAACATTCTCCAAATAATGGGGATCCTTCACATATAATATGATTCCATTCGAACTTAAAAACCCATCACTTGTATTTGTGTGCTTAGTGTTAGTTGTGTTCAAGGATTTCATCCACCATTTTATTTAGGTATATCTAGATGATAGATGATTTATGGCTTAGTAAAGGACCATCATACAAATTTTATCCTAATGTTTGAGTGTTGTGGTAGTTACAAATTTTAATCAACTTGAATAAGTGTATCTTTATAACCCATTTTAGAAATTTCCTTGGTAATGTCATTTTTAAGGAAGGAATATTATTATACCCAACCAAAGTTATTTTCATATTACAATTGGAGGTGATAAACACACATATAGGAGTGCATGAATTTTGGGGGCATATGAGCTAGTATCATAAGTTTAATTGAAACCAGACAAAGCTAACCACACATTTGGAGAAACTATTAAGAAATGATGGACTATTGATTTAGACCAAAAAATAGTAAGATGTGTATACACATAATATTTTCAAACTTTTATCACTTATTGACACTTTCTATCTTTAAATAACCTATTGAGTCTCAATCTCTCTAAGTGTATGCCTTAAGGGGTGCATCAAGAAAGGGGTGGGTAGACCATTGGTGCTTCACATGATTATTATCCCTTTTTTCACTTGTTATCTACACACTTGTCTCTTATAAACCATTTCCCTAATATTTTTATTCTCTATTACATACTTAGTCATTTTTTACCTTTTGTTCCCCTTTTCCTAACTTTAACCCCCTTTTGACTATTCAATGTACTAGGTCGATTGGGTAAACCTTGTATAGTTTTGGGTGAAATTCATTAAGGGTATAGGTCGGCTCTTGGCCAACCTAGCATGTGACCTAGAAAATTCTTATCCATAATTGTGCTAGGTCAACCTTGTCGGTCAAATTTTTTGAAAGGGATTAGGGTTAAATCTACCTATATATACAAGTTCATTTCATCATTATTTAGAGAAGAGAAGAAGAATTAAGATATTTTACACATCTACTTATTGGCCATTCTACATGAGTAGCAAGCATAGGGTTTCATACTTTCTTTATAGATATGAATCTCATTTTGTGGAGAAGTCTTTTAGATCCATTGATAGGTTGTGTATCCTAGAGCTGATTTATCCTTGTCATCCTTACATACCATAACAACCTCTTGCAAATCATCTTCGCCAAGGGAGATATTGAGGCTCAATGGGTTCATCTTCAAAGGTAATTATTCCTAACTTTGTTCCTTCTTTATAAGAGTAGATAGATATGCATTTTTAATTCTCTTCCATGCATTAGGATTTTGTATACATTGACCTAAGTATATGTCTCTTATGAATGTTTAATTTTGTTGTTTCTAACCCCCACTTTGTGCCACAAGATTTGGTGAGCACTACATTAGACTTTAATTTATTTTTTATTAAGTTAGTGAATATAAAACATAGGACCTAACTAGGGTTATTGAATAAGTGTGCTTGACTAGAGGATTTTGAACCCTTTCTAGCATTATGTATTGTGATAATATATCCCATAATTGGGTTTAGAAAATCCACATATTGGTCATGTTCTTGATTATATAATGTATGCCCAATCGAAAGTGTATGGTATGATCTATATTCTTCGAGTTAGGATTGATTTATAGACATGATGCATTTCTCATTGCATATATTCTAGTGAACCCAAAATTAATCTAAACCTTTTAGGTTTGATCTCATGTTTTTCATTATTTTATCATTTCATTTCTCTATATTTATGATATTGGGTCGACAATGTCAGTATAGATCTAACTTCTATGCACATATTTAACACAAAATCACATCAATATGACTCTGTTCTATTTGTGCAAGTTTTTCATTAGGTAAGGTTTACTAGGTTGACTCTTTCAAAACAATACATGTTCTAGACTTCTAAACATACTACTAGGTCAACTCTATCAACATAGTACACCTTTCAAACTTCTATAAAACATACTAGGTTGACCTTGTTGATGCAGTATACTTTACAAGATTCAACAATATAGTTACACAAAACTAGGTTGACCTAGTCGACTTAGTTGGAAGAACTGTCAAGTAGCTTAAATAATTTTTTTCCAAATTATAAGCATATTAAAACCCACTAAGGTTATTTTTTCTCCTTCTCTATCATTTTATTTATTTCATTACAGTTCTATTTTTCATAGTTTACAGTCTTTAAACTTTCCCAATACAATAAACTATGTTAACATTGTCGATGTAGTTTTGTATTCTATATTTTATCTATAAAAATAGGTTGACACTTTCAAATTATTTATTTAATAGACCCTTGCTTCAATAATATATTAGCCACACTATTGACTCTATTCTATAATCTCTTCATATACTATCATTTGAACCGACACTGTATTGTGTTTCAAAGTTGGAATCAACACTTATATGCTAATAATTAGCTCACACTTTAATTTTTAGTCACTTGCATGCTTAGAATATATCACATAGTATTATTAGGTGTTTTTTTAATATACCATTTAGTTTCACTATTTTTTTATGCACACACTACCAAAACACATAAATCTTAAAATGTATTTTAACATTTGTCTAACTAAGGTCTACCTACTTAGATTTCATCACCAAGGGGGAAGTCAAATTGGTTTTTGATCCAAGTATAAACACATTTTAATGGTATATATTGGCTAATCACCTAACTCCCTTATCACTATGGTGTTTGAAGTGAGGGGATAGACCCCAATACCAAGCCAGTACCATTGCCAACACAGATCTCTTCTAGCCTAATTTTAACAAAACCATCCATAGATTGCTTTCTAGTTCCTTACAATAAACTTCTTATCACATCTAAAATCATAGTATAATAATATAATAACATTTAGGATGACCACTAAGTTAGCATTTGATTTCCAAGTTGACTACTTGCTCTTTGCTTAATTGTATGTTGTATTGAATAAAATTGCATTAGCCAACATTGATGCAAGGTTTTGTACTATGTGATTCAATTGGATCAACCTCATTGACCCAACTGATTATGTGTTTCATTTCATTTCTTGCTTTCAAAATTAATTTCAAAATTTTTATTGTTTTATTACAGAGTCATTTTGCTCAACACAGTATCTTATAGACTATCTATTTTCCCTACCTGCAGTACTAGGTCGACCTTATCAACATAGTAATCTTTTATGATTCCAAAGATACATAACTAGATTGGACCTATTGAATTTATATCTTTTTCTACTTGTTTTTTTCTCAGGTTATATAACTAACTCAATTCAATCGACCTTATATCCATATTTTCTCAAATTTTATACCTATTTTCTATACTAGGTCGACCCAGTCGACTCTATAATTTTTTGCCTCTTCCTATTTATTTGATTTAACATCAATTTCGCCTTATATATCCCTTCTCTTTCATCATTAAATTCTTATTTGAAAACAACACTAAGTTGAATTCAATGGATATGATGAGTCTTACCAACCCTCATATGGTCTCCCATAAGTAGCTTAGGGATCCTCTCCTAGATGAGAATAATGTTCACATAGCCACTCACACAATGAACTATGGGACCCCTCCTCATTTCTCTCAACTTCATAATCCTCTCTTATCACTTGAAGATAAACCCAAATTAGAGTATACCCCTAAAATGCTCTTCTTTATCTCTAAATTTCCTTAACATCGAGGAAAGGATCCTTCTACCATTTACCATCTCATGATTAGTGGTCAAGTTGAATAACCTAATTCACCTTATCCTACATTCTCACATGAACTTGAGGATATTATTTTATTTGATTCTCAGTCTCTTCCTTCACTCCCCTTATCATACCATGAATTATTCTTACTAAGATATCTTACTATGTTAACATATTTTTTACATATCCTAAAATATTTGATGTGTATATCTTGATATGCATGATACAATTAACTTTTATTTTTATATGAGTGACTTTCATGACACATTACCTCACCTCAAAAGGGGTGTATTTTAGTGGGGTTTTTCTACATGAGATAAGCATTTATGAGTAGAAATTAGTTTTTAATATAAAATACAATATCAAAAAATTTAAAATGGTTCACACTGCAATCAACGATATTAATTATGGGAGAAAATACCATGCATATGCACTCACATTATAGTTAGAGGTTAAAAATTTATACGATTTTGGGTGCTTGATGTATAATCATGCACATGCTTTAAACAAATTTTACAAATTTTCATCTACATATAATTACAAATTCTAATTTATCAATGGGGGCATGATATGAATTCATTCCTTGGCTTCAATAATATTTGTTATTTGTGGTCATGGTATGTGCATGGATGTAATCCATTCCATTTTGATCATTCATACATGACCTAAGGAACAAAGTGACAATTGAATTTATAACCCATTTACAGTGGTTGATTTCATTAAAGTACATAATGCATAACTTGGACGTTCCGTGCCCTATAGAATTATTGTATACAAATCCATTGTGAATTCCTATCCATTTCCATTTTTTGGTTTTAAAAACCAATAGAAATTGAGGTTTTTGTGCCCCTCAATGGGTTCTATTTTTTATTCATGTTCAATCTAAATTGAACATTAATCACCCTCAATTCTCCATTGGTTTGACTAAGGAACCAACCTCTCCAAGTGCTTCATGGGAAGCACCTTTTCTCTAATGCTTCTGGGAAGCATCACAGTCAAATAAAATGTTAGAAAAGCAACATTGGTTTCACATATACATGGTGTATTTCTTCCATTTTATTTTAAATCTTTTCAAATTAAAGTTAGATTTCAATTTTTAATTTCAAATATGGAAATTAAATACTTTTATATCATTACAGGATTCACCATGGAACACCTTACATGATTAGAACTTTATTCCAAAGGTAAAGTGTGTTGTACAAAATTATGTATATTTTTCCTTTTACTCTAGTAATTTAATTTATAGAATAAATGGAGGTAAAATTTAGTCACTTAAATTTGTTCATGAATACTTGAGTACATCCCTCTCTCCTGATGTGGCAGCTCTTATACAAGAGATAAGATCTCCTCAATCTAATGTGCTACAACTTGAGCAAGGTATCACTAGACCTACACAGGCTTCATATTATTTTTCTCTTTTGCATACACCATTGGCACTTCATATTGATTATGCACCCTTACCATAAGGTTTTGTTCAACCTAAGCTTAATCTTTATGATGATAAGGGTGATCCAGAGACATATTTAAGAGCTTTTCACGCAGCATGCTTGGATTATGTACCAAATGATTGACTACTTACCAAGTTATTTCCATGAAGTTTAAATGATTATGATTTACAATGGTTCTATAGTCTACCGAATCAATCGATCAATGCATTCAATCCTTTAGCTGACATGTTCCTAGCACATTTCAATATCAACATTAGTGATAAGGTTTATTATGCACAAATTGCATAACAAAAATAAAACTCAAATGAGCTTCTCAAAAACTATGTGCTTCAATATAAGACCATCTGGGCTAAGATGCTTATCCCCATGACAGATCATGAGTTATGTGATCTCTTCAAATAGAGCCTGCTACCAGCATTGCATGAATCAATTATGTTTAAAAGATTCTCTTCATTGAATTATGTCATACATTAAGGAAAGAGAAGTGAAACTCATTTAAATGGGAAAAATCAAGTATACAAGCATTCAGACATAACAAAAAAGATTAATAGTAAAGTCCCATACAAAGTCAAAGTCAATGATAACAAGAAGCAAAATCAACCAATAGTCAATGTGGCTTCAGAGCCCCTTCAGTGTGTGGTTTTATCAGCACCTCCTTGACGTGCATTTACAAATATACCAGTTATCTAGCTAGAGTTTTACAATAGTTATTGGAATGTAAGATCATTACTCTCCTTCCTATTTGAGAAGTTGACCCAACAAATCCTCTTCTATGGATATATGATCAACATGTATTTTGTGATTTTCATAGGGCACTAAGCCACTTTACAAATAGATGCATCAGTTTGAGACATAAGTTACAGGACTTGATAGATGAAAACCTAACTAATATTGGCACTTTAGTTGAGCCTCCATAGGCTAAGCCAACATAGGATAAAGCTTTGAAAATATTCTCAGATCCATTCCCATAACATTCTAAGAAAGAGAAAGGAGACACATCAGGTATTCACCACACATATCATGCACATACTCTACCATTTACATACCAAGCACCTTCAATTGAATCACATCCTTTGAGTGGTATTATAGGTGTGTGTGAGTCTAGGGTTCCAACTAGAGCTTTGATATCTTTCTCAGATTAAGAGATTATTGAGGATAATTTAGATTACAATGCACTTTTTATCATAGCACATATTCATAATCATCCAATTCATAGTGTTCTAATCAATAATCGTTCTAGTGTCAACATGTGCACCATTACATTATTATAGCATTTGGGAAATTCAGAGCAGGATATCACTCTAACAAATATAGTTATCAAAGGATTTATTGGGTACATATAGAGTTCATTGGGTGACACTGTACTTCCTTTATAGACTAGTCCAACACATGTGACCACACATTTCACTATAGTTCCCAATGTAGGAGTTTTTGATATATTACTTGGTCACCCATGGATTCAAAAAAATTGAGAATTACCATCTATAATTCACATATGCATGAAATTCATTCACATTAATTAGGTTATTATAGTTGGTGTAGTTCCATATGAGTTACCACTCCCCACTTCAGATCCATCTCTTTTGTAGTCACCAGTTCTAACTTCTACACCAGTTTTAGTTTTCCCACCAGTTATAGTTCTTCTTTTGATATAGATTTAGACACAATTGAGATATCCATCACCATTATAGAGGATTCATACACTTCCACTACTTTGTGAATCTAGTTAGGTTCTAGCTACAATATTCACATCCAGATCAATGTCATTGAGATCCCATGCATCTACATATAGAGCACATGTTCAGAGAGCTTTTCCTATTTCTAGATGGATCCCTAAGAGCCATACAGCTAGGTCCACTTCTCAGAGTTATAGAGGGACCCCACAGTCATTTTCTACTTTAGATATTTCAAAACATTTACAATGCACATAGCTTGCAAAATCACAGTCTCAACCTTTCCATCTTAATTCACAATCACGAACAATACCTATGTTTGATATAAGACACCATGACAGGGAGTCTCATCTGAGACTAATTGGTTAGTATCATTTCTTCTCAGTCTTTTTTGTACATAGTTTCAAAAATACAAAAATAATATAACATTTCAAAATCCAAAAACATTTAAATATATTTAAAAACATAAAAACATTTTGATTGTATGCATCATCCATGCTTTACATTCCTACTACTATGTTGGACTTACATTTTCTATTTCATCCTATTGTTTGTTGATTTATCTACACTACCATGCTTCATTTGATCTTCTTTGAGTGTGTATAGTGACATTTAGATCCTTGACTACTTCACTCTATCCATCAAGTGGGTATCTTCTATATTTGAGACACACATCGATATACACACCCACTGGGGGAATCTTCTACATGACTACACCATCCAGGTTATGTCATTCTTACACTATACACTCCAAGTTATCATGTTGTTATACATTAATTACTAGATTAAATAGATTACTATATCGACATTTCACTAGTATTTAACACTTGTATATATTTTTAGTGTTAAGGTGTGGAGCCTAAAAGCTTCACATATGAGCGCATTACCAAAGTTGCAGGTTTACACAGTCACCGGCGTCGGTCAGGAGTGACCGACGTCGGTTCGGTGCAGTTGAAGAGACGCCGACGTCGGCAAATGATCGGCCGACATCGATCACAGGCAAGCAGGCAGGAACCGACATCGGTTACCTGTGCGTCTAGAATGCTATTTTTGAGGACAGAAGCGAGTGTTTTCATGATGAGTTTAAGTCTTAGTCTTAAGTTCGCATTTCTATTATTAGTAATATTGTTTTTAGAGCCCTTGTTCAAGAGGCTTAACTATTGGTTGTAAGTGCATGCTCAAGTTTCCTAATTCTATATGTAGAATTAGATCTTCTTAGCTTAGTGTGATTATTGTAGTAGTTCATTGTATGTGAATGTTGAAAAACAGTATAGAGTTGTATCAATCCGGGTTGTTGGAATTGATTGTACTTGAGAGAGAGAGCTCTTAAGGGATAGAGATCTAGAGAGAGATCTTGTGCATCTGAGAGAGGTGTGGAAGAAATAAGTTTCTTCAATTGTATTCCTTTTGTAAGGAGTTTTTAATACAAGTTTTCAGGGTGGTTTCTTGTATCTCTTATTCGTTGCTATTATTTGATTCTAGTTACTTATCTGTCTGATTCAATTCCATAGTTTATTGCTTTCATAAGTGTAATCTATTGTTGGTTGATCCCCAACAATTGGTATCAGAGCCTTGGTTGTAGGTTTAGAGTTTGATATCCAATAATTGGTATCAAAGCTCAAGTTCACTAACAGGTGGTTCAGATCTGTGTAGTGTGTATTGATTGCAGGTTGCTCACAGGAGTTTCTGCAGGGATTTCTGCTTGAGTGGGAGAAGCAATGGCAGATGAAAGTAAACTGAGAATGGAGAAGTTCAATGGCAAAAACTATCAACATTGGAGAATGCAGATAGAGGACTATCTATATCAGAAGGATCTATACTTACTGTTAGGTGGGATTGCAAAGAAGCCCACAGACATGGAGGATAAAGAATGGGAAGTTCTTGACAGAAAGGCTTTGGGGTCTATAAGACTGAGTCTAGCATCTACTGTGATATCTAATTTATCACAGGCAAAAACAATGGTAGAGTTGATGACTACTCTAGCAAATTTGTATGAAAAACCCTCAGCTTCTAATAAGGTATATCTTATGAAGCAGCTATTCAATTTGCATATGCAGGAAGGTGGATTTGTATCTAATCACCTGAATGATTTCCATGGTATTGTAAATCAATTAAGTTAAGTCAAAATTGTATTTGATGATGAAATAAAAGCTCTTTTAATATTATGTTCTTTGCCTGAAAGCTGGCATAGCTTAGTAATGGTAGTTATCAATACTGCATCTGCATCAAATATTTTAAAAGTAGAGGATGTTGTTAGTGTTATCTTGAATGAGGAAATTCATAGGAAAAACATAGAAGAGACATCTGGGAATGCTTTAAGTTTTGAGAGCAGGGGAAGGCAAAAAGAGAAGAGCAAGAAAGGGAGATCAAGATCCAAGTCTAAGGGGAAAGGCAGATCCAAATCCAGAAATGGCAGAAGGCCACAATGCTGGAATTGTGGAAAGATGGGGCACATAAGCAGAGATTGCTGGTCAAAGCCTAAGGAGGACAATCAGCATGAAGGAAAAGAAGAAGCAAAGGTTGCAGGTATTGCACAAGATGCTTTAATATTCTCTTTGCATAATAATATAGAATCTTGGGTGTTAGATTCTGGTGCATCTTTTCATGCTACCCCTAATAGAGAATATTTCTATGACTATATCCATGGAGATTTTGGAATAGTATATCTAGGGGATGATGAACCCTATAAAATTATTGGCAAAGGTAAAGTGCAGCTGAAAATGCAGAATGGCAACACATGGGTGTTGAGAGAAGTTATGCATGTTCCTAGCTTGAAGAGAAATTTGATTTCTGCAGGAAAGTTAGGGGATGAGGGTTGTACAGTAATTCTCATAGTAGAATCTTGGAAGGTGACCAAGGGTGCACTTGTTATGGCTAGAGGTAAGAGAGAAGGTACTCTCTACTTGTGTAATTATGTTACTAACAATTCTCCTTTTGTATTACCTAATTCAGATGTGGATGCAAAATTGTGGCACTCAAGGCTTGGCCACATGAGTGAGAAGGGGATGTCAATTCTTAAGTCTAAAGGTAAGCTTTCAGATTTGAAAAGCATGGATCTAGAATTTTGAGAGCACTGTGTATTTGGAAAACAGAAAAGGGTTAGTTTTCTCAAGACTGGGTCTACAAAGAAGAAGCATAAGTTGTAGCTTGTTCACACAGATGTGTGGGGACTGGCTCAGGTAGCTTCTATTGGAGGATCATAGTACTATGTTTCGTTCATAGATGATGCTACAAGAAAGGTATGGATCTACTGTATTAAGAAGAAATCTGATGTATTTGAGACTTTTAAGATTTGGAAAGCTATGGTTGAGAATGAAACAAGGAAAAGATTAAAGTGCCTGAGATCAGACAATGGTGGAGAGTTCTACAGTTATAAGTTCAACTGGTATTGTTACATGCATGGAATCCATAGGCAAAGGATGGTTCCAAGGACACCTCAGCAGAATGGAATTGCTGAAAGGATGAATAGAACAATCATGGAGCGTGCAAGATGTATGAGATTGCATGGTGGTTTGCCTTTAGAGTTTTGGGCAGAAGTTGTTCACACTGCAATGTACCTGATTAACAGAGGACCCTCTAAAGCTCTGGATGGTGGAATTCTAGAAGAGGCTTGGACAGGTAAAAAGGTAGATCTCTCTTTTCTCAAAGTTTTCGGTTGTGAAGCCTTTGTGCACGTAGATAAGGAAAATAAAAAGAAGCTTGATGCAGTCTATGAGGTGCACATTTATTGGCTATGGCTCAGATGATTTTGGTTTCATATTTTAGAATCTAGGAACTAACAAGATAATTAGGAACCGTGACGTTGTTTTCAATGAAAAAGTGATGTATAGTGATCAGCTGAAGAAGCTGAATCAATCTGGGTAGAGCAATAGTGAATTGGATGAGGTGATGGTCCAAAATGAGCTCACGGGAAAAAGAAATAATCACTTGCAGGAAAACACTGAGACTGGCATCGTCAGTATAGGAACCAGCATTGGCAGAATAGAAATCGATGTCGGTCATACAGAGACCGATGTCGACAGGACAGGCACCGGCGTCGGTCAGGCGGAACCAGTGTCGGCCAGTAACAGGTCTGGAGGTGACCGAGGTCGGTCACTGTCAGAGAATTTGGGTGGACAGCGTGTTGTGAACGAGTCTCAGACACCCATCAGGAGGTCTAAAAGGGTAAGTAAGCCTCCAATTAGATATTCTCCTTCATTATTCTATTTATTGCTAACTGATGGTGGAGAACCAAAAAGTTTTGAAGAAGCAATACAGGTGGAGTCCAAGAGTTAGTGGGAGCATGGCATGGTTGAGGAGATGGAGTCCTTAAGAGAGAACCAAACATGGGATTTGGTTGAATTGCTAGCTGGTAAGAGGACACTGAAGAATAGATGGACCTTCAGGTTGAAAGAAGGTGAGAATGGATAGATGAGATATAAGGCTAGATTGGTAGTGAAAGGATTTGCACAAAAGCCAGGTATTGATTTCGGTGAGATTTTTTCTCCTGTTGTTAAAATGACTTCTATACGGATTGTACTATCTTTGGTTGCTATTGAGGATTTGCATCTTGAGCAGCTAGATGTTAAGACATCATTTCTTCATGGAGATTTGGATGAGAAAATTTATATGGAACAACTGGAAGGATTTGAGGTCAAAGGCAAGGAGAAGTTAGTGTGCAGATTGAAGAAAAGCTTGTATGGCCTCAAGCAAGCTCCTAGACAGTGGTATTTGAAATTTGACAGGTTTATGACTGAGCATGGCTACAGTAGGTGTCAATCTGACCATTGTGTGTATTTTAAGAGATTGGATAATGGTAGATACATTATTCTATTGTTGTATGTAGATGATATGCTGGTTGCAGGATCACACATGCAGGATATCTCTGAGCTTAAGGTGAAATTAGCTCAAATGTTTGCTATGAAGGATTTGGGAGCAGCAAAGAAAATCCTTGGCATGAGCATTAAGAGAGACAGGAAAAATCATAGGTTGATATTGTCTCAAGAGGATTATGTGGACAAGGTGTTGAAACGGTTCAATATGTAGGATGCTAAACTGGTAAGCACACCTTTGGCTGGACATTTTAAGTTGAGTAAAGAACAATTTCCTAATTCACATGATGAGGTAGAGTACATGAGTAAGGTTCCATATTCTTCTGTAGTAGGGAGTTTGATGTATGCAATGGTGTGTACTAGACCAGATATTGCCCAAGCAGTGGGAGTTGTAAGTAAGTATATGGCCAATCCAGGTAAGGAACATTGGAAAGCAGTTCAGTGGATCCTTAGATATCTGAGAGGAACCAGCAGTAGGCACTTGTGCTATGGAGGTTTAGATACTTCTCTACATGGTTATGTAGATTTAGATATGGCAGGTGATTTGGATGGCAGGAGGAGCACTACAGGATATGTTTTCACTGTAGGTGGAACGGCGGTTAGCTGGATATCTAAGTTGCAGAAGGTTGTTGCCTTGTCAACTACAGAAGCAGAGTATATTGCAGCCACAAAAGCTAGCAAAGAGATGATATGGATGACACGGTTAATGGAAGATCTTGAAAGGGAGCATGGGAGTTGTAGATTGTATAGTGATAGTCAGAGTGCAATCCATTTGGCTAAGAATTCAGCTTTTCATTCAAGAACAAAGCACATACAGCTAAGGTACCATTTCATACGACAGGTATTGGAAGATGGTGATTTGAAGCTGGAGAAGATCCATACATATAGGAATCCTGCTGATATGTTAACCAAGCTGATTACAAAGGAGAAGTTGAATCTTCATTCAACTTTTGTTGGTCTTCATGATTGAGTTGAAGATGGAGGAGCTAGAAGGTGTTGCTGTATAGGTAATGGTGCAGTTGTTTATCTCCAAGTGGGAGATTGTTAAGGTGTGGAGCCTAAAAGCTTCACATATGAGCGCATTACCAAAGTTGCAGGTTTACATAGTCACCAGCATCGATCAGGAGTGACCAACGTCGGTCATAGGCTAGCAGGCAGGAACTGGCATTCGTTACCTGTGCATCTAGAATGCTATTTCTGAGGACAGAAGCGAGTGTTTTCATGATGAGTTTAAGTCTTAGTCTTAAGTTCGCATTTCTATTATTAGTAAGATTGTTTTTAGAGCCTTTGTTTAAGAGGCTTAACTGTTGGTTGTAAGTGCATGCTCAAGTTTCCTAATTCTATATGTAGAATTAGATCTTCTTAGCTTAGTGTGATTATTGTAGTAGTTCATTGTATGTGAATGTTAAAGAATAGTATAGAGTTATATCAATCTAGGTTGTTGGAATTGATTGTACTTGAGAGAGAGAGCTCTTAAGGTATAGAGATCTAGAGAGAGATCTTGTGCATCTGAGAGAGGTGTGGAAGAAAGAAGTTTCTTCAATTGTATTCCTTTTGTAAAGAGTTTTTAATACAAGTTTTTAGGGTGGTTTCTTGTATCTCTTGTTCGTTGCTATTATTTGATTCTAGTTACTTATCTGTCTGATTCAATTCTACGGTTTATTGCTTTTATAAGTGTAATCTATTGTTGGTTGATCTCCAACATTTAGCATATACTTAGTCTTGTACTAACATGTCTTGCATACTTTCACTCTTACTTTGATTAGTTAGATGTGATTGTATCTTTTTAGTTATTACATGCTTTCCCTTTTTGCTTAGCATATCTTGTTGGATTGTATTTCCAATTCCTACTTGTCTCCTATGTGTGCCTTAAGACATTTACCAATGTCCTTTAGTTCTACTCGTGTGCATGTATCTTTGGACATTTGCCAATGTCCCTTGTACTCTTCCATGTGCCTATGGCCCTTATGCCAATTTTGTTTATTTCAATTGTATGTATATGTGAAATTTAAACATGCCTTGTATGTTTGTTTTCTAGTTTGAATAACATGGCCCATGTCCCTTGTTTTCTTGGCCCCTTGGCCACACTTGTATGCTTCTTGCTCCATGTGTTTGTTGGTTTTTTTATTGTTACAATGCCATGATCCATATCATTCATTTTCATAGCTTTCTTGGATGTCATGATGGACATCATGCTCCATCCCTCTTTGAAAACTAACAAATAACATCTAAAATTTCTAGTTTCAATTAAATACATTGCACATGTTATTACATTGTTATATCTATCTAGGCATACCCATGTTGATCTAACAATCTCTCAATACAAATATTTCTATATCTTGGGATATTTTGTTGATTATCATTGTTATATCATGTATATTTCTAGCTTAACACACTTACAAGGCTTCTTCTCTTAAGGGTAGTCATTGTAGGGTACTTATTCCTACCATCAGAAGAGGGGGAAACTAACAAGGGTTTTGTCATAGAGATCATAGCTCCTAAGTGGTCAAAATAATAGTTTTTAGAACACTCAAAATAGAATCTAGACATCAAACTAGGTAGAGCAAACCATGCAGACATCAAAGAATCTAGAAATGTCATCAGATTTGGCCTTAGACAATAGTGCCAAATTTGGAATACAATGTTAGATAGTAGGGTGTCTTTTTTTTGTTTCTCCCATCTAAATATTAGAAAAATTAGTTTTTCCAAAAACAAACAAAAAAATGAGTTCAATCACAGGTTTGTTAGTAGAACACAGTCTAGATTCAACATATTTTAATATAGTTATTGCTCTGAGAATCTAGATATAAGGGCATCATGTGTGGCATGATGAATCTCACTTCTAGTTTTAGATTAGGTAGTTGATATAACTTTTAGATCAAAATCCATGTTTTAGACACCAGTTATTGGGGTAAATGTGCACAACACATTGGTTCTCTCATTTTTCTGAGTTTAATTTTTCTTTTAGGCATTTCTTAGTAGTTATGTTCATTACTCCATCTGTAAGTGGTTGGCATATTTTTTCAATTTTGGCTTTCATACAAGCTCAACTTCTTGAGTACCCAAGTTTCTGAGTTGACTTTCATATAAGCCTATTGTACCAGTTTTGGAGTGGCTCTCATACAAGCCTAGTCTCCATCTTTTGAAATGGCCAGGAGTGGCCTAGTTTCCAACATATATTTGGCTATCCATGCCAACATTATCAGATCACATTACATTCATGGGATTTAGGAGCCATTTCATATGACATATAATCCATATTGGTATCACTTCATAGCTATACTTCATGGGGTAATGATGAAGCCAAAGGTCTAACTAGCCTTTGTATGCTTGAGCTACCTATTCATATGGATTAGACACATAGTCCAAACATAGATTAACACACACATGATTCATTAGCTTCACTTAGTGGGAAATGATAGAGCTAAAGGTCTAGCTAGCCTTTATATTCTCTAGCCACCCATTTAGAGGGATTGGACACATAATCCAAACATCTATTGACACAAAAATGATTCATTAGCTTCACTTAGTAGGTGATGATGGAGCCAAAGGGATTTCCTTTGCATTCTTGAGCCACCTTCTATGGAATTGATCACTCAACTCTCTTCATGATATAACTTTTGGTACAATGCACACCCAACATAATCTAGCATCAATGCACACCCATAATATGGGAAATTTAATCATATAAAATATGAAATTTGGTTACTTGAGTATGGCTAATGACACCCAATCTATAGGTCCTCTTGCTTGCACAATCCTTTTAGGCTCTTCTTTCACTGATTCCCAGTAATCCACAACCTTCCAAACTTAACCCTTTTAGACCCATGTAACTCTCTTAGGCCTAGATCCATCCCCTTAGGTCTCATTCCCTCTGGATAATAGTGCCCAAGTTGGATAGGAGCACTAAAACCTAGGGTGTCTAGTTTTTAGCACTATTGTCTAAGTGAAAAATAGGTTATAAAAATCATTTTATTCTAGATCCTTGTCCTAGTTCATGTCAACCTAATGTGAATTCATTTAACCCATGATCATTAAATCCCCTATAAAAATCCATTCAAATTCCATTTTGAAGGGTTGGTACTCATTTACAAGAGAGAAGCAAGAATACTAGCAAGATCACTCAAGCACTTATCCCTTGTGTTATATTGGGTGTTTTTGGACTTCTAGTTTAATGGAGGAAATTATATAAATGAGTTATGTATGAGCTTTGTGAAACTTCTGCAGGCATGGGATTACTTTACTCACATGATTTAATGTGTTTTTTGTATTCTTGATAGAGTGATTTATATTACATATTGTAATTTCATATTTATTTGTCTATTTGTGTTATGATTTGGGACATTATTGTGTGAGAAAGCATCTATCATGTTAGTGACAAATAATAGGGCATGTATAGACATAGTGGGGTTTTCTCATTTTATACATTTAATGCTTATACAAGTTATTTGGAATGAGTGCATCGATAAATGTATATATAACTCCTCCATTGGTGTTACAAAAACAAAAGTTAGGATAGTAAACCACCTCTTACATGTTTTTACTTATGTCTAAACCCTACAAGAATGAGAATGCATCAAAATGTTGTCAAATATCCAACGCATGTCTCCCTCTTTATAATCAAAAGGTAGGATTCAAATTTGATCAACAATAATTTGAATATAAAAATTTTCAATTATAATGAGATGTCAACATATCATTTTGGGAAAAATACAAAGCAGGATTTGAACGTCAATAACCATACAATGGGAGTCACATATTTTCTCAAGGATGGTTATTTAAGTTAGAATATCTGAACTAATAAATATATTTACATCGGACCTTAATATGAAGCAAGATGTGTTTGAGGGATAGTTATTCATAATAATTCTATGTTCAAAACATTGTTAATTATGGATATGTAGGGTGGAAGGGGTCTGCTTACCTTGAAAAAGATGTTGATAATGAGGCTCATGTGGTGAAGTTTTGATGGTAGATACCTATTATTAATAGAGGTTCTTGGAAAACCCATTATAACTTGTTAATTTGTATTCATGTGTGAGTTAGGAAACAAGATCAACACACAGTCATAATTGGAGAATAGATCACGTCTTTATTCGGTTTAGGGTTATGTAGTTATCCAAAAAATACATGCTAAATTATATAGAACATTCATTATTATTAAATGATTATATATATTTGAACACAACATAACATAGAATAAAAGAATTAAATAAAAAAATCTGATTTGAATAATGTTGATGACTTAAAATTGCGCTTGATCTTAACCAATCAATAATGGGAAGTTTCAAGCTGTGGGACAATGCGGCTTGAAACAACTTCCAGATTTTAGAGAAGTTGGTCTCTTCTTTTGTATTGGGTGTTGGGGAAAAGGGATAGGAGACTTTTAAAAAAATGCAAAATGTAGGAACTGAAACCTAACTATGGTGATGCGCCTAAGTGTAATCTTAATCCTAACCTAAGCACAGTGAGACTATTATAGGATTCAATTACATTTAAGAGCAGACAAGTGCATGATCAATGTAAAAGGTTGAAATAATAGAAACATAGGCTTACAATAGGGAGTTATTTCACTGAGATGCAGAGATTGTCAACCAAGGCATAGTGTTCAATCTTCTTAATATAATTTTCCAATCACATAAGAGGTGCAAAAGTCACGTACAGTTATGTAAACCTTCCAATTCAAGAAAATGAGACAAAATCAAATGACATTCTTAATCACAAATACAAAAAATCTACAACATAAACTACTTTTCCAATGACATAGACAACACCAACCAAGGCATGGAGCTCAAATTTCCTTAATTAATTCAGCCACATAAAGGGCACAAAAACATGCATGGTTATATCAACTTTACAATTCAATAAAATTGAGACAAGAGCAAATGATGTTACTAGTCAAGAACTTTAGCAAGTCTAATACTATAGAATCCTCCCCTTCCTTTTGATTTTACAATTCCTCTTATATAAACTCATATGTCTCTTTACATTGCTCTCTTTCCCGCACAATTCTCCTCCATCCTTCACTCATCGGGGACAAATAGACAGTGCCTTCAATACTTTTGGGGCTCCAAAAATCTACTTGAGGAACTGTTTCATCTACTCGAATTAACTTCAGCCAATTTTCCCTCCATTTCACTTTGCAGCAACATATACATGGAATTCTTTGAAATGGGAGAAGACACTTAGTTGATTTCTTGAAAATCCTCATATCACTTAAGGGGCACTGGAAAATGACACTTGGTGCTTTCCGCCAGGCTCATTCAAGACACACAGCTCTCTCAGCTTTTCTTTGGCTATGTTGTAGTATCACTCGGGACACATATCAGGATTTTACTAATGGTGACACTTAGTAGCTTTCACGGGTTTTTGAAGTAACATCTGAGGCCCACCACAATCTTTACTCAGCAATGAAACTTGAAGATGATCTCTCAGTCATCGACATGTGGAGGCTTCTGCAGCTTCAAGGAAGATACGTGGCATCTTCTGTTGCTTCAGTTAAGGGCATGTGTTGGCTTTCACTTTTCTTGGGGATGGAGTAGAGAGGGATCAAAGAGGGACACTTGGTAGCATCCACTGCTTTATAACACATAAACAAAATAAAATGATGCCTTTCACTTTTGGACCAAAGTATCAAACCTAGGCATTGAATCAAAGTCTTTCAGAAGTAGACATGTGGTGGCCTCCACCATTCTTTGAAAAAGTAGTTCAGGGCCTTCTGATTCTGCCACCTGGTACTTTCCACTGCATCCTGCTCCTTACCCTTTTGAAAATCTTTGCTGCAAAATAGAATGAACACGGGTGCTGATACGAGATGCAAATTCTGACATGTGGTGACTTCTGCTTAGTTGCTATCAGGTATGTGGCATGATTTACAATTCTCTAGAAAGTTACAAATAGGGTCTCAGAGGACACCAACTGGCTGGCTTTATGTGTCAAAAAGTGACACTTGGTAGCTTTTGTGGGTATTCAATACTTAGGCAAAATAAAGCAAAGGAAAGAAAAAGGGAAATAAAGGGGACCCGCACTCAGACAGTGACACTTGGTAGCTTCTGCTGCATTTTTGACACTTAGATGAAAAATGAATCCACACTCTACCCCAACTCTGCTACTGTGACCAAGGTATGCAGGAACCAAAATTGTAGTGCTCGACCCAAAATTTTAAATACGACGTAGAGTAAAAAAAATTACTCTACAAATAACATCATTTATGCATTGACACCAAATATACTGAGTTAGACTACATAACAAGGGACATGAAGCCATTAAGGCATACTTTGGACAACTTGAACATAATTATCATGAAATCTAAAGTGAATCAAATGATGATTGATTAGTCATGAGTCTTTGAAATGGTAAATCTATTGCAAATCATATGCAATATCATCTTGGCCCAGGATGCTTATGTTTTTTAATTTCTATTCTAAAACATGATTTCATTATATTTTATTATTTTAATTATTTAATATGAATGGAAGATCAATTTTTATTTTAGTGATTTGTCATATGTGTTGAATTATGAATTTAAGGGCTATGGTTAACTGTGGAATCATTAATTTTTTTCAAACTATAATGAACATTGTTGCACATGTGTTTACATATGAATACAAAAGTGAAAAACCAATAATGAAATATTTGGAATTTGATATCGCATTAGTTAAAAATTAATAATAAAATTATTGAAATCCGATAACACACTAGTTAAAAACCAATAGAAGTGATACTGAAATCCAATATTAATATAGTTAAAACCCAAGAACAAGATTTCATTTTTGACATTTTAAATACTAAAAAAGGTGATAATGGTAGTCTATAGTTTTAGTGTCCACATTAAATGAAATGTTCATTTTTTACATTTTAATTTAAAATCTACTTGTTGACGCAAAAGATTGTACCCTTGGCAGGAGGCTGAGCTCCTGCCTTCTTCACACAACAATGGAAACTCCCCTCTCGCATGTGGGACCAGCGAAGCTAGAGGGGAGAGTCTCTAGGTAAGGGCTAGCTCCCTTTGATGCATCTAATTTGTTCCAGTAAGTGCTAACATATATATATATATATAATATATATATATAATGGGGGGAATGAAAAGATTGTAGGAAAACAAACTACTCTAAAGGAGGTGATGCACCAAAAATGATCTAACCTTCTCACACTCACACTTAAAATTAGACAAACACATACATACACTTCAAACTAACAAAAGGACTAGGATGAAAGAAGCTTGGCAGGGAGGCTTTAATGGAAAATACAAAAAATAGAGATTCACCAAAGGTGCTCTGAAAGGCACACTGTATAGAAATTTTTTTTATTTCTGCACTTCTAAATATAGCTCTCCTTGTCAGCTATAGAAATGGCACCTTATAGACACCAAGTATGTTGGTGTTAAACATATGGAAGCATCAAGAAGTAATGACTAAACACAAACTAACACTCAGACATACATAGAGATATCTAACCAGGATAGAGGTAAAAAATGCGCTTATTGATTCAGGTAAAAAATTTGCTAAGGCTACGCCTTACAAATGTGGAAGATGATTTCTCAAATGACAAGTCTTCATTATATAGAGGAAGAAAAGAGGCCCTTTGGCACCCTTTTTAACAAGTGACCCATGCACCTTTTGAGCATTGGGATGAGGAAACCATCTGAATCTAATGCTACATTAGCTCCTATCAGGATTTGAATTTATGAGCTACATCGTTTGATTGCTCTCTAATGCATTTTGAAGAAAACCAATCGCATCAACCATTGTCATGCCTTTTTGATGATTGCATGGTAGGCACTGTGTCAACCACTAAAATAACTTCTCAAATTGACACCTTCCTATGTCACTTGGATCACTTCATCTGCTTCTGCATGATGGCCATTCTGCTGTCAAGATTTGAATTTATGAGCTACACCATCTGCCTATTCTTTATTCTTTGGGATCTTTGTCCTTTTTTGCTCCTTCACCCCTCAGGGGTCATCTTCTAGCAGGTCGCTACATTCCTTGGGCTCCTTCCATGATTTGGCACTCAAACAGTTCAAAACAAATGGCTACTTCACTACATTAAATTTGACATTCACGCGGTCGTCACCCAACGGCTAGTTTACTTGCTTAAATTTGATAGCTTTCAGGACGTCACCATCCTCGACAAAAGTCATCAGGTCTTTTCTATAGCTCTTTTACTTCACAAGATTTTATTTCAAGCTTTTTTTTCCCTGCAAACAAAAGTTCGTAAGAATTGGCCACTCTTTGTCCTTTTCTTCGAGATCTTTAAAACTCTCTATGCCCTCTACAAAGGATTTTAGACCTTTGGTTGTGCCCTTTAGCTTCTTGAAAAATGGCCCATTATCCTTAGTGAGATCCCCCCGTAAGGGCACATACCCTTTAAGCGGGCTTCTTCCTTCGGTCCCTTTGGCTGCGGCCTTTGAACTCTAACTGCCCTCCGCAAGGGCTTTCAGATCTTGACATGTCCTTCGGCTGTAGGGCACACCCTTAAACCAAGCCATTGAACCAATATTGGTTCAATGTTCAATCGATTCAATGGTTTAACCACTGTGCACCAAGCCCATTGAACCAAGCCTTTGAACTGATTCATTGAACCTCCTCTTGCTTGCCTTAGCCGTTGAACCTACACATTGAACTAGGGTGTTGAACCAGTTCAATGGTTCAATGTTATGCATTGATAAACTTGTTGAAGTGTTGAGCTAAGCTGAAGCATTGAACTAAGTGATGGACCAAGGCATTTGAACTTTGCCAATGAACCAAGGCATTGAATTGAAGCCATTGAACCAATTTGTCAAACCAAAAGATGGTTCAACACTATGCACTGAGCTACTCTAAACTATTCACTGAGTCCCTCTATTGAACCATCCATTGAACCAAAGTGATTGAACTAAAGCATTGAACCAAAGTCTTGAACTGAAGCCTTTGAACCAAAATGTTAAACCAACCTATTGAACCGGTTCAACGATTCAATGGTTCAAGTGACTGTTGAGCCAAGGACATTGAACTCTTTGTTAAGCCAAGCGATGAACTTGAAGGTTGAACCAAGACTTGAAAATGAAGTGATGAACTTAAAATGATGGGCTAAGGCATGAACCAAGGCCAATTGAACTAAACCATTGAACCAGTTTGTTGAACTGGTTCAACACTGCGCACTGAGCCAAGTCCTTGAACTAAACATTGAACCTAAAGCCGCTTGAAATTTTTGTTGAACTTTTTTGATGAATTAAGTGCTAAAATTAGCTGATTGAATGAAAGCTAATTAAACTAAAGATTGAACTAAGGCTTGAAACAAACATTGAACCAGTCCACCAAACTTTGTCAATTGAACTCTATGTTGAACCAAAATGTTAAACTGAAGCATTGAACTAGTTCAATGGTTTAATGATTTAAAGATTCCAACTCTCTTTGTGAATCTCTTTAGATGAAAATCCATAGAAGATTTATAAAACCCATACTCTCTGAACCAATTTTCATCTGCCAAGAATTACACCTGCTGAGTTTGTAGAAAAACTTGTGAAGTCCGTAAAAACCTATAGAGTCTATAGAAAACCAAGCTCTATAGAGTCCATAGAAATAGACCTACAGAGTTCATAGAAATGGACTTGTAGAGTCCGTATAAATTCTTGGACTTGCAAAAAAATCAAAAATGAATTGCCCTTGAACAACAGGGGAAGAAGGGGACCAATTTTTTTGCCCTGTTGGGCAAAAAATGGTCAACAAATTGGTGACTCCCAGGGGAAGCATGCCTGCTATGCTTAGAAGCCAGTTGCCTTAAAAATCCATTGGGCACAGGGTCAGATTGTAGCTTAAAGATCAGTAATAGCTCTGATAAATCTAGAACCAATCACATAGATTCACCTCAAAGGGAAAAGAGAAAACACACACAAGGCTAAGAAAACTACTAACATGTGCAGAAAGCACTTAGGGAAATCAGGAGAAAAAACAAGGGAAAATATATACATGATGAAAAGAGACTCAGTGGTAGTGCTTTAGATGTATCCCATTAATTGGGATATATAGTTCTTTGCCATCTAACCTGGAGAGTTAGAATGCATTATGCTGCTTGCACTGAGTGATTATGTATGGGTCGCTCCATAGGGCATCAAACTTTGCATGATTTCTAGGCTTAGCTCCATCTTCATCCCATCTCAAGACAATGTCTCCTTTAGAGAAACCTTTTGATGAATATTTCTTGTCAAAGTGTCTCTTCACTTGCCGTTGGCTGCTAGTCATGGAAGCCATAGCCTAGTCCCTTGCCTCTTGGAGTTCCATCAGCTTGCATAATCTAACCTCCATGCTAGTTCCTTCCTCTAATTGCAGCTGGTGAGCGAGATCCAAGGCTGGCAACTCAAGTAAAATGAGGAGCCTAGCTTCCCTTCCATATATGAGTGTGTATGGTGAGTTTCCAATTGCCCTCTTCAAGGTGACCCTATATGCCCATAGGGCTATTTTCAGCTTGGCATGCCAAGTCCTCTAATTTTCTTCCATGGTCCTCTTGATGATCCTAATCAAGTTCTTATTGGTGGACTCAGCTAGCCCATTCCCTTATGGGTAATAATTAGATGAAGTGCTGAGATATATACCATATTTTAGTGCCCATTCACTTGTTTTCGTTCCTAGAAAAGCCAATGCATTATCTAAGATTATGGTTGCTGGAACCTTGAACCTTGCCACTAGGTCCTCATAAAATTCCAAGACCGCACTTTCATTTGCCTCCTTCAGAGCAACAACCTCCACCCACCTTGTGAAATAGTCTGTGGCGGTCAGGACCCACTTGTGTCCAGTACTAGAGGGAGGATTAATCATCCTTATGAAGTCCAAGCCCCACTACATGAATGGCTGATCCACTTTAATAGGTTGTAGGGGCATGGCAGCCAACCGTTGCTTCCCATAAAAAAGTGCACACTTCTGGCACATTCTTACCTATGCATGGGTGTCCCTGAAAAGAGTAGGCCAAAAATAGCCAGCTCTCATTATCCTTGTTGAAGTAGCCCTAGGAGCAAAATTACCACCTGTTGGCCTATCATGGAACTCAGACAACACCTTGTCAACCTGATTTGAGTCTATGCATCTTAGAAGGACTCCTGAGAGATCCTTCCTAGATAATACACCATCAACTAGGACATAAGGGAGAGACTAGAGCCTGAAGTACCTTCTTTTAGTGCTATCAAAACCCTAGAGGCACTCACCAGTGAGAATAAAATGCCTCAGGTCCAATGTCCAATCCTTCATGATAGCTGGTTCTTCTATCATAGCTGTATCATGAATTAGTAAGCTATCTTCCCTTTTTTGCTTGAAGTCCACAGCAAGGTGTTCGCACAGACCTCTTCCCCTCACCATCTTGGTGATCTTGATGTCTACGTCATACTCCATCACCTTGGTGATCCATCCCACTCTCTTTTCATTTAGGTCTTGGTTGGTCAAGAAATCCTTGATGCCAGGTTGTGGAACCATGAGGTGAATCCTGTTGTTGGACAACATATGCCTAAATTTCTTCAGGCTTTGTACTACTATTAGGACTTGCTTCTCTACATGCATGTATCTGACTTCAAAATCCTCTAACCCCTGGCTAAAAAATACAAGTGGTTGCTCGAGGTCATCACCATTTGCTTGGGTAAGCATGGCAGAGATTACCTTTTCATTGCCAAAAGTGTAGAGGTTGAAGTCTTTATTGAAGTCAAGGCTGATCAAAGTAGGAGCTCAGGTTATGGCCTACTTGATGGATTCAAATCCATCCTTCCTTTGTGTTTTCCACTTGAACTCCTCACCCTTCCTCAGCATAGAGGTCAGTGGCTTGACTATCTCATGCAAAATTTGAAATGAATCTCTGAATGAAATTTATCCTGCCAAAGAAGCTCTGCAGGCCTTTCTTGTGCTTAGGTAGGGACATCTCCAAGATAGAATGAACTCTCTCAGGGTCAATGGATAATCCCTCCTTAGACACAATGTGGCCAAGGAGTTTCCCCTTGTGAACAGAAAACACACATTTCTTCAGGTTAAGAGAGATGTTGATCTCCCTACACCTTTCAAATATCTACCTGAGGTGTTTCATGTGTTGGCTCACTTCCTTGGAGAATACCATCACATCATCAAGGTATAACAACACATTATTGTTTATCAAGCCTTAAAAAGCCATGTCCATGGCTCGCTAGAAGGTAGCACCAGCATTAGACAGCCCGAATGGCATCTTCTTGTAGGCAAACATTCCCCATTTAGTAGTGAAGGTTGTTTTGTGCTGGTCACAGCCTTGCACCAGAATCTAATTATATCTTGAATATCCATCCAAGAGGGAGAAATGATCACTATCTATTACCTTTTGAAGGATCCACTCCATGCTCAAGAGAGGGTAATGGTCTTTCAAAGATACTTTATTAAAGTCTCTAAAATCAACACATAGCCTGATCTCCCCACTCTTCTTTCAGACAGGAACAAGATTAGCCAGCTAAGAGGAATGTTTGATTGGATATATAATCTTAGACTCAATCAATTTGGCCAGTTCCTTCTACATGAGAGGCTCAATCATCGGGTTGATAGGTCTCTACTTCTGCGTGATTAGCCTGGCACCTTCTTCTAATTCGATGGTGTGTTGGGTGAGTCTTGGGTTGAAACCCTTCAAATCACTGTAATCCCAAGTGAAAATATTAGCAAACTCCTGACACAACAAAATGAAAGTCTACCTTTCTTGAACCATGCAAACTTTTCCAAGGGCAAGCAACTTATCCTCGAAGATCTCAACCTTCTCATAATTCTCCTCCTTAGTTGTGATGCATGCCTTGTCACTTCTCAATTGGTCATCTCCATTAAAGATACTCTCAAGAGTGACCAAACCTTTAGGGAGCTTATTATTCTTCAATTAAACAATCTGGTTGCCATATTGCCATTGCAGCTTTGCCTGGTTCTTTGTTATGAATTTAGCTTCTTCCTAAAGGAAGAACACTATTTATTGGTTATTGTTGAAGACCTTCCAGTTTGTAATGTTGTCAGGGACAGAGGGCTGAACTACCACCTTCAAGTAGTGTGAACCGTAGTCTCAGCTTATCTCCCCAAAAACATTAAACTAAGCACCAATTGTTGCTAACCTGTCCACTTGTTTGTTTTGCTCTCTGGGAATGGAGGTGATATTGAAAGCAAGGAAATCTTCCACCAAGCCCTAGACCCTATGCTTGTAGGACTTTAGCAAAGAATTTTTTATCAAATTTTAGCCTTTCACCTGATTTACAATCAGCTCACTATCTCCCAAAACTTGCAACTCCTTAATCCCTCTTTTCCTTGCCCATTTTAGACCATGGATAAGGGACTCATATTCTATAACATTGCTTATGCAAGAAAATTGGAAATAGAAAGCTGAAAATTATCTCTCCTTTTAAGGGGAGACCAACATCGCTCCACCACCAGCTCCCAACCTACTTCTAGAACCATCAAAGTACAACTACCATAGACCTAGGTCCTCTTGGCTTTCCTTCATTATATTTGGTATGAAGGTACCCTCTTTGTGTATGCAGTAGACTCTAAGGTCTACCTCCTCTATGAACTTGTAAGGGTCATGCTCAAAGTTATCACTTCCCCACTCATCCAAGAGTAGGTCAACAACTCCTTCAAGAGCAGAGGATGAAGATTGGTCTATTTGGGACTCTTCTTGGTCAATAATGGTGTAGTTAACATTCATTGCCTTAAGTGAATATGGATCTAGATGGTCCTTCTAGAGTGGCTCAAATTTAATCTTTAACTTGGTCCCATACTTGGTTCTAAAAACTAGATAGGACCAATTCACTGTTAGATAGCCACCTATCTTGGATGTGAAGTCCCTAGATAAGCAAATTGTGAAATAAGGAGGAACATTTGCCACTACTATATCATGGGGAACTGAGAAATTTAGGAAAGCATGTAATGTCAAGTTTAAACCCTTCATTATCCCAACTATTTTTGTAGGTATCCCATCCAGCTGCAGGACTCCCTTATTCATCTCTTCATATTTCAGTCCCATCTTGTCAGCTATGCACTTGAGCATTACTAAGGTACTAGCCCCACTGTCAATGATGTAGTTGTGCACCAATAAATCCCCTATAACTAAGGACACATAAAAAGGGGGAATTTTCTCTTCTTTCTTGACTTGGCCTAAAGTGAAAGGTTGTCCATTCATCATCAAGACATTATCGGTGCTCACTGGGATAGCTTACCGATCCTGCTCATGCAATTCCCTTTGTAGCATGTCCTTTTGTCCTAGTAGAGACAATTAATCCCATAAGGAGATGTTCATATGTAGCTTCTTCATTTGGTCTACCACATTGACTTGAGGACTGCCTCCCTTCAAGTTTTCTTTGGGGCTAATTCCAACCTGAGGTGCAGGCTGAGGGGATGAAGGTACAAATGGTGGTCTAAAGTTTGGGACCTTTTAATTTGAGTGTGATGGATAAGGTGTTACTACCATTTCGGTAGTAGCCTAGGCTTCTCCCATTGATCTCCTCTTGAATGTTGTGTTGGCTACAGCACAGTCAGCCTGATTGTTTGTAGCACCCACATAATTGATTGCATAGACTCACCTTCCAAGTGGTTCATAAGAGTAGAGTCAGGCTGACTCTGACTGTTGCTTGTGCTGGGTTGCATTGGAGCCTCAAAGACCTAGGGGTGAGAAACTTCCTAATTATCTGCATTTAGGTAATAACCCATTATCTCATTTGTATAAACAGCCTAATCCTGACCATATCCCATGGTAGAACAACTTGGTTGTTTGTGTACCAGATTGTTTTGAATGGGCACCATGACCTTAGATGATGAAGGGGGCCTGGGTTGTAGCCTTGAAATGGTCTGGTCTAAGTAATCTGACCTTGTCCTTGATTATAGTTTTGGAAAGGGGGTCTAGGGGCTTGACCATAATGATGGTATCCCTAATTTGGTCTATTGCTTTGAGCTTGTTGCCTTTTAAGAGCTATAAGTTTGTTTGATATGCTCTGCAATAGACTCTTAACTTCATGAAGCTCATTGGATGGAACAGTAGCTGGTTTCTCCATGTTAGGTAGAGGAGCTAATGTGGGAGTAATGGCCTTAATTAGAGGTAGCATTTCTGGGAAAAGTGGCATATGGGGTCTAGGGGCTATTTTCCCAGCCTGTACTAAGCAATTTTTAGCTTTTATGGCTATGTCATAGGCAACAAGTAGCACATGCCCTCCCATGGATTGTATCATAATAGCAATATCACTATTTAATGCTCTTAAATAATACAAGAAAGCATAGCTAGCAATCAGTCTTACCAGAATGGGGATTCTATCCCATGTCTTCTAAAACTACGTGTTAAAATCTTGCATATATTCATGTGGGGCTCTTTTCATGGTCGTCAGCTGCCCAGCAAGCGAGAGGTGGTCACTCTTTTCTCCAAAATGGTCTATCAATTGAGTACCCAATTCATTCCAAGAATGGATTGAATTTATAGGCAAAGTCTCGTACCAGTCAAGAGCTTTGCCCTTGAGAGATAATGTCAGCAATCTGATTGCAATATTTTCTTCCATGACATTGTGAATATTGCAGAGGTTAGCAATATTTCTAATGTGCTCGATGGCTGTAATGGTCCCCTCTCCATTGAAAGAATGCACATTTTTTAGGGTTGCTCTTGGGATTGGGTCATAATGTGGGAGATTCAAGGGGCTCCCACCATGAAAAGCTGCAAAGCATAATGCCATAGCTGGGATGGGATGTAACTGCGGCCATGCTACATATGCATTCCTTATAATAGGTCTGTGAGGGTGGTTGCTGAATAAGGATGGGTCTTCTCAAACCTCAGTCTTTTTGTTGAGTTTAAAGGTAATTTAACAAATTCAAAAGGGATGCCCTTAGAAGTAGACCGTGTGGTGACTTTAGGCATAGTAAGTCAGACTGGTCTTTGATTAGGAAATGAAGTTCTTACCAATGGAGTCGCCAGATGCTATAAATAGTTAATTTGGTGTAACAGGACTAGCATCAATCCTGAAACCTTATTGAGTTATAAAACTAGGTCCCACCAGGCATGCCAAAATTGTTGATGCAGAAGATTGCACCCTTGGCAGGAGGCCGAGCTCCTACCTTCTTCACACAATGACAGAAACTCCCCTCTCACTTGTGGGACTGGTGAAGCTAGAGGGGAGAGTCTCTAGGTAAGGGCTAGCTCCCTTTGATGCATATGATTTGTTCCAGTAAGTGCTAATATATATATATATAGATATATATATATATATATAAAATGGGGGGATGAAAAGGGAGAAAGATTGTAAGAAAACAAACTACTCTAAAGGAGGTGATGCACCAAAAATGATCTAACCTTCTCACACTCACACTTAAAATTAGACAAACACATACATACACTTCAAATTGACAGAAGGACCAGGCTGCAAGAAGCTTGGCAGGGAGGCTTTAATGGAAAATACAGAAAACAAAGATTCACCAAAGGTGCTGTGAAAGGCACACTGTATAGTAATTTCTTCTATTTTTACACTTCCAAATATAGCTCTCCTTGTTAGCTATAGAAATGGCACCTTATAGACACCAGGTATGTTGGTGTTGAACCTATGAAAGCATCAAGAAGCAATGACTAAACACAAACTAACACTCAGACATACACAGAGATATCTAGCTACGATAGAGGTAAAAAATGCGTTTATTGATTCAAGTAAAAAATTTTCCAGGGCTATGCCTTACAAATGTAGAAGATGATTTCTCAAATGACAAGTCTTCATTATATAGAGGAAGAAAAGAGGCCCTTTGGTGCCCTTTTTAACAAGTGACCCATGCACCTTCCAAGCATTGGGATGAGGAAACTATCTGAATCTAACACTGCCTCAGCTCCTGTAAGGATTTGAATTTATGAGCTGCACCATTTGACTGCTCTCCAATGCATTTTGAAGAAAAATAGTCACATCGACCACTGTCGTGCCTCTTTGATGATCGCATGATAAGCACTATGTCAACCACTGAAATAACTCATCGAATTGACACCTTCTTGCATCACTTGGATCACTTCATTTACTTCTACGTGATGGCCATTCTACTATCAAGATTTGAATTTATGAGCTACACTGTCTACCTATTCTTTGTTCTCTGGGCTCTTTGTCCTTTTCTACTCCTTCAGCCCTCAGGGGTGATCTTCTAGCAGGTCACTGCATTCCTTGGGCTCCTTCCATGATTTGGTACTCAGATAGTTCAAAACAAATGGCTACTTCACTACGTTAAATTTGACGTTCACACGGCTGTCACCCAATGGCTAATTCGCTTGATTAAATTTGATGGCTTTTAATACGTCACCATCCTCGACAAAATTCATTGGGTCTTTTATGTGGCTTTTCTGCTTCACAGGCTTTTATTTTAGGCTTTTTTTCCCTGCAAACAAAAGCCCACAGGAATTGGCCACTCTTTGTCCTTTTCTTTAGGCTCTTTGAAACTCTCTCTGCCCTCCACAAGGGTTTTTAGACCTTTGACTATGCCCTTTAGCTTCTTGAAAAATGGCCCATTATCCTCGATAGGAGCCCCTTGTAAGGGCACATACCCTTTAGGCAAGCTTCTTCCTTTGGTCCCTTTAGCTATGGCCTTTGAACTCTAACTACCCTCTGCAAGGGCTTTTAGATCTTGACTTGCCCTTCGATTGTATGGCACACCCCTTAACCAAGCCATTGAACCAAGGCCATTGAACCAAAATTGGTTCAACAGTTCAATGGTTCAACCAGTATGCACCAAGCCCATTGAACCAAGACTTTAAACTGATTTGTTGAACCTCTGCTTGCTTGCCTTAGCCATTGAACTTGCATGTTGAATTGCGGCGTTGAACCAATTGATTGAACCAATGCATTAAACCAAGTGATTGAATCAGTTCAATGGTTCAATGTTTCACGCTAATAAACTTTTTGAAGTGTTGAGCTAAGCTGAAGCATTGAACTAAGTGATGGACCAAGGCATTTGAACTTCACTGATGAACCAATGCATTAAACTAAAGCTATTGAACCAATTGGTTGAACCAAAAGATGGTTCAACACTGTGCACTGAGCCACTCTAAACTATTCACTGAGTCCCTTTGTTGAACCATCCATTGAACTAAAGTAATTGAACTGAAGCGTTGAACCAAAGTCTTGAACTAAAGCCTTTGAACCAAAATGTTGAACCAACTCGTTGAACCAGTTCAACGGTTCAATGATTCAAGCGACTGTTGAGCCAAGGACATTGAACTCTTTGTTCAACCAAGTGATGAACTTGAAGGTTGAACCAAGGCCTAAAAATGAAGTGATGAACTTAAAATGATGAGTTAAGGCTTGAACTAAGGCCAAATGAACTAAACCATTGAACCAGTTCATTGAACTAGTTCAATGGTTCAACACTGCACGTCGAGCCAAGTCCTTGAACTAAACACTGAACCTGAAGCCGCTTGAGCTTTTTGTTGAACTTTTCTGATGAATTAAGTGTTGAACATAGCTAATTAAACCAAAGCTAATTAAACTGAAGATTGAACCAAGGCTTGAAACAAACATTGAACCATTCTGTCAAACTTTACTAGTTGAACTCTACGTTGAACCAAAACGTTGAATTGAAGCGTTGAACTGGTTCAATGGTTCAATGCTTCAAAGACCCCAACTCTCTTTGTGAATTTATTTAGATGAAAATCTGAAGAAGCTTTGTAAAACCCATACTATCTGAACCAATTTTCATCTGCCAAGAATTACACCTGCTGAGTCCATAGAAAAACTTGTGAAGTCTGTAGAAACCTGCAGAGTCCATAGAAACCTGTAGAGTCCATAGAAAACCAAGCTCTGTAGAGTCTGTAGAAATGGACCTATAGAGTCTGTAGAAATGGACCTGTAGAGTTTGTATAAATTCTTGGACTTGCAAAAAAATCAAAAATGAATTGGCCTTGAACAACAGGGGAAGAAGGGGACAGATGTTTTTGCCCTACTAGGCAAAAAATGGTCAACACTACTTATTCATAAAACATCATGTTTATCTCACCAAATAGAATAATTTTATTGTTAAAAATATATATGTTATAATGTGTCATGGTTTATTATTTTTCCTATTTTTGATTACATATTTTACAACTCAATAATTTATTAGATAGATATTTGTGTTGTCATCCATGTTTCCATCCTAATCCCATGGTGTAAATAATTAGTATTAAACTAGGTTATAAATTTGTCACACCATTTTGTCGTTGGTGTATCGACTTTAAGAGCATTAGGATTACATCAAGTCCTTACTTAACTCGATGTTATACATTGAGTTCTAACATATATGCATGGCCATATAGAAGTCAAATATCCATATTTGATTCATGATCATGGTTTACTCTTATCCAGAAGTGATCAATGATCATAATCAATGAAACATAAAAATTCACCTAATTAATTTGGTCTACATTGAATTTTGGGACACATGCCCATATAAAAATAAAATATCCATATTTGATCTATGATCATAATTTATCCTTATCCATAAATGATCAATGATCATAATCAATGAAACATGGTAAATCACCCAATTAGTTTATTCGGCACCTACCTCTCTTGTTGTTTCCCTATAAAAAGGGCATGTGTCCAATGGTAGAGATGAGGAGGAGCCAACGGTATAAATGATTAATGAAATAATGTTTCCACATTCATTTGATCGATGTGTAGTTAAAGTGATGGAAAACAGTGGTAAAATTTGAAGGGTTGCCCTTAATTTCAAGTTGAAGGGTATTTATTTATCTAGCCATTTGGTGATGAAAAGTTGTAAAAAATAGTTGCCCTTCAATTGATAATTGTAAATTTAGTTTCCCTTCAATTTACAATAGTAAATTTAGTTTCCCTTCGATTGAGAAGAATAAATTTAGTACATGTGTCACTAAAGGTATGAACTATAGAAGCTTCCATTTCAATTTATAAGGGAACAATTCAAACACAAAAATAAAATACTTATTATTTTTTTTGAAATACAACCTATATAATTTATTCAATGAAATTATATCATTCACCCAAAAGGGTACATGTTCATAATTCATAACAAAATACTTTATATAAATTAAATGTACTTCTATTTTCCAACAACAACTAAAATAAAAAATTTAAATCATAGATCTAGGTTGAATAAAATCTAACTATGCAAATTGCAATGTTACACTTACAATATCATCTCGAATATTCATAACTTCCATATTTAGCTGATTCATTTCATGATAATTCCTCTGTATGCCAAGACCCAATCCATGCACCTACTAATCCCATCCATAAGTGGGTATCCCTACCCACCCCAACCATTTGTTGGAAATAGAAGTAGGAATGTAGCAACCAACTTAGAGCATATAACTAAAACCAAAAATGTGATGCAGAATAACATCATACTTTTTTTTTAATCTATATACACCACCTTTACTAGTGCATAACAAAATTTCAAGACTAACCTAGCTCATTACTGTTGCATATACACCCAATCCAACAAGAAGGGCATTATTAGTACCTATTTATAATCCAGTAATAAAACACATATAAATATAAATGTTATATTAATAATTATAAATAGTTTTAAATAACATTTAAATATTCAATGCCAAAAATAAAGTAAAATATAAATTAAATATTTTGACTATCTTAATCTTATATATATATATATATGAAACAAAATATATATTTAAAGTGAGATTAAAGTGAGATTGGTCTCTTAAAACTATATATATTCATATATATATATAGAGAGAGAGAGAAGTTACAACTACAAGTTTTAACGGAGTGCATTAGCCATTTTTTTTAAAGAACTTAAAGTTCATTAATAGAATGCATTAGAAATGTGGGACTGGGAGTGGGAATTTCGTGTCACATAAATTTCAATAATAGAATTTCATGGAACTGAGAGACTTGGAGTGGATTGTGGGTAGTTGTTAATTTGTTTGTCCACAATCTGTTCACCTTCCTAAGTGTAAATTACCAAATTACCAATCTCGATTCTCACTGTAAATTAATATTATAAATATATAAAACCAACCTCACAGTTCACTATAATTACCAATCTTACAATTCACTGTAATTACCAAATTACCAATCTCAAGGTTCAATGTAATTACCAAATTAACAAGTTACCAAATTATAATTATTTATAATCATTAATACAACATTTACATTTATATGGTTTATTACTAAACTATAATTACCAAATTACCAATCTCACAGTTCACTGTAATTACCAAATTAAAATTGTTTATAATCATTAATACAACATTTACATTTATATGTTTTATTACTAGATTATGAATAGGTATTGTTAATGCCCTTCTTGTTGAATTAATATTATAAATATATAAAACCAATCTCACTATAATTACTAACTTTAATCTCACTATAATGACCAACTTTAATCTCATTTTAAATTAGCCTTATATATATATATATATATATATATATATATATATATATATATATAATTTAAAAGTGTTATAATCATTAATACAACATTTATATTTATATATATTTTATTATTGGACTATGAACAGGTATTATTAATGCCCTTCGTGTTGAATTAGTATTATAAATATATAAAACCAATCTCAGTGTAATTACCAATCTCACTATATATATATATATATATATATATATATATATATATATATATATATATATATATATATATATATATATATATATATATATGGTTTTATGAGACCATATATATATATATATATATATATATATATAAAAGGATACAAGTCACAACAATCATAATGCATAACATCTTACTTTATACAAATTAAATCTACTTCTATTTTCCAAGGATGAGCTAAAATAATACAGTTAAATCACAAAACTAGGTTGAATAAAATCTAACTATGCAATGTTACACTTACAATATCAACTCGAATGTTTGTAACTTTCATATCCAACTAGTTCATTTTATGGTAAATCTTCTGTATGTTAAGACCCAGTCCATGCACCTATTGAACCCATCTATAAGTGGGTATCCCTACCCACCTTAACAATTGGTTGGAGATGGAATTAGGAATGCAATAGCCAATTTGGTGCATACAACTAAAAGAAAAAATGTCATGTAGAATAACATCATGCTTTTGTTTTTATCTGTATACACCACCTTTGCTGGTGCACAACAAACTTTTAAAACCAACCTAACTCATTACTACTGCATTTTCACCCAATCCAACAAGAAGATAATTAGTAGTACATGTTCATAGTCAAATAATAAAACATATATAAATTTAAATTTTGTATTAATGATTATAAATAATCTTAATTAATATTAAAATCAATTCCAATCAACTTTCACTTCACTTATAGAATGTTGATCATAAATGTATGAACTATAGAAGAGTGGTTTCCAATTTGTTGGAGAATGATTCAAACACACAAAAATAAAAAATATATATTTAATTAAGTTAATCAATTTTTATTCAACAATTTCCTTCCAGTATTACAACTATTGTAAAGTTTTTGTTTTCTTCTATTTCAAACTGTTGTGGTATGGATCTATTGGTCTAGAAAAAGAGGCCTTCATGCTTTTATATGCTTCCATTTTTCATATATAGCATTCCAATCTACCTTATTTAGAGCATGAGGTGCACAAAGGGAAAGAAACATTAACATATCCAATGTTTTCAAAGAGAGTCTAAATCGATCATCATTCTTTATCCTGTTTAACTTTGAGAAAACTCTTTCACATATTGTCGTGCTCATTAGAATAACAAGAATAGCTTGTCATAGCTGCATTAAACATGTAAACCCTTCAAACCATTCAAGTTCACCTCCACAAATATTCCATGCTCCAAATATTTTTTTTTTTTGGGCATGATTTATAAATAGTATAAATAAATTCATCCATCTCATCTAAACATTTGATAGTAATATAATAGACGAGTTCTACACACTAAATTTTTCACATAAACATGTTAACCATCTTTTTATTTGAAGATCTCTATCATCCACCTCATCATAATAATAAAGAGGATTGAAAAACTTAGAAACATTAAATATAGGTAAATCAGTGAACCTTGCATCTAAAGAGTCAATAACATTCACTATAAAACTTTTTTCTAATTCAATGTAATCATTTAGTGTCCCTGATCTTTATGAGTGAGGCAAACTCTCAAATCTCAATGGATGTATATGTATTATACCTACTCCATCTACAAACTCAAGAGTTCATCCTTGTGCTTTATTGTAAAAAGATAAAATATGTATCGTACCTGTCCCAAATATGTCTCTTTAAAATCTCCTACGAAGCATGTCAATAGTAATATCTAAGGTAGTGTCAATGGAAGTAATGTTAACATAGTCATCTTGAAATTTTGTATTTAAATTAATAAGCATGTCTATAGGTAAATGGATGCAAAATTTTACTTAAAAAATTCTTGCCAAATCATACATGTTTTTATCCTCTAACTCTCATTCTCTCAACAAAATAGACATTAGTCTGAAAAGCCTTTCCATGACCTTTCTTCTAGAGATCCACCTAATTTGATGAATTTGCAACACCTCTAACTAGCTTGTTTGAAATGAGTCCATTAGATCTCTTAATGCTCCATGTCTTTTAGCAGATTTTTTAAGCCATGAATAAATTTTGTATATAAATTTATCAATAAATTATAGCTCTGAAAAATAAGATGAAACATCATTTACTACTAATGCTTCTCGATGAGATATACAATGAATATCTATTAATTAAAGATCATATCGATGAAGCTTAGTAGATAAACCTTCATCAATGCCCCTCATAGTAGAAGCCCCATCAGATCCAAATCCAATTAACTTCATTAAGGATAAATTCATCTCTACTAAAAGACTTATCATGGCATCATACATAGACTGAGTTGTTTCATCCTTTATTTGAAGGAGGCATATAAATTTTATTACACATTTACCTCTTCCTTGATTTGTCAAATATGTGATGTAAACTATCAAATGTTGTTATATAGTCTGATCAATACTTTCATCAACTAAAATTGAGTAAAATGGACTACAAAAAATCTCATCTTTTAACTTTTTCCAATATACCTCCTTTGCAACTTATAAAAACTTTTTATCAGATGTGGTATTTATATATGCAGATTATTCATCTATTAGAAGCATGTGTGGAGTGCCTTTATACCTATTCAAATCATAAACTGGCTTGTAGACTTCTAGAGGTAAATCATTTATGGTAATAAAATACATATTTTCTATCAGATATGATTATCTCCTTCTCAGCATCTACCATTAGTTCTACATGTTTGGTAATTGGAAGACTACTACATTTTCTTTCTCCTTCCAAAAGTTAGAAAGAAAATTTATGAGGCTCCGACTCTGCATGCATTCTTAAACTATTGACTTTAAAGGTGGTACTCCCATCTTTAGCAAATAAAGTCTCTCTCTTATATTTTACACACCAAGAACATTTTATCCTTTCAACACCATTGCAATCTTTTACAGCATAAGCCCATGGAAATCTTATTTTCCATTTGGACTTGAATATTCTTTTCTATTTCTTTGATGTTTGGTCCTCTTCTTGAATCTGTTCTCCATATGATTCATAGTTTTTTTCATGCAGATGAACATCAAAGTTTTCATTTTTGGACTGGGATTATTGATTAAAATCTCAAGGGATACGAAATGTATCAGCAAGTGATAGTTGTCTTTTATCCTTCTTAGGACGACCAATAGAAGCTATTTACTCAGAATTACTCAGTAAAAAAATTAAAAAAAAAATAAAAGTTGATATAATAAATATACATTTTACCTTACAATAAAAATTATTGAGTTGTATTGTTTGTTTTTTATGAGACCAATCTCCTTTTGAATTAGTATTATATATATATATATATATATATATATATATATATATATATATATATATATATATATATATAATGAGAATCAGGATTGGTAAATGGTAATTTACATTCAAGAAGGTGAATGAACAAACAAGTTAATAAATAACAACTACCCACTCTCAATCCCATGAAATTTCATTAATAACATTTATGTGACACAAAATTACCAGTTTCACATTTTTGCTAAAACTTTAAGTTATTTTTTTAAAAATCAACTAATGCACTTCGCTAAAACTTGTAGTTACAAGTTTACAACTTGTCATTTTATTTGCTAAATTGCTAATGCATTCTATTACTGCTACTCAATGTTGGTGGAGATTAAATTTGTTTTAATGCATTCATTGCATTACATTTGTAATTCACAGTAAGCCTGCAGTCTTATAGTCTACAAACTGCATTGTGTACATAAAATAGTTTAAATGCATTTTGCATACATTTCACCATGCATTACACAAAATAGTTTATAGTGTTTCATTATATATATATATATATATATATATATATAAGACTAATTTATTGTGAGATTGGTAAATTGGTAAAAGACAGTGAGTGGTTTTATATATTTATAATATTGATTTATAGTGAGAATTGACATTGGTAATTTACATTCAGATTGGTTATTGAACTAGGTTATACGATAAGTTAATGACCCACTCACTCCCATTGATCTAGCTAATAAAGTTGTTCGGATTTCCAAAGTGGTTGAATGAATTCAACTTTTTGTTCAATTATTAACTAGACTTATATTAACAAAGTTGGTAGGAGATTATAATGAGAATTTGAAACAGGGAAAACACCAAATTAATTGAAAGGGATGGATGTATTTAAAATAGTCAAACATTCTAGAATCTGACGAGAATCCAATTTTTAAGCTTTATGTAGATTATATTTAGCATGTCATTTTTTAAGGTACCACGTCTGTCATAGGTTAAGTGGCTTAAGGTTTATATAAAAAATGATTTTTTTTTTTCAATTAAAAAAAAGTTATTGTAAGTATGTTTTGTTTTTTTTTAAGAGTGGTGGTGTATTCATTGTTTTATTTTTACGTTACATAGAGAATAGTAGTGTTTGATTCAAATCCCACAAATAAATTTAGGAATTAATATGTTTAGATTGACAACATCTTAAATTATTAGATGTGTTAAAAGTAATATTAAAAGCAATAAATAATATTTAAAGAGTGATGTATAGAAAAGATAATAAAATTGGAGTTGTAATATATGTGTGAGAGATGTACATGCCTTATTCTCAAAAGAGATGCATGATTTATAATGTTATAAAGATTAAGGAATTATGATAGAAAATGAATTAGTTTAGATTATAATGGTCAAATCTACCTTGTAGAATGTTGTCTCTCAGTGTTATGAGAGAAACTCTCGAGTCATATGAGAGTTCCACCCCATTAAGAATAAAGGCAAAGATGTTATCGACATTAGAGGTATCTCAGATTGTGAATGGACCTTTCCAATTTGGTTTATAGGTCTTTGGGACTTTGAAAATACAATAATGAAGACATATAAGGTTAAGTGCACACTTGGATGGAGCTATAAATGATTTGTTGAGATTTCCCTAAACCATTAGAAATGTGTGTGCATCATCTAATGGAGTTGGATTGATGATCATATTGGAATTATTATACAAAATTAGAGAGTGTTCAATAATAATGCAAACTCTTTACATGTTATTTTCACTTTACTGATAATTTTTGTTCTAGAGCTTGTGAGCATATTAATCTACCTGAGTGTATGTTCACACATACACTATTATTAGGGTGGGTTAGCTTGTAACACTTTTGATAGATGGGTCATGCATTATCATTTCTTCTACCACCTTTATATCACTATCACATCAATAGATTTGTCCTCTGAGGTTCTTGTTAATAGGGAAATTTTTAAAGAACTTGCAAAAAAAAGCTATAGAATGGGTGGAAAATCTCATTGGAAGTATTCATTGGGGTGACAAATTTGGATTGGTTACCCTTCATGACTATGGAAAAAATGGAAAAAAAATTCATAATTTTTTTTGTGGATGTAAAGGAAAATATTTCCTAATATGTATAATTTAGTAAAATCTTTTGAAAATATTTAGTTGTCCTCTCAAGGTTAGATTTTAGTTATCTATTCTTTCTATGAACTCAAGTGCATGATGTAAAATTGTCATAATTTATTCAATTACAAGTGATCTTTCTATAGTGAGGTGTCATTTCTATCAGAAGACAACATTGCAAGTTATTTTGAATGGTCAAAAATTGAGTTTAAAGTGAAACTTTAGTATCTGAGTGCAATTTAAAATATTTCCTCTTTTGGTAGATAAGAACCACTCACACTCCCTGTCATGAACAAATAAGGAAGGAGACGACCTCAACTTTATATTTATAGGGGTCATTGTAAGGGTGTGAAACCACACTCAAATCACTAAAATGGAAATGAGACCATCTTATTCCATGGCTTAGAGAGAGAGTCATAATATTCAAACATGTGTTACTGGAGTAACTAGCATGGGGAAAATGATATGTTTTCTAGAGTCATGAAAAGTCTTGATCATTGACCTAGGGCATCCTAGGTTAGTTGGCTATACTCATCTTTGTTGCAAAATGTGTTTTGAATCAAAATATTGAGTGGAGTTTTTCTTCTTTATCTCCCACATTTTCTTCAAAATCCCACTCAACATCAAAAATGGTGATGTTACCATTTTGTTTAACCCTAAAATTTAGATTATAGAGTCTAGGGTTAAAAGAGATAGAGATAGCCTAGGGCACAAGGGTAATAAATTATCTCTATAACATGACAATTAATTTGTAAAATAAGATAAACTATATTTTGAATCTATATATTAAGATATGTTAAGAATAGAAACTATAACTTATTAGATTAAAATGTGTTCACATTATTAATGTACAATGTAATTATTGTTTGGTAAAAACAATAATACATTAATAACTTATAGTTAGATTTATTAGTTGATCGAATATATTGTTCATAACAATATATTCATTTTTAGTGAGTTGTTAGTCAAAATTTGTTTTGGAGATTTCATCTCCCCAAATATAAGAAATAACTTTTCTATATATATGTAATCTTTCGTATGGTTTAATATATGAAATAATAACAAAAATAATTAGTATGTTTTAAATTATTTATCTAGTCTATGTGAAGCATGATGATCCTCTACTAATCTAAACCATATTCATTACAACTATGGTAGATAGTGCAATGATATTGAAACCAAGATACTTAGTTGGATTACTATGCACATTCAAAGATAATATTAAATAGGCTGGAAATAAACTGAATTTGGATTCTAGATCAGTCATCTAATTTTGTAAATTATACGTTTATGGCCTCGAATACTTGCATCAACCTCAAAATATTACATCGATGCTTTTGTATAAGCTTTCATCTAACATGGACGTAGGTGTCCAATATATAATACCTGCTGGATCTAGATACGATCACTTAGGATATTTTGGGTTCTATGTTGTTGATTGAACTTTTTAAGGTTATGGTGTTTAATCCCTAAGTTGTTAAAGGGGCTTAGTAAAATAAATCAAAGTATAAATATGTAATAAATATAACCATTGATTTGTAATAGAGTTAACCTTGTATTATCTTTATAAAAAATAACAATAAATGATGTAAAAATTACTTAGCTAGAAATTGACTGCGATAGAAGATTTGGAGGTTGTAAATTTGGATAAGAGTTGATCTGAGTGTCAGGAACAAGATCTAAGTGTCAAAACCATTCCTGAATAATAATGCCCTAACTGGATAGTAGCACCAATGGTGCTAGTGTCCTTTTTTTAGTGCTAGTGTCCTTTATATAGATGTTTTGAGCTTCTAGGTGCACCTATGTCTGAGTGTGTCAATCATGTTTTTGTACACATGAGTTATGAATCCTTATCGATGACCTATTTTTAACTTATTTTGTATGTAAACCCTACACCATCATGTTGTTAGGACATTTGATTGATAGAAGTAGTAAAGTGTGATTTTATTGGGGTAAGTTTGACATCCTCAACACCCCATTTTGATGAGAGTTGCCTACATACCAATACTCTGAGGAGGGATCAAGCTCGATGTAGTTCTCCCCACCTAAATGTTGGTACAAATGCAAGTGAAACTAGTATGAATACCAATTTGAGTGCTTTGACTATGCTTGAGACTGAAAAACTGAGTAATTTAAGCTTAGGAATGTTGTAGATGGCTATATGCAGAAGTAGGGCATAATAGGGATTAATAACCTTGATTGTGCATAATTTGTTCTGAGTTAATTTGTATTATTTACATCTCATTTCCATCTAGTGAATAAAGGTCTAAAATCATGTATATATATTGTTGTAGTACTTGTGTAGGTCTTAAAAGAGGTCTAGGATGACCCTAGATGTTTTTTTATTAGAAAAAATATGCATTGGTGGCAAAGGTAAGAAAAATAATAATGCCAAAATTGGGAAACTAGAATTATTAGTGCTACTGTCCAAATTATGGTGGTAGTGTTTAGGTGGTAGAACCTGAGACACTAGGGATCATGATAATAAAGTGAGGGTCTAAGACTGATTTAGGGACATTTAAGGACATATGTGACCTACACTAAGGTTGGATAAGTGTCTAAATAGGACCTAAGATAGGTTTATGGCTAAAGTAGGGATGAGTGGTCTCAAGTAACACTCTTAGCATTCAAGTGTCATTTTGAGATGATTACACTTTCCTCCCTTTATTCTAAAAATGTAGCAAGGTGAAATGACTTTGATAAATGAAAAATAATGTAATTGGACTTATCTAAGAGGCAAAGCCCATGAATCTAGGTCTAAGTGTGTGAAGTGTGTTCTATTATATATCCTACAAATGATGCATGCATAGACCAGTCCTTACTTAAGAGATTTCAAAAACTAAGACAAAACTAAGTAAAGAGATAAGAGAGAAGAAATGAATGAATACACCTCACTGGGTATGTAAACCAATGCATAAACCTGGAGATGTCATATATGTGTGTGAATGTAGATAGTGATCAATAGATGAATAATTTAGACTAAGCTGATGTCTTGCTCAATCCTCATGTGTGGGTCACTCAAAAACTTAATATGATTTTGACTCCATCATTTCCCACCCATGCTTGGTGGATCATGACATGTGAATATCTTGTATTGGACTAATGGTGTGTCCAACCCTCTCATGTAAGTGTCTTAGAAACTCAAGTAAACTATGACTCCATCATTGTCTACCCATGTGTAGTAGATGCATCTAGAATTAAAAATGTGTGATCTAACTAAACCTATATAAGATGGCTCTAGGTCACTCAAAAATGTAAAACAACTCTAGGCCACTTGAGAATGTCAGGCAGCTCTAAGCCACTCAAAAATTCCAACTGCTATAGACAGAGTAAGGCATCAATTTGGGTTATATCTTAGAACATGGTGTTTGGTGTGTATAACATATAGAATGACATGGAGTTTATCATTCCATGTGATCATCTAATGAATAACTAAGCATACAAAAATAATGTGTTGTCCACATGCCCCCAAATATGATCTCTAAGTATATGGATTATAGATTGAGTTATAATAATCTATATTTGAATATCTAAAATTGAAATAAGAATGATCATGCCATACATGATTCCTCCAACATGAGTAAACTGGTATAAATTTTTGATAAATTGAGCAAAAACTATTAATCTGTAACCGAACTTATCCAAATCTAGATTATACCTACTATATTTTATTAGCCAATCTAAAATTTCTTAAAACTAAGGCTACTAGATAGCAGCGCCATATATAGATAGTTTCACTAGTAGTGTTAGTGTCCCACGTTGGGTGCTAATGTCCAAGTACTATTTTTTGTGTAACTAAAACTGGTCTCTGTGTGCCTTATTTCCATTGTGTTTTCCTAAAACTAATTTCTATATTTTTTGCCTGTGTGCTGAAAAATGTACTTTAAGTGCATTGAAATAACCTAATATCTATGACAAAATTCTTTGAATCTTCCCTCTTTTAAGGAGATTTTTAAACTTGTGTAATAATTATCATTAAAATAAAAATCTCTATAAAATGTGTGTTAGCTAGAGAATATATGATATCTATGTAATAAACCAAATATAATGTGCATACTTAACATCATATTGTAAGATAATATGAGGATAAGTTTTTAATGTATGATATATGTTAGATATAACATTCACAAGGCTATCAAGATAGATATAACAATGTGTATGAATAAAAAATCTGAGCAATAACTAAGTAATTACCTAGGGGGATGAGGCATGATGTCCATCACAACACCTAGGGAGGAATGGGAGATGCATGAGGTGTCTCATGGCATCTAAAATTGGAGTATGTAACAAGTAAGAGAAAAGTGTCATAACCATGATACATACATGAATGCATGCACACAACACACATGAGGCACACAAATTAGGACAAGAAGACACAATACAAGGAACATGGGCACATGTTACTAAATCTAAGAAAGCAAGACATAAAAGGACATGTTTAAATGTTTTCATATATAATAAAAAAGGCAAACACAAGTACATGGGCACATGCCCAAAGCATACAAATAATTGAAGGAATTAGCATAGAGCCATAGAACAATGTCATATGCAAATGCCTTTGAATAGATTTAGAAGCATAAAAATGCAATCAAGTCTAAACTAAGAAAGCTAGAAATGAAAGTATGCATCAACATGTGTTAGAAATATGTATAAGGGAAAAGATGTACATATGTTAAGTCTAAAGTGGTAGTAGTCAACAAAAAATCTAAGTAGTGTAGGATGATCAATATCAAGATACAACAATGCTAAATCTATGATGTAGAGTTTAGAAAGATGTAACTTGACTATCAAAATCATGTATAGGATGCCCCCAGATGGCCGAATGTGTCAAATGAGGAACATGTGCATGTGCTCCTAATGGGTAAATAACATCAAATATAGACTTGTGTGGTGGACCTAGGTCCTATAAGCATCTACAAATACTTAAAAAGAACAAGTGAAGCATGTATGAATGATAAAAATTGACTATACTAAGATAGCTAACATATGTAGTGCCTAGAAAATATAAGAAATGTAAACATGGAAATGTATACAATCTATAATTTTTATTTTCTAGGCAAATAATTGAATGATTTTATGTTTTGACATATCATATTGTTTTTGTATTTTCCTATATATAAGCTATGCACAAGGAACATGAAAATGAAACTATATACAAGGAGTGAGAATGAATGAGACTATGTACAAGTAGGGAGGAACATAGTAACTGATGAGTCTCATGGGAGACTCACTATCAATGTGGCATGTGTCAAAAAGAAGAATGGTAAGTCTTCCTGTAGTGTGATTAATATGTTTTAGTTGAATTGAACTGTAGTGTGGATCTAAGTATTGTTCATTGTTGGTATATTGGTAATCATAATAACCTAGATTTTTCCACTCATCATTATCATCTTGATTTTGAACCAATGTAATGCTCATGTCAACTTCTATTGTATCTATATGAGCATAGGGAATTGCCTCATACTATGGAATTGACCTTTTTGAATTATGCTTTATAATATTTTTTATGATTGTGCCATTTGAAATTGTGCTTATTGTATGCATATGGTGCTTTAGAGGATTTTTTGTTATAAATCCTATTTTGAGAATGATTGTTGTCTTAACATTATTTTTACTTTATAACTTAAGTTCTTTCTCTTTTTGTAACACTTCCTATGTATTTGGATATTTGCCTTGATAAATTATATCTATGAATTATTTACCTTAGGACATTCAATAAATCCCAAACCTTGTTTACCAACATTATCAACCTCTAAAATAGGAGTAATGATGCCTTGGGCATGTTTTTCCAACCCTTGACCTTCATAATCAAACTATTATAGATACTTTTGACTAAATCCATACTATTTTGAAAGTGAGAGCTCATCTTGGAGAGGTATATTTGTATCCTTCCCTTGCTTTACCTATGCTTATTGTACTGTTTCTAGTTTTGATTTTACTTTGTGAACCTTTTGTTGTTATGAGTAATGCTTTGGTAACCACTTTTGTACTATTTCTAAATTTGACCATTTTTTAATATTTTCTTGTATCACTATGGATTACTTAACTGATTTATTTTGTATAGGTCCTCATTAGCAATTATGTGTCATATATGTTTTTTTAATGCTAAACATGAATCTATGTGATGACCATGCATATGATGGTATGCAAAATAATATCTAGATCTCCTTACTGGATGTAGAGGAGGTAGGTTGATCAACTTAACTTTAATCATTTGCCTTAAAATCTCACTTGAACTTTAACTACTTGACATCATTGAATGGTCTTCATTATGTATGGGTTGCAATAGTGTGGTGGACCATTTGAAATTTGTGATGTCATTAACTAGAATTATATTTCCCTAATTAACGTGACAAAAATGCAAGTAAAACTGACATAAAGTGGTGGTTTGGTGAGCATAGGTCATCAATGTGAATTATGTTACCCCAATCACATCACTCTAGGTTGAATTCAAAATGAATTATGGTAATTGCACATACATGTGCGAAAATATATTTGCATTCCATTATCAAAAGTGGATATGTTATTGTTGGGTCACTTTTGGCAATAATGGAGCTAATCATAGGTAAAATCAACATAAATTGGTGGTTTTATGGGCAAGGATCATAATGTGACTTACTTTGCCATAATCATTTTTTTTCTTAAATTTGATCAGAAATAGGGTGGTCATGCACAAATGTGCCTAAAATTATTTGCATTTATCTTGGTCATATGTGAGTATGGTGTTTTGTGTCACTTTTGGCCTATAATGGACTTAATCACAAGTAAAATTGGCATGAATGGGTGGTTGGGTGTGCATGGGTCATAAATGTGACCTATGTTTCCCCATGCACACTACTTTGACATGAATTTAGATTAAATCTGCATGACCACACATAAATGTGGCCCAAATTATCCCATTTAACCTAATCTCAAATTATTATGGTGGTGTTACGTTATTTTTTTGTGGTAAATCGTAAGTAAAATTGGCATATAAGAATGTGCATTGGTCTGTAAACTCTAATTTTGACAAACCTATGACTCATAGAAATGCTAAAAAATAATATAGGTGCCAAAACCTAAAAAATGACTATCTATTTACCCAAAATGGATATCAATTTTAAAAGTTATTCCGTAAAATCCCTAGGTTCAATACTAAAATCTTGAAAATGACTAAGTACTAACCAAATTGGATTTTGAAAAACTATTTCCCAAATTGTAAGGCGTGTAGCTATGAAACCAACTCCAGAAGATATAGAGTGACCTAATTTATTATATTTACTAAAATAATTCTAAATTATAAGTTGACATTTAATTAACATTTATTTAGTAAACCACCGCCCCACCTTCTAATTGATCCCATTTCCCCATTCTACACCTTCATGATTTCATTTCATAAGAATGTGTATGCATTATTTCACATACACATTATTGCACGTATGCACTTTAGTTTTTTTCAAGTTTCAAAATCTTACATTTTGGTTCAAAAATGGCTTGGATTCTTTAGGCAAATGTTTGGCCCTATAGACACATAATTGAGTCCTAGATTTTTGAGAAAAAATAAAAAATAAACTTCCATTGCCTAAAACACTATGAATTTCAATGAGACAAATATTACTACAATGGTGACACACTCTCTAATTTTCAAATATATGATTTTTTCAATTTTTGTAATATTTTAAGGTTTTCATTTACATTGATTTTTAACTCTAGATTTTTTAGGCCACTATATGGTATAAATATACATGCCTATATATGTTTATGTTTTTTTCGTTGATCCAATTGTAAAAAAAGTTATATGGTCACAAATTAGGCCTAATTCTACGTGCATTCAAAAATAACTAATTTTCATTTTTCTTGAGTTAGTTCTGGGGGGAGGGGGGCACAACTGGTTATCCATATTTCTACATTCATTCAAAAAAAACTAATTTTCATTTTTCTTGAGTTAGTTAGGGGGGTTGGGAGGAGGGGGGAAGTGGATGGGGATAGGCAGCGCACAATCAGTTATCCTTTTTTTTTTTTAGTTTCTAGGATCTATTTATTTTTAAAATTAATACAAAAAATATTAATTAAATTTTTTAAAATAATATAGGTCATAAACTAGATGATCTTATCTAAATGTTCATAAAAGGGTTTCAAAAATATTAAACGATGTTAAAAGCATAATGGGTTGTACAACTAGCTATCTACTTTATTTTACTAAAAAATAAGAATTTCTCTTCAAATTTTAGATGTTTGGCCTACTTATACTTCATCATTTTTGAAAAAAAATTATGTTTTAGAAACTAGAATCTAAATTATACAATTTGTGTTCTTATACCATCTTCAAATTTTGAGTGTAGTCATCTCAAATAATCTACAAAGGTTGATATTTCTCAATTTTTAGGAAAGACATGTCCATAGATAAGCCCATTTTTATACTCCAACTTACTACACTTACCATAATACATGCATTTGTTTCATATTTCACTTAGGTCCAATATACACAACAATACTTATTCATGCAAAATATTTTTTTTGTGTGTTATTTAGTCATACATGTGCATTAAATACTTTGACAAGTGTACATTTGATGACACAAGGATGCACGATCATTTCTTAGCATTCATATTCTATCTCTTGCATGCCTTTCAACCAAAATACTTATACATTGATGGAATCTTGTTAAACACATGACCAGTCCATCATATTTAGTGCATACTTTACATTGGCACATGTTACAAATTATTCAAATCCCCTTCTTTTAATATCAAACCCACGGTTTCATATCTAAGTCTTTTTGTTCTACTTTCAAAATTGAAAAAGTTACAAAAATACATCAAATATTTAAAAAATACAATAACATGAATAATATAATAAAAATACAAAAATTAGGACATGCACATGATTAGACATATATTTTTATATCATTGTCATATATTATTTATCTCATGATTGGTACCTAGTATACTCTTTTTCTATCACACATGCATTTCACTAGTATTCATGAGTGTTATGTAGAACATACAAAATTTACAAGGAATAAGATGTTAGACTTGAGTCTACCCAGTATCCAACTAGGGACATTTTATCCATAGATTACATTATTTATAGGTGTTACCATTTTGTAACTCCTACATTATTTAGCTACATATTATTTACAAACGTCTTTCTAACATCTTTATCATACATTGTGGACATGCATATATTATTTTCTAGGATATAATAACATTACATATGCATGGTGTAGATTATATTTTTAGTTCTATGTTCCATTGATGCTATTAATTATACATAGTATATTAGACTTTTGTTTGTCTATTGTGTGTATCTCTTAGCCCTTATGATTAATTGTTTGAACATCTCTATGTGATCATTGTTTGGTATGTATGAAATTTAAACATGTCCATTGCTCAAATCCCTCAGCCTTATGTTTTGTATGGCATTTGAACATGTCCCTTGTTTGAAACAATATTAATGTCCTTTACATATTGCCCTTAGTTTTGTGTATGTAAAATTTTCTTATGCAACATTTGAACATGTCTTTTACATGTGGACCTTGGCCTTATTATATGACATTGCATTTGTTTTGTTTGTGTGCTTGTTGAGCTTGTTGAGTTTAATGATTGTCATGATACATATCATACAGTAGCTATTGTGTATGCTTATATTATAACTTTACTACTATGAGCTTCATTGATATATTTCTGTAGGCCTTGTCTCATACGTTACATACATGATTCAAATGGTAAATCTCTTACTATGTTCACATATTTTTTACATATGCTAAAATATTCAATGATTATATCTTGATATGCATGATACAATTAACTTTTATTTTTATGAGTGACTTTCACAACACATTATCTCACCTCAAAAGGGATTCATTTTATCAAGGTTTTTCTACATTAGATAAGCATTTATGAGTATAAATTAGATTTGAATATAAAATACAATATCAAAAAATTTAGAATGGATCAAATTTCAATTAATTATATTTATTATGGAGGAAAATACCATGCATATGCACTCACATTATAGTTAGAGGTTAAAAATTCATATAATTTTAGGTGCTTGATATATAATCATGCACATGCTTCAAACAAATTTTACAAATTTTCATTTACATACAGTTACAGATTATATAGCTATCAATTAGGCCATGATATGAATTAATTCCATGGCTTCAATAATAATTGCTATATGTGGTCATGCTAGGAGGATGTATGTAATCTATTCCCTTTTGATAATGCATACATGAACTAAGGAACAAAATGACAATTGAATCTACAATCCATTTACAGTGGTTGATTTAGTTAAATTACATAATGCATAACTTAGAGGATCAATGACCTCTATAACTATTTTATACAAATCCATTATGAATTCTTACCCATTTCTATCTTGGAATTAAAAAAACCAAAAAAAAATTAGGTTTCTACACCCCTCAATGGGTTCTATTTTATATTTGTATTCGATCCAAATTGGACATTAATCACCCTCAGTTATCCATTGGTTTTATTAAGGAATCAACCTCTCTAAGTGCTTCATGAGAAGCACTTTTTCTCCAATTATTCTAGGAAGCATCATATTCAAATAAAAAGTTAGAAGATAAACATTGGTTTTACATATACAGGTGTACTTTTTCCATTTTATTTTCAATCTTTTCAAATTTAAGTTATATTTCAATTTTCAATTTCAAATATGGAAATTAACTACTTTTACATTGTTATAGGTTTCACCATGGAACACCTTGCATGATTAGAACTTTCTTCCAAAGTCAAAGTGTGTTGTACACAATTATGTATATTTTTTCTTTTACTCTAGTAATTTAATCTCTAGACTAAATGGAGGGAAAATGTAGTCACTTAAATTTTTTCATGAATACTTGATAATATAATTTTTTGGACACATTCATTGTAATTGACTTATGCACTTAATCTAGACCTATTTTAGCACCTCACTATGTACTAAGTACCTATATGGACCTATCCCTTTTTAAGTTTCTATTTTACATCCACTTAAATGTTCTTAATCATTAGAACCCCCTCTATGTATCTATATGGACATCTCATGTCTTAACTTTCAAACATTAACCTTCAAGACGTGATCGACCAACAAGGTTCAATAGCGGTAGTTTGTCTTGACCCCTATAGGTCAATCATATCCTTCACCCTTATCAGTTTCTTTTTAAATTTATAACCTCCCTTATAGGTTGGTCAATATTTTAAAGATAGGTAGCATGAGGATTTTCCATTTTGGATTGATATAAAGACTCATCTAAGTCACATATTCTACCACTTGGAAACCACTTAGAAATTTCAATATTGAGGCACACTTACACTATTACACACTGAGTCAAGTTTTTTTTAGTGGTGAATATTCATTAATTCACTAATATTCAATTTTTAGGATTTTGGTTTTGGCATTTTTTTAGGGTTGGTAGATGGGACTAGATCACAAAAATTTTAGGGATATAATTTTTTTTGAGGTCAATTGGCCAACCCTTTATAGTTGTATATAATATTACACTTAAATTCACCAGATATATATAGTATATCCCCTAAGATACCATCCCAGACAAGCAAAACCAAAACTAAAGGAGCATAAAATTGAACAACGGTGAATGAATAAAATGCATGATAACACCAAATAACAAAACCATTTGGTTGTGTCATTCGGCTACACTATTTGGCTTAGGTGCTCGGCCAAGCTGTCTAACTGTGTCATTTAGTTTCACCATTTGATAGTGTTATTCAATTTTATCAATAGGTATGTTGTTTGACTCTACCATTCAACTGGGTCGTTCATCTATGCCATTCAGCTAGGTCATTCAGCTTTATCATTTGGCTAGGTCATTCATCTCTGTTGTTTGGTTGGGTTGTTTGGTTATGTCATTTGACTAAGTTGTTTGGCTATGTTTTTCATTGTGTTATTTGACTATGTCATTCATGGTTTATCTTTGTTGTTTGCATTTATCATTTTTCTATGGCATTTGACTGTGTCATTCTATTATGTCATTCAACTATGTCATTTGATTTTGTCATTTAGTTATGTCATTTAGTTCAGACGTTTAGCTCCATCAGTTGGTTTGGTCATTAAAATCTATTATTCTACTTGGGTACTATATCAAAAAAAAAATTGAAAAAATAATTTCCCATCACCCACAGATAATTTTCCATACCAAGTAGTCAATTTTTCCAAGATTTGCCAAATATTTCCAATAGGGTCTCTTAAAATAAACCCTGAACTGAGCAAAGCTTTCCTATTCTTCGAAAACTTGATTATAATAATTTGATTAAATACTTAACCAAGTCAAAGGCCTATTTTATCCATGTCAACAAAATAATTATCAAATATTCAAGCCATCTCTAGATGCATTCATATAGCAAAAGAATCAAAATTACACAAAACACTCTAAGTGGGATATCTATGTGGATTTGATTTTCCTCTTTAGAATATTGGATATGTAGGTAGCAATCAGTCATCATAGGGGTGATTGGGGTTAGCTCAAGCCATTATATTGCCACTTTTGATATTTAAATGTTTTCATCTATTGCAAGCCCTATCAAGATTTCAACTTTGAATGAGTCATTTGCAAGGCTTTCATATGCACCAAAGGTCAAATTTATGCACACAGGCATGTTTATAACTATTGAAAATGATTGTGCCCTAATTTCCATGTTTTTTATACGGGATAAAATTGACCCATAAAGGAAAATAGTGTCATTCAATTAGGTCCCCTTCCTAATGATCTTGACCATAAGAAATTACACTTCCAGTTTCATTTTACACAGTCAAAATATGATATGTTGATCGATTCCAACCACTTTTTAGTTTCATACAATCTGATCACAAGTAGTAAAAAGCTAATTATTTTGTATCTTTCCTAGTTAGTCCTCTTTTATTTGATCATGGTCTTTCAATTTTAGTACTTTTTCTTTTATTTTGCTTGTCACAAGTTGATTTACAACATTTGTAATCATTATATTCATTTTACGTTAATTAGAGTTAATACATCAATTAATTCTAAACTTTGATTAAAAAATGAAATGGATGCATCTGTGTATGTGTGTTGATTCTATTGAAATATATGTGTTGTTCCATCCCTTGTGTTATATTAGATGTTTTGGGACTTCTAGTTTAATGGAGGAAATTATATAAATAAGCTCCCTATGAACTTTTTGAGACTTTTACAAGCATGGGATTACTTTACTCACATGATTTAAAATGTGTTTTGTGTTCTTGATAGAGTGATTGATATTACATCTTGTAATTTCATCTTTATTTATCTATTTGTGTTATGATTTGGGATATTTTTATGTGAGAAAGTGTCTATAATATTAGTGATAAATAATAGGGCATGCATAGACATAGTGGGGTTTTTCTCATTTTATAGATTTAATGCTTATAGAAGTTATTTGGAATGAATGAATCAAATAAATGTATAATGAATCCCTCACTGGTGTTACAGAGACAAAAGTGAGGAGATTAAACCACCTCTTACAAGTTTTTACTTGTGTTTAAACCTTGCGAGGAGAATGCATCAAAATGTTGTCAAATGTCTGACTTATGTCTCCCTCTTTATCATCGAAAGGTAGGATGAAAATTTGATCAAAAATAATTTGAATATACAAAATTTAAATTATAATGAATAATATGGGAAAAATACAAAGTAGGATTTGAATGTTAACAATCATACAATGGGAGTCACAAATTTTCTCAAGCATGGTTATTTAATTTAGAATATTTGAACTAATAAATATATTTATGTGGGACCTTAATCTGAAGTAGGATGTGTTTAAGGGATAATTACTTATAATAATTCCATGTTTAAAAAATTGTTAATTATGGATCAGTAGGGTGGAAGGGGATGCTTACCTTGAAAAAGATGTTGATATGAGGCTCATATGGTGAAGGTTTAATGGTAGATACCTATTGTTAGCAGAGGCTCCTAGAAAACCCATTAGAACATGATAATTTGTGTTTTATGTGTGAATTAGGAAACAAGATCAAAACACAATCATAGTTTTAGAATAGGTCAAGTCTTTATTCAGTTCAAGTTTATGTAGTTATCTAAAAAACACAAGCTAAATTGTACAAAAAAATCATTATTATTAAATAATTAAGAAAATTTGAACATAACATAACATAAACCACAAGAACCAAACAAAAAATCAAAAAAAATTGATTTGAATAACATCATGTGTGCATTGACACCAGCTCTACCGAATTAGACTACATAAAAAGGGACATGAAGCCATTATGGCATACTTTGGACAGCTTAAACATGCTTATGATGAAAGCTAAAGTGAATCAAATGATGATTAATTAGTCACAAGTTTTTGAAATTGTAAATCTATTACAAATCATATGTAATATCAACTTGGCCTGGGATGTTTGTGTTTTTTAATTTCTATTCCAAAACATGATTTCATAATATTTTAATATTGTAGTTATTTAGTATGAATGGAAGATCAATGTTTATTTTAGTGATTTATCATATATGTTGAATTATGAATGTAAGATCTATGGTTAATTATGATTTTATTAATATTTTTCAAACTATAATGAACATTATCGCACATGTGTTTACATATGAATGCAAAAGTGAAAAACCAATAAGAAAATATTTGGAGTTTGATATTGCATTAGTTAAAAATTAATAATAAAAATTGTTGTTCCCAAAATCAGCTACGCTTATTTTTAGAAACAACCCCTATGAAACTTGTCAGTTTCACATTTTTCTCTCTAAGTTCATTTTTTGAGACGAGTTTTTCTTGTTCTCGCGTTTACTCAACTGGAATCGTTTGAAGTTCGTAACGTCTCTTTATTATTTTTTCCCCAAAATGCAAAAATCATTACAGTCTCATCGAAACCAGGGGATAAATATTTCATTTCCTAGAGTTAGTCTTTCTCTTGCATTTTCATGCAAAGGTGGCATTTTTTGCCGCCAATGCATCTTTTCATCCCTTTCCATGCAAAGGTGACATTTTTCACTGCCCTTGCATCTGACATGTAAGAGTGGTAAAACTTGCCGCCTTTGCATTTTCTACTTCACATGCAAGAGAAAAAAAATTTGCTACCCTTGCAATGTCTTTCAAATTCTAGTGTAGGAGCAATGATTTCTGTCGCCCCTACACTGCCTTGATTTTTGCACGTGGCATTTATGGCCACACACATCAAGTGGTTAGGGGTATTTTTTCCCCATTTAATCTCTTTTTGATCCTTTTTAATTCATTTCTTCCAATCCTCCTCCTGCCCTCTGCCTCTGGACGATCCAGCAAGCGGGAAGAAGCGTGTTTTCTTCATATTCAAGCTCTTGTCGCGTGTTATTTTCTAGGTGGGTCTTTATTTTTAATTTTTATTTCATTTTCCTTTCTCTTTTTAAGTTTTCTCTCTCTCCTTTGTTAAGATTTCATTTTTTTTCTTTCCTCCTCTTCTCTTCCTCCCTGTCGAGGCATTTTTCCCCCTCCAACACGCTTCTTTCCTCCTCTTCCTTTCCTTCTCGTTCAGCTTTTCTTTTTCTTTCCCTTCATGTTAGGGTGATGAATTTCACCACCCTATCTTTTCCTACCCATCTTTCTCCCTGTGTATGGGTGGCAATTTTTGTTGCCCTAAAACATTACATTTTATCTGATGCACCAGCGACAAATTTTGCCACCGATGCAACCTGACCCGACTAAGGTGTAAGGGCGGCGAAAATTGCCGTCGTTACACCTAAGTTTCCACAAGTGAAAGGGAAGCAAAATTTGTCACCCTTACATATTCTTTTTATCCAATATGTGTCGGCAGCAGAAATTGCCACCAATGCATTTTTTTCTCACCTTAGCATGCAGGGGCGGTAAATTTTGCCGCCTATGCATCTAGACCCATCCCTCATGCAATAACGGCAAATTTTATCGCCCCTACATCTTTTTTCTCCATTTTTTCCTATAACTCTAGAGAATTTTCATTCCTTCCATTTTTCACACCCACTCCCCATTTCCTCTCACCTTCCAACCTATTTGCACCTCAGCCCTTTCAAGCACACTTCTTTGGTCATGATCACCCAATGTGCAATTTCTCTAAATTGCTAATTTTTCCCTAATTATGTGATCATGACTCTTATCGCAGTTCCTCCTAGAGATCCTCCTTCATCAGTGTGCTCTTAATAAAGGCTCATCCTGATGACTGAAGCTTCTATGAAGAAGTAAAAGGCAATGAAGTATCAGTATCAAGGTGTTTTCCCAATCACCTCAGTCACTTCTAATGTTGACGACATTAGAGACACAGAGATTAGCCACGTAGATATAGCCGAGTTCATGGGGAGAACCAAGGTGACAAACCTGAGCTCATAGATGAAAATAATAATTGAAAGCAACATCCACCTAGTCTCCTATTTCTTTGTGGCAGCGCATCACACTGAGTTCATTCTCTAGTGCACCTAATTCTATAACAGAGAGACCAGGGCAGTGTCAGATGCCAGTGACAACGTGATAATTCGACTGGACCCCAAATTTATTGATAGAGTTTTTATGTGCCCCCTATTACTGAAGTGTTGAAAATCAACTTCATTAAGGCACAAAGAGAATACAACAAAGATCTCGAGAAGGCGAAAAAGGTGATGAATAATAGATGGCTCAAGACTCCCAGAGCTAACTTATCTAGATGGCCATGGAATTTTTCAAGAATTGATTTTATAGAAGAAGTTGGTGACTTAATTACTCTTCTCAGTAGAGTAGGAAGTCTACCATCTTCTTCTCAATTTTATGAATGGATGTATCCCTTTATCAAGATAATTCTGCAAGGAAAACAAGTCATCTTCTGGGGTGAGCAGATCAGCAATGCTCTTCATGGGCAATTGACAAAGGTGTCTACTACTTTGAAGTTCTATATGACTTCATACTTAGTATACATCGTAGCTTCAATGCGAACCTTTCCAAGTTTGACAATAAAAGGAGATAGAAGAACCACCCCTGTTTATTCATATTACCCTCAACTAACACTAAAAAAATCAATCCGTCACTTTAAGAGCATAAATGACGCCTTCTTCACGGTATTCTTATGCCTTTTTGATCCTCAGATAGAGAAAAATAGAGTATCAGATGAAGCCTGGACTGTCATCAATGATTTTGGCTGCATGTTTTTACAATTCCCTACCTTTTGCTATCTATGGGTTGGATTTTTTCAAGGCTATCCCTACATGCTCCCTAAATTTTCTTTTGACAAATTAGTCTTAATGGAGTTGTGTAGACAGATTATTGTCGTACACACTAAACAAATAGAACTTAAGAAGATAGGTTTCAGGTTCTCAATAGAAATTAGCAAATACTCAATTTTGACTGCTGCCAAAGCAAGGGTAATGGAGACAGAAATGCAATTGGTCACCATGAAGCAGTTCAAAAGAAGGCCCAATTTGTTAGGAACTTCGAGTACAATTGATTACTTTTGTATAAGCAACTAAACATGGAATTAAACTAGAATTAATAAGTAACTAGAAATATGAAATAATAAATAAGAGGAGATATAAGAAACAACCACTCTCTATTAAACTCTTTTGAAATACAATGAAGAAATCTCTTTCTCCTCACACCTCTTGGATGTATAGTAATTCTCTCTCAAGAGTTCTCTCTCTCTCTCAATTACAATTAACTCAATAACTGAGTTGTTATTCCCTTCAGTGACAATCAACCCAATTGTTGTTGCCTACTTCTAGTGACAATCAACCGAATGGTTGTTGTTGCCTACATTGATTACAATACAGCCCCATGGGTCTCTTAAATAGATCCCAAAGCAAATAATAATTAAAAAAGCAGACTCAAGACTAAAATTAGTCTTTACATGCAAACTAATTATTCATCTAAAATTAGAACAGTTTTAGAAACACACAGGTGACCGATGTCCATTCATGTCTGACTGATGTCGGTTGACCTAGCCGATGCCAATTACTGTATAGCTAAACATAACTGATGTTAGTCGACCCCTAATTGATGTCAGTTGGCTCTGACCGATGTCAGTTACTGTGTCACCCAGTAACCTCCACATTTGCATATTTAGTAAAGTTTTTAGCTCCATAACTCAACAATCTCCCACTTGGAGATAAATAGCTACACCTGTACCTGTACAGTAACATCCTCTAATTTGTTTCTAGCTTATTTCTCCATCTTCAAGTTCAATCTTGAAGACCAACAAAAGTTGAATGAAGATTTAACTTCTCCTTTGTTACCGGCTTTGTTAGCATATCAGCAGGGTTCTTGTCCGTATGGATCTTTTTCAGCTTCAACTGACCATCCTCCAATACCTATCTAATAAAGTGGTACCTAAAATGTATATATTTGGTTCTTAAATGAAAGGCTAAATTATTTGCCAAATGAATTACACTTTGACTATCACTATACAATCTACAACTCTCTTGCTCTTTTTCCAAGTCTTCCATGAATCGAGTCATCCAAATCATTTCTTTGCTAGCCTCTGTGACTGCAATGTATTCTGCCTCTATAGTAGACAGGGCAACAACCTTCTGCAACTTTGAAATCTAGCTAACCATCATTCCACCAACAATGAACACATATTATATGGTGTTTTTCCTGCCATCTAAATCACCTACCATATCCGAATCTACATACACATGTAGAGAAGTGTTTGACCTTGTGTTAAGTTATGGAGCTAAAAGCTTCACTATTATGCAAATGTGGAGGTTGCTGAGTTACAGAGTAACCGACATTGGTCATATTTAGTTACACAACAACTAGCATCAGTTAGGGGTCGACCAACATCGATCAAACAAGAACTAAAGTCAGTCATCTCCAGACAGACAGAGACCGACATCGGTCATCTGTGCGTTCTATAACTATTCTTTTAGATGAACAGTTAGTTTGCATGTAAAGACTAATTTTAGTCTTGAGTCTACATTTCTAATTATTGTTTGGTTTGGGATCTATTAAAGAGACCCATGGGACTGTATTGTAATTGTATTGGAGGCAACAACAATTGGGTTGATTGTCACAATCAGAGTAGGCAACAACAACCATTGGGTTGATTTTCACTGGAGGGAACAACTCAGTTTTGAGTTGGTTGTAATTAATTGAGAGAGAGAACTCTTGAGGGAGAATTACTGTACATCCAAGAGGTGTGGGAAGAGTGAGATTTCTTCATTGTATTTCCTTCTGGAAGAGTGTTAATATAGATTGTATTATTTCTTGTATCATCTATTTTTTGCTATTTTTGAATTTTAGTTACTTATTACTTCTGGTTTAATTCTGTGTTTAGTTGCTTATACAAAGGTAATCAATTATACTCTCTAGTAGAGTAAAGGATCTTAATAGTTGGTATCAGAGCTTGGTTCACTAACAGTTGGTATCAGATCTAGGATCACTAACAAGTGGTATAGAGTGTGTTAGTGTTTGTTGATTACAGGTCACTCACAGGGGTTTTTGTTTGAGTGGGAGTAAAGCAATGGTAGAAGAAAGTATGCTAAGAATGGACAAACTCAATGGCAAGAATTATCAATTATGGAGGATGCAGATAGAGGATTATCTATATCAGAAAGATCTGTACTTACCGTTGGGTGGGGCTTCATGTAAGCCCACATATATGCAAGATGAAGAATGGAAGGTTCTTGATAGAAAGGCTCTTGGAGCTATAAGGCTGACCCTGGTAGCTTTTGTGTTTTTCAACTTATTTCAGGCAAGGACAACGGTAGAGTTAATGGAATCTTTGGAAAATTTATATGAAAAACCCTCAGCTTCGAATAAGGTATTTCTTATGAAGCAATTATTTAATTTGCAAATGCTGGAAGGTGGATTAGTATATAGTCATCTTAATGATTTCCATGGAATTGTAAATTAGCTAACTTTAGTCAAAATAGTTTTTGATGATGAAATTAAGGCTCTCTTATTCTTATACTCTTTACCTGAAAGCTGGCATAGCTTGGTAATGGCAGTTATTAATACTGCGTCTGCTTCAAATATCTTGAAAGTTGATGATGTTGTTAGTGTAATCTTGAATGAAGAAATTCACAAAAAAAGCACAGGAGAGACATTAGATAATGTTTTAAGTGTTGAAAGCAGGGGATGGCAAAGAGAGAAGGGCAAGCAAGGGAAATTAAGGTCAAAGATAGGCAATAGATCCAAATCCAAGTATGGCAGTATAACCTGCTAGAATTGTGGAAAGAAAGGACATGCAAAGAAAGATTGTTGGTTGAAAGAAGATCAGCATGAAGGTAATGAAGAAGGAAAAGATGCAGGTATTATTGCATAGGATGCTCTCATATTTTCTTTGGATAGTCAAGTAGAATCATGGGTTTTAGATTTTGGTGGTTCTTTCCATGCAACCCCAAATAGAGAATTTTTTCATGATTATGTCCATGGAGACTTTGGAAAAGTTTATTTAGGAGATGGTGAGCCTTGTCAAATGGTTGGCAAAGGGAAAGTGAAGCTAAAGTTGCAGACTGACAACATATGAGTGTTGAAGGATGTCATGCATGTACCCATCCTGAAGAGGAATTTGATTTCTATAGGGAAGTTGGGTGATGAGGGTTGCACAGTAACTCTCACAGTGAAATCTTAGAAAGTTTTCAAGGGTGCACTTGTATTAGCTAGAGGTAAGAAAATAGGTACACTTTATCTGTCTACTTGTATTACTGATTCTCCTTCTATTTTATCTACTTCAGATGTAGATGCAAAGATGTGGCTTTGTAGGCTTGGTCACATGAGTGAGAAGGGAATGGATGTTTTTAAGTCAAAAGGTAAGCTTTAAGATTTAATAGATCCAAATTTTTGTGAGCACTGTATTTTTGAGAAACAGGTGAAAGTGAGGTTTCTCACAACTGGGTCAACAAAAAAGAAGCACAAGTTGAAGCTTGTTCACACAGGGGTGTGGGGACCAGCTCAGAGAGCTTTTAATAGAAGATCATAGTGTTATGTTTCTTTCATTGATGATGCTACAAAAAAAGTATGAGTTTATTGCATAAAATGGAAATCTGATATTTTTAACACATTTAAAACATAGAAAGCCTTGGTTTTCAAAGAGAAAATGATGGATAGAGATCAGCTCAAGAGGTTGAATAATTTTAAGCAAGGAAATTTAGACAAGGTTATGATTCAAAGTGAGCTCGCAGGTAAAAATCATCACTCATAAGAAAACATAATTATCGACGTTGATCAGATGAGAACCGACATCGATCAGGTAGGAACCGACATCGATCAAGTCAAGACTGAAGTCGGTGCTGTCAAGCAGGTTCAGGCAAGAACTGATGTCCATCCAGTGGAGACTGAAGTCGGTGATGTCGATCAGGTGGAAACCAATGTTAGTTAGGTAAGAATTGACATTGATTATGTTGGTCACATAGAACTGACATTGATCGGGTGTAGACTAAGAGATGACCAAGATCGGTCACTGTTAAAACAAAATTTGGGTAGACAACAAGCTGTCAATAAGTCTCAAACGCCCATGAGGAGGTCTAAAAGGGTAAGTAAGCTTCAAATTCATTATTATCCTTCTTTATACTACTTGTTACTCACTGATGGTGAAAAACTAAGAAGTTTTGAAGAGGCAATACAGGTAGAATCCAGAAAACAGTGGGAGCATGGCATGAATGAGGAAATTGATTCCTTGGAAAAGAATCAAATAGGAGATTTGGTTGAGTTTCCAGTCGAAAAAAAAGCATTGAAAGATGAATGGATTCATAGGTTAAAGAAAGGAGAGAATGGACAGGTGAGACAGAAGGCCAGGTTATATGGTCTTGAGCAAGCTCCAGGACAGTGGTATTTAAGGTTTGATAGGTTTATGACAAATCATGGCTTTAGTCAATATCAATGTGACCATTATGTTTATTTTACTAGGTTGGATAATGATAGCTACATTATCTTATTACTGTATGTAGTGTATATGTTTGTTGCAGGGTCACACATGCAAGAAATTACTGAGCTAATGGTAAAAGTAGCTCAGACATGTGCCAAGAAGGATTTAGGAGCGAAAATCCTTGGCATGAGTATTTCTAGAGATAGGGAAAATCACAGGTTGATTTTGTCTCAAGAGGATTATGTGAATAAGGTAGTGGAGAGGTTCAATTTGCAAGATGCAAAATCGGTAAGCACACCTATGGTTGGACAGTTCAAGTTGAGCTATGAACAGTGTCTTAAATCACATGATGAGGTTGAGTACATGGTATGTACTAGACCTGATATTGCCCAAGCAGTGGGAGTTGTCAGCAAGTTTATGGCTAATCTAGGAAAGAAGCAATAAAAAGCATTTTAGTGGATTCTCAGATATCTGAGAGGGACCAGCAGTAGGTATTTATGGTATGCAGGTTCAAGCACTTCTCTACATGGATATGTAGATTCAGGTATGGCAGGTGACTTGGATGACAGGAGAAGCACCACAAGATATGTGCTCATTGTTGGTGGTTAATCTTCAAGATTAAACTTGAAGATGGGAATATAAGCCAAAAACAAATTAGAGGATATACAGGTATAGGTACAAGTATAGGTGCAACTGTTTATCTCCAAGTGGGGGATTGTTAAGTTGTGGAGCTAAAAGCTTCACTATTATGCAAATATGGAAGTTGTTGAGTTACAAAGTAACCGACATCAGTCAGGCCAACTGACATCAATCATATTCAGTTACATAGAAATTGGCATCAGTTAGGGGTTGGCTAGCATCGATCAAACAAGAACCAACGTCGGTCATCTCTAGACAGACAGAGACCAACGTCGGTCGTCTGTGCATTCCAGAACTATTCTAATTTTAGATGAACAGTTAGTTTACATGTAAAGACTAATTTTAGTCTTGAGTTTGCATTTCTAATTATTGTTTGGTTTGGGATCTATTTAAGAGACCCATGGGGCTGTATTATAATTGTATTGGAGGAAACAACAATTGGGTTAATTGTCACAATCAAAGTAGGCAACAATAACCATTGGGTTGATTGTCACTGGAGGGAACAACTCAGTGTTGAACTAGTTGTAATTGATTGAGAGAGAGAACTCTTGAGGGAGAATTACTGTACACCCAAGAGGTGTGGGAAGAGTGAGATTTCCTCATTGTATTTTCTTTTGGAAGAGTGTTAATACAGATTGTATTATTTTTCGTATCATCTATTTTTTGCTATTTTTAAATTCTAGTTACTTATTATTTCTGGTTTAATTCCATGTTTAGTTTCTTATACAAAGGTAATCAATTATACTCTCCAGTAGAGTAGAGGATCCTAACACCTTGCATAGCATAAATGCCTACTGCTAGTCCCTCTCAAATATCTAAGAATCCATTGAACTGCTTTCCAGTGTTCCTTTCCTAGATTGGCCATAAACTTGCTGACAACTCCCACTGCTTGGGCAATATCAGGTCTAGTACATACCATTGCATACATCAAGCTCCCAACTGCTGAAGCATATGTAACTCTACTAATGTACTCAACCTCATCATGTGATTTAGAACACTATTCTTTGCTCAACTTGAAGTGTCTAGTCATAGGTGTGCTTACCGATTATGCATCCTGCATATTGAACCTCTCCAACACCTTATTCACATAATCCTTTTGAGAGAAAATCAAACTATAATTTTTTTTGTCTCTCTTAATACTCATGCCAAAGATTTTCTTTGCTACTCCTAAATCTTTCATGGCAAATGTGTGAGCTAATTTTACTTTTAGCTCGGTAATTTCTTGCATGTGTGAACCTGCAATAAGCATATCATCTACATACAGTAACAGGATAATATAACTACCATTATTCAATCTAGTAAAATAAACACAATGGTTAGATTGACATTTACTAGAGCCATGCTCTGTCATAAACCTGTCAAACTTTAAATACCATTGTCTTGGAGCTTACTTAAGACTATATAAGTTTTTCTTCAACTTGCACACAAGTTTCTCCTTACCTTTGACCTCAAAACCTTCTCGCTGATCCATATATATCTCTTCATCCAAATCTCCATGAAGAAATGATGTCTTAACATCAAGCTGCTCAAGATGCAAATCCTCAATAGCAACTAAAGACAATATAGTCCAAATAGCAGTCATCTTTACTACAGGAGAAATTTTTTTACCAAAATCAATACCTGGTTTATGTGCAAATCCCTTTACTACCAACCTCGCCTTATGTCTCATATTTCCATTCTCTCCTTCCTTTAACCTATATATCCATTTATTTTTTAGTGCTTTCTTTTCAATTGGAAACTCAACCAAATCCCACATATGGTTCTCTTCCAAGGAATCAATTTCCTCATTCATGCCATGCTCCCACTATTTTTTGGACTCTACTTGTATTGCCTCATCAAAACTTTCTAGTTCTCCACCATCAATGAGAAACATGTAGTATAAAGAAGGAGAATAATGAATTAGAGGTTTACTTACCCTTACAGACCTCCTCATGGGCATTTGAGACTCATTTATAGCTTTTTGTCCACCCAAATTTTTTGACAGTGACCGATCCTCAGTCATTTCTGATTGATGTTAGTCTATACCCAACCAATGTCGATTATACCTAACCAACATCAGTCTCTGTCTGACTCGACATTGGTTCTTTCCTGACCAATATCAGTCTCTACCTGATCAACATCGGTATCTATGTTTTCCTGTGAGTGATGATTTTTATTTGTGAGCTCATTTTGGATCATAACCTCATCCAAATCAAGATTGTCCTGCTCAAAATTATTCAACCTCTTTAGCTGATCACTGTACATCACCTTCTCATTGAAAACTACATCACAACTTCTAATAATTTTGTTAGTTTTTAAATTCCACAATCAGAATCTGAAATCTTCAAAACCATAACCAATGAAAGTACACCACATAGATTTAGCATCCAACTTCTTTCTATTTTCTTTATCAATGTGTACAAAACCAAAAACTCTGAGAAATGAAAAATCTACATTTTTATCTGTCCATGCCTCTTCTAGAATTCCACCATCTAGTGTAGTAGAAGGTCCTCTATTAATCAAGTAAACTGAAGTATCTATAACTTCTACCTAAAACTTTAAAGGCAAACCAGCATGCAACCTCATACTCCATGCACACTCCATTATTGTTTTATTCATCCTTTCAGCAACTCCATTTTGCTAAAGTGACCTTGGAACCATCCTTTCCCTATGTATTCCACTCATAGAATAATAATTGTTAAATTTATTTCTACAGTACTCACCACCATTATCAAATCTAAGGCACTTCAATCTCAAACATGTTTTATTCTCAACCAAAGCTTTCTATTTCTTAAATGTGTCAAAAACATCAAATGTTCTATTTTATGAAATAAATCCATACCTTTCTTGTAGCATCATCAATGAAAAAAACATAATACTGTGATCCTCCAATAGAAGCTACCTAAGTTGGTCCCCACATGTCTATGTGAACAAGCTCCAACTTGTGCTCTTCTTTGTTGACCCAGTTTTGAGAAACTTCACTTTCTTCTGTTTCTCAAAAATACAATGCTCATAGAAATCTAGATTTATGTATTTTAAATATGAAAGCTTACCTTTTGACTTAAGAACATCCATTCCCTTCTCACTCATGTGACCAAGCCTACAGTGCCACAACTTTGCATCTACATCTAAAGTAGATAAAATAGAAGGAGAATAATCAGTAATATAAGTAGATAGATAAAGTGTACCTACTCTCTTACCTTCAGCTAATACAAGTGCACCCTTGGAAACTTTCCAAGATTTAGCTGTGAGAGTTACTCTGCAACCCTCATCACCCAACTTTCCTACAAAAATCAGATTCCTCTTCAGGATGGGTACATGCATGACATCCTTCAACACCCATGTGTTGCCATTCTACAATTTTAGCTGCACTTTTTCTTTGCCAACAATTTGACAAGGCTCATCATTCCCTAAATAAACTTTTCCAAAATCTCCATGGACATAATCATTGAAAAATTCTCTATTTGGGGTTGCATGGAAAGAAGCACTAGAATCTAAAACCCATGATTCTACTAGAATATCTAAATAAAATATGAGAGCATCATGTGCAACAATACCTCTAACATTTGCTTCCTTATTACTTTCATGCTGATTTTCTTTGTTATCCTTCAACCAACAATCTTTCTTTGCATGCCCTTTCTTTCCATAATTCTAGTAGTTTATTTTTTATTTCTGGATTTGGATCTCCTTTCCATCTTTGACTTTGATTTCCCTTGCTTGCCCTTCTCTCTTTTCTTCTCCTTCTTTCAATACTTAAAGCATTACCTGATGTTTCCCCTGTGCTTTTCTTACAAATTTCTTCATTCAAGATTACACTAACAACACCATCAACTTTCAATATATTTGAAGCAGATGCAGTATTACTAACTACCATTACCAAGTTGTGCCAGCTTTTAGGTAAAGAGCATAAGATTAAGAGAGCCTTAATTACATCATCAAAAACTATTCTGACTGAATTTAATTGATTTACAATTTCATAGAAATTATTAAGATGACTATATACAGATCCACCTTCCTGCATTTGTAAATTAAATAATTGTTTCATAAGATATACCTTATTCGAAGCTAAGGGTTTTTTAAATAAATTTGCCAAAGTATCCATTAACTCTACCATTGTCTTTGTCTATGATAAATTAGAAATCACAGACGATGCCAGGCTCAACCTTATAGATCCAAGAGCCTTTCTATTAAGAACATTCTATTCTTTATCTTGCATATCTATGGGCTTACTTAAAATCCCACCAAATGATAAGTACATATCTTTTTGATACAAATAATCTTTTATCTGCATCTTCCATAATTGATAATTCTTGTCATTGAATTTCTCCATTCTTAGTTTACTTTTTTCTGCCATTGCTTTGCTCCCACTCAATTAGAAACCCCTATGAGTAAATTATATAATCAACAAACACTAACCCACTCTGATACCACTTGTTAGGAACTTGGAGTATAATTGATTACTTTTGTATAAGCAACTAAACATGAAATTAAACCAGAAGTAATAAGTAACTAGAAATATGAAATAGCAAATAAGAGGAGATACAAGAAACAATCAATCTCTATTAAACTCTTCTGGAATACAATGAAGAAATCTCTTTCTCCTCACACCTCTTGGATGTACAGTAATTCTCTCTCAAGAGTTTCTCTCTCTCTCAATTACAACTAACTCAATAACTGAGTTGTTATTCCCTTTAATGACAATCAACCCAATTGTTGTTGCTTACTTCCAGTGACAATCAACTCAATAGTTGTTGTTACCTACATTGATTACAATACAGCCCATGTGTCTCTTAAATATGTCCCAAAGCAAACAATAATTAGAAAAGCAGACTCAAGACTAAAATTAGTCTTTACATGCAAACTAACTATTCATCTAAAATTAGAATAGTTTTGGAAACACACAGGTGATCGATGTCAATTCTTATCTGATCGATGTCAGCCAACCATAACCGATGTCAGTTACTGTATAGCTAAACATAACTGATGTTGGTCGACCCCTAACCGATGTTGGTTGGCTCTGACCGATGTTAGTTATTGTGTCACCCAAAAACCTCTACATTTGCACATTCAGTGAAGCTTTTAGCTCCACAACTCAACACAATTTTGACTATAGGGGTGTTAAGGACATGATCAGAAAGAAGACTTAGTTTCATGAGCCCATGATTGAAGACATCTAGATAGATTTGAGAATAGCAAAAGAGATTAGAAGGATGGACTACAACAGACTGTCTCTAGAGCAAATTGAATATCTAAGGCTTGTTGATATTCCCCAAAATCTAGTTGATGACAAAAATCTAATTAACAGTAGATACCTGGCTAAAAAAGTCACTAACTCCCCTCTTCCTCCAATTCAATGGTCTCAAAAAGAGTTGACCTCTTTAAAGATGAGATTCGAACCAATATTGGCTAACAATGATTGGCTAGCAACCAAAGGAATCACATTGAAGGAATTTGTCACAAGATCAGAGGCTGAATTCTAAGAAAAACCAAGGAAGAGAGCAGAGAATAGAACCAAGAATAAAGATGGCGTTCCTTCTCCTTCTAAGCCTCACAAGCCTAAGATCATCTTTGTGTCAAAGAAAATAAAGGTTGCTGAAAAAGAGTCAAAATCAACATCTATGGGAGTTCAAAAATAAAGCACTCAAGAACATGTGGCAAAATGGATGGAAATAGATGACAAGCCTTCAGAGCAATAGAGAACAAAAACTCTATCTCCCCAAGAGGGGGCACAACCACTTATAGGGGTTTTTTCTTCTCCACCCTAATCCCCTGTGACAGCTCCACCTATTTCTCCCATCAGCATTCCTTCTTCTAGAGCTACCTCTCCTTCTGGATTTATTTTTGGTGACCCTCAAGGCACTTTTGGAAAGGTTTTTTCAATCATCAGGATCTATCCCTAGTCTCTCATCTCCTTCTTTCAATATTGAAGATAGTTCTACCATCGACTAGCCAGCGGCCAATACAATTTCACCTGCTACACTCACTGCACCCATTGTTCCTACTAGTAGTGTAGATGCTACCCCAGTAACACCAACTATAGGGATTGTTACTATAGTAAGTGGTTCTACTTTTTCACCTTGGTTATCAACTTTCACACCTAAAAGGAAGAAACAAGCCATCTCTGCAGATCACTTTGATTTTAGTAAAATAGTGCTAGTGAAAGCCAAGACCCCCAAAAAACCAAGGATCTTTTTGAAAATGGTTGAGGAAAAGGGGCACAAATTTTTGGAAATAGCCAAACCTCCACAAGATGCAACCCTAGAGAATTTTGACATGAGTAGCTACTCCATTTCTCGTGTTGAGTTAGGGAAAGTAACTCACGAAGGGTGCGAAGAGTGACCTACAGTTCGCAATAAATATCATGGTCCAAAAATTTGACAGAGAGAGAGAAATGAAAGCATTATTACAAGTCAAAGGTAGAACAATTAACCGTGGTATTAAAGAGATTCACTTTTGCACCAGAGGTGGCGGCTCTAGAAGCCTTTTCGGTAGATGATCCTGTTATCCAGAAGAGTAGAAAAGACCTACCTAAAAGGGAAAGTACTTGAAGATTACATAGAAAAGATGCATACATAAGGAATTTCCTTGTTTATAGAGGTTTCTGAGAAAACACATAAAATTAAAAAAATGAGGATAGAGTTGGAAGACCTCATCTCTCTTATTTCTCAAGATATTGACAGCACAAACAAATATCTTAGTAAGTGGGTAGAGATGAAAGCTCTGAAGAAATGCACCTTAGTATGGATCAACGTCATTGCCAATAAAGATTTTTATGTTGAAATCAAAGAATTACTAATATACAGAATCTAGGTACTTAAGGAGATGATCAAAGATCTCAAATCTTCTAAGGATGCCAGTGAAAAAAGTGACACCAACGTATTGAACAGATTGAAGGAATTGCCTTGTGGACTCACCTGTAGAGATAATCAATTTATTTCAGCAGAGGAGATGATTCAAGAATTCAAAGGTATGATCCAAAGGGGTTTCAAAGAGAAGGCATTTTTCATTACCTCTGTGGATAACATTTTAGATACTCAGTTAACTTTGGATAATCTAAGAGCCAGGTTAACTAGTCATGCAAAAGCCATCACAGCAGTGAAAGATGCTACAATCAGAGCTAAAATAAACTTCAAGAATATTATTACACCAAATAATATAAGAATTCAGACATCTATCGCCATGTATGATGCTCATCTGAAGAAGTTTGGAGGCAAGAGTTGAATTATTCCTCCTTTCTCTCTTCTTCATTCTTCTCATGTACATTGTAATCGACTTGAGACATTCACTCATGTACTTTTGTCATGTGAAAGTATATGCATTTTTGTAATATGTAATTACATGTAAAAATCCAAAAAATATCCCAAATTCAATGCTGACTCATCTTTGACTAGGTTTTCAATATTTTAATCTTTTTTCAATTTTGAAGGTTTTTCCCTATATATAGAGGGAACCTCTTTTGTAAAAAAGATCTCTAGATAATTGAGAGCAAAAACTCTGCTGAACTTCAGACACTTTTTGATACTTTGTGCTCAATTTTTAAATCATAATTTGTTGAATGAATGAGAAACAGGTTAATTTTAGACTTTGTATTGAAGTAATTTGTGTTACTTATGAAATAGTTCTTATGTTCTCTTTCTTGATAATCTCTCATCTATTTGATGTATTGAAATTAATTTAAAGATAATTCTAAAAGATAAAAGAAAGAGTTTGAGCTACTTTTATCTTGGTGATATTTTTATTCATTATAGTTTTAGGTGAAGACTTTGGGCTTTGCTTCACACTAATGTTACGTGTGCTCTAAATCAGTGAAAAAGGTAACAAAAAACTTTGTGCTTTTGTGGGTTTTCTTGTGGACCTTGTCACTACCCTAAAAGATTTTTTGCTATGCACTGGATACCATTTCTGATAAAAGAAGAATGCTTTCAACCATCAATTGAGACCTCTCTCTTTTGTTTTGTGAACATCATCTCTAAAAAAAGAGAGATGGATGCTATTATCCTACTCTGAGTATTATTTTCTGCTTATCTATATACATATATAGCATATAAGAAATTCATAGGGAACCTCCCCTTGATGAGAGGAGAGATTTATCTCATTAAGATGTGGTAAACCTACACTTTTTGAGGCATAAATCTCCTTATATTGTGGTTGATATACCCATTTTGTCATTAGTTAGTTGACAACAAAATATTCACCCAACAGCTTTTGGCAACTCCGCTGGGGACTACGAATGTACATTTTGAAGCCTCAAGCTTCAACTTGAAGTAATTCAAGTTTCTTTTTTATTTTACACTCTAGTAGATCTACCGTACACACGAGACCAGAGAGCTCAAGGTATTGTTAATCCTGTATTCGAGTTGGTGTGACAAACTAATTTTGAGATTTCTCCTCCACCATCTCGCCTTTAGTGAATTAGGAGTTTCCCTCCTACCAATGCCAGATCTTCCATACCTAGTGAAGCTTCTAGTCTCAATACTAGTAAGACTTTATCTTTATTAACCCCCCCAAGATTTGTTATCCTGTCATTTAACCATCCTATCATAATGGCCCAAGATCCATGGGGCAATTCTTTTGGTCCTCTTAATTTGACCCCACCTTTACACGAACTACCTCCTAGTTCTAGAAAGAATTTTTTTGAACTCTATGGTGATAGGAAAGTTCACCCCGATGAGCATATTGTTGCCTTCTCTATAGCATGCAGTGTAATAGGTGTAGAATTTAAAGATGTGGCAGTAAGACTTTTCGTAGAAACTCTACAAGGCGCTGTCGTGGATTGGTTTTACTACCTTTAAGCTCAAACTATAACTGACTAGAATACACTCAAATCTAAGTTTGAAGCTAAGTTTAAACCTGTTGAAGATGCACATGCCTTGTTGGCTTAGCTTACATAGATAAAGAAAGAACCCCATGAGCCCATGAGAGATTTCATAGCAAAATTCAATAAGTTAAGGAACCAGATTCCTACCATCGCTCAGCCCACGCCGAAGAATCTCAAGTGCTTTTTCATCAACTTGTAACTTCCTAAAGTAAGTTTTTTGTTGAGGCGAACCAGCCCTATGGATCTCGTTATGGCTCAAATTTTGACTATTGAGATTGAGGATGATCATATCTTGGTAGGTAAGATAAAAAAAGACACCAATAAAAATAAATTTTCTTCATCTGTTGAAAGTTCTTCTACAAGCACCACACATCCTATGGTGCAAAAATTGATAAATAAACTGATAGCTTTGAAAAGACAAATGGCCCAAGGTATGTCTACTCCAACTTATCGGTATATGCCAAAAAGAACATTTTAAAATCAGTCGTATCAGGGTAATACTACCTAAAACCAAGGGCAACCAAATCACCTACCTCCCTCACATGGAAAATTTGCCATTGAAGCAGAACCTGTTAATTCAGTAGTCAGTTATCTAGAGGCTGAACATGATTTCTCACTCCAACTTGAGTTGGACCAACAAGATGATGATAATCTCTTTGAAGAACAAGAAGAATAATTAGATGGCAACTCGAATATAAGTTTCTTGGATTATCAAGATGAAGCTAGAAGTAAAAGAGAAGTGTTTGATGGATCTTATGTTATTTTTATTAGATCTTAAAACCAGTCAGCCCAACAAAATGATAAAGAAAAAGTAGGATAAGAACCTCAGCTGATGGTCTCTATCTCTAAATGAGAGACTCCACTACCTTTCCAACTAAAGGATCAGGTAGCTAACAAAAAAGTAAGTACCTCAAACCATCTCATATCTTCCACCTCTATTTTTCAAACCACTGCCACACCCACTAAAGATCAAAATGATGGGCCCTCTTTCTCTATCTCAAATTCATTTCAATTATTTGATATAATTGACCACGCAAAAAAAACTAAGATTTAAATGACTGAGATTGAGTATTTACGAGCCAATCTTGAACAATTTGATAGGTTGGTAGAGTATGTAAAAAATAAAGTTGTTCCCATAAGACAAGATTCTTCAAAAGCAACTCATGATTCCTCCAAGGATAAATCCACCCAAAATAAGCTTGTCATGACTCCTCCTATTGCTCCCAAAAAAATAGAACTTTTTTATGTTTCCCTATTGATAAATGGTTATAAATTGAGTAATTGCATAATAGACTCTGGAGCTTCTGATAATGTTATGCCTGTCAAGGTGGTAGAATCCCTTGGTCTAACTTTGACTATAATTTTTTGGAGGTGTTTTTCTATGGAAAACAAGCAAGTCCCACTCCTTGGTCAAATAAAAGATACCCAATTCGCGTTCACATTTTTTCTAAAAAAGAAGATAAAAATGATGATTTTGGTGGTCGATGTTCCAGCCTCCTACGGCATCTTTCTTAGGTGGAATTTCTACAAGGATGTTGGTGGTGAGCTAAGCATGGACTTGTCTGAGGCGACGATCTTGGTCAAAATTTTTATGAAGAGATTGCTTCCTGAAAAAGAGGCAAAATATGTAGTCACCCAATCATTAGCGCCGAAAGCTCAAATTTTGTTTGAGTCTTTGGGCATGGATAACTACTTCTTATCTACAGACGATGTTTATAAGGCATCTGATGAAGCTTATAAATGTTTGACGAAGCTTCTACAGGTAATAACTTTGAAATGTATTCAATTGGAATAGCAAGAGAATTGGTGAAGCGAAATGAAAGTATGGAAGAATCTCTTCCTCCAAATGAAAAAGTTTTCAAAGAAAAAGCAGTGTCTAGTGATGTATGGATTCTAGAATTTGATGGCAGTTGCTCTTCTACCAGTTCAAGAGTTGGATTTGTGTTGGTATCTCCTCAAGGAGATATTATTTCTTCATCTTACAAGTTACAGTTTAAAAACACCAACAACACAGCTGAGTATGAATCCATGTTGCTTAGATTGCAGGCTGCTAAAGAAAAAGGCATCAAACTCCTTCATGCTAAAGGAGAAATCGAATTGGTGGTTTGTCAGGTAAGAAACTTTTATCAAACCAAGAATGAAAGATTGTGCCACTATCACAATCTAGTCTGGGACTAAATTAAAAACTTTGATGCTTTCATCATTTTTGTCATTCTGAGAGAATTCAATGATCGGGCTGATGCATTGACTGTTTCAGCGACTCTCTTAGTCCCCCACCCAGACTTTAAAGAAAATAAGTACACTATTAAACTGGTATTTTGACCAAGTGTACTTGATAATGCCATTCATTGACAAGTATTCAATAATGACAATCAAATCATTGCCTTCTTAGAGTAAAAAAATAGCTTTGAATGGCTACATTTTGAAGGCAGTGAACTTCAAAAGTGTGAGCTAGCCTTTGAATCAAATACAGACATAGGTGAGGAGTTTTCTGTAACTTAAAATGAATAATATTTCCAAAGGCTTGGTTTCTCTAAAAAAAAATTTTGATAACCATGACAGATTCATCAAACAATAGCGAACAGATTCAAGCTCCTCTCAAAAATTTGATCAAGTAAATCTGGGAACCAAGGGAGATCCTAAGATGGTGAACATTGGAAAATTATGCACTCTCGAGGAGAAATTTAAGTTCACTACTCTACTTCACCAATATATAGATGTCTTAGCATACTCTTATAATGACCTGAAATCACTCAAGCCTAATAAAATCTGCCATGACATTCTTCTTAAAGCTAACTCAGTGCCTTACAAGCAAAAGTCCAGGCAATATAATCCAAAAATATCAGGTACCATTTTATCTGAGATACAAAAAGTGCTAGATGCTAGGATAATCTTTCCAATCCATCACTCCACATGGATTGCCAATATAGTGCCTATGAAAAAGAAGAATGGTGAAATTTGAATTTGTGTAAATTTTAGAAACTTGAATCAGTCATCTGTAAAAGATAACTACCCTCTCCCTATCATGGATCAAGTTCTACAGATAGTGATAGATTCAGAGATGTTATCAATGCTAGATGGTTTCTTAGAGTATAATCAAGTTGAAGTTAGAAAAGTAGATCAGCATAAGACTGCCTTCACCACATCGTGGAGCACCTTTGCTTATCGAAGAATGCCTTTTGGTCTGATAAATGTAAGTGCCACATTTCAGAGAGTGATGGACCTCACTTTCAAGAATGAAATAGGTAAATTCATTATAGTATACTTAGATGATTTAACAGTATTTTTTAAAAATCATTATGACTATGTGCACTATTTACAACAAGTGTTGGAACGCTGTCATCAAAATGGTATTTCTCTAAATCTCAAAAAATCTATTTTTGGGGTGATGGAAGGGAAACTTCTCGAACATATTGTGTTCTAAGGAGGTATAAAAATTGACTCAAAAAGAGTAAAGTCCATCCAAGATCTTACTCTGCCTATCAGTAAGACTCCAGTTCACTCTTTCTTTAGAAAAGTGAATTTTTTACGAAGGTTCATCCCTGAGTTCGCTGAGAAAACTCGCCACATTGTCAATATGATGAAAGGCAAAGCTACTTTTAGGTGGACTGTAGAGGGAAAATCAGAATTCAAAGACATCAAAGAAGTAATCACTCACGCACCAATTTTGGTTTGTCCAGACTACACCAAATACGTCAAAATATATAGTTATGCTTCTGAACATACACTTTCAGCGATTTTGGTTCAACAGAACCAAGAAGGTGTGGAATCTCCTATTTCCTTCATGAGCTGTCCACTTAAAGCTCACGAGTTGAAATATTCAAACATAGAGAAGCATGTGTATGCGGTGGTAAATGTAGTTAAGCATTTCAAGTTTTATATCTTGAATTCACATACTAAGGTTTTGGTGCCTGATACAACGGTGAAGTCCATTGTGACTCAACAAGTTTTTGGCACAAAAAGGGGTAATTAGATTTTCAAGATTCAAGAGTTTGATCTCGACATCAAACCTACCAAACTTGTGTGGGGAAAAGGTCTTTGTCAATTGATTGCTGATAATATCCCCAAGGAAGTAGAAAATGAAGAAATAGAGATCGAAGACGTGCCTATGGTCCTCTTCTTTGCCACTACTAATGAGTGGTATTCTGACATTGCTCATTTTTTAACATATGGTTAGTGTCTCTCTCATCTCTTCTACAAGGAAAAATAGAATGTTAAACTAAAGCCTGCTAGCTATGTTTTGTGAGATAATGATTTGTATAAAAGAAGCCTTGATGGGGTATTTCTTTGTTGCATCGATAAGCTGCAATAAGATAACCTTTTGGAGTCCTTCCACAATTTGGCTTGTGGAGGGCATTTTTTTACACCAGTGACAGCCCATAAAATCCTATGAGTAAGGTATTATTGGCCTACGATGTTTCAAGATGCTTACAAATAGATGCGTAGATGTGAATTGTGCCAGCAGTTTATCAAAAAACTTAAACTAGCTGTGTTACCCCTTAAGCTAGTAGTAATTGAAGAGCCTTTTTAACAGTGGGGTATTGAATTCATTGGCGTAGTTAATCCATCCTCAAGTGTCAGGCATTATTATGTTCTCATGACAACTGACTAATTTAGCAAATGGGTGGAAGCTATCCCAATTAAGCACGCTACTTCAGAAGTGGTGTGTAATTTTCTTAAGGAAAATATCATCTCCTAATTTGGAGTTCCACTTAAAATTGTAACAGATAATGCAGCCTATTTCACTTCACATGAGATTATGCAATTCTATTTTTATTATAGAATTACCCTATCTCATACTTTAAACTATTTTTCACAAGAGAATGGCCAAGAAGAATCGAGCAATAAGAACCTGGTTACTATTATCAAGAAATTGGTATATGACAATCAAAAAACTTGACACAAAGCATTGTTTGATGTTTTATGGGTAGATAGGATTACACCCAAGAGGGCCATAGGCATGTCACCATTCTAACTTCTGTATGACTTGAATGCAGAGATACCCATCACTCTGGAACTACCAACACTTAGATTAGCCAAGGCAATCAAAGATTCAACCTTCAAAAATTCAATTGACAAGAGGATCATGTGTCTAACCGAATTAAATGAGCAGCGAACCATGGTGGTGAACCGTATTACTGCGCATCAGAATCAAGTGAAGAAACTTTTTGAAAAAAGGGCCAAGGTTCATGATTTTCAAATTGGAGATCAAGTTTTGTTGTGGGACAAGAGGAGAGAACCAAAGGGAATGCACGACAAATTTGATTCTTTGTGGAGAGGTCCATTTACAATTTGACAAGTCCGTGGTGAGAATAGCTTCTTGTTGGAGTATCAATATGGAGCATCATTTTCACTACCCCACAGTGGGTAGCATCTAAAGCATTTCAAATCTTGAAGTTTTAAACAAATTCACTTATACATTTGTATACTTTTTATGTTTTATTTGTTTTCTTTCATGTCTTTTTCTTTTAGCTTGACTCCGTAGCCCAATGGCTTAGATGAAGGCACTTAGAGACTGGTTTCTATTCCCATTGATCGATTTGATCAATGAAATTTTCCCAACAGGAGCTAGCTATTGTTCCCAAAATTAGCTACGCTCATTTTTTAAAACAACCCCTACAAAACTTGTCTATTTCGCATTTTTATCTCTAAGTTCATTTTTTGAGACAAGTTTTTTTTGTTCTCACATTTAATCAACTATCATCATTCAAAGTTCATAACATATCTTTATTACATTTTCTATCAAACGCAAAAATTGTTACAGTCTCAATGCGACCAGAGGACAAATTTTATGTTTCTCAGAGTTAGTCTTTCTCTTGCATTTTCATGCAAAGGCAACATTTTTTGCTGCCAATGTATCATTGCATCCCTTTCCATGCAAAGGTAGTATTTTTTACTACCCTTACATCCAGCATGCAAGAGTAGTGAAATTTGTTGCCTTTGCATTTTCTTCTTCACCTGCAAGTGCAGCAAAATTCACCGCCCTTGCATGTCTTTCAAACTCCAGTGTAGGAGCGGCAATTTTCATCACCCCTACACTACCTCAATTTTTGCATGCAACATTTAGGGCCGTACACGTCGAGTGGTTAGAGGTGATTTTCACCCCATTTAATCTCTTTTTGATTCATTTCTTCCAATCCTCTTCCTACCCTCTGTCTTTGGACAATCTAGCAAGTAAGAAGAAGCATGTTTTCATCGGATTCAAGCTCTCATTGCACATTATTTTCTAGGTGGGTCTTTATTTTTATGTTTTATTTCATTTTCTTTCCTTTTTTTATGTTTTCTCTCTCTCCTTTGTTAGGATTTCATTTTATTTTCTTTCCTCCTCTTCCCTTCCTCCCCGTTGAGGTGTTTTTCCCCCTCCGTTGCACCTCTTTCCTCCTCTTCCTTTCCTTCCCGTTCGGATTTTCTTTTTCTTTCCCTCCATGTTAGAGAGGCAAATTTTGCCACCCTCTCTTTTCCTACCCATCTTTCTACCTATGTAAGGGCAGAAATTTTCACCACCCTAAAACATTGCATTTTATCTCATGCATTGGTGGCAAATTTTGCCTCCGATGCAACCTGACCTGACTAAGGTGTAAGGGCAGTGAAAATCACTACCGTTACACCTAAATTTCCACAAGTGCAAGGACAGAAAAATTTGTCGCCCTTACATGTTATTTTTATCTAATATGCATCGGTGGTATAAATTATTGCCGATGCATTTTTTCTCATCTTAGCATGTAGGATTGACAAATTTTATCACCTATGCATGCAGACCCATCCCTCATACAATAGCGGTAAATTTTGCCGCCCCTGCATCTTTTTTCTCTATTTTTTTTTATAACATTAGAGAATTTTTATTCCTTTCATTTTTTGTGCTCGTTCCCCATTTCCTCTCACCTTCCAACCTACATGCACCTCAACCCTTTCAAGCGCACTTCATTGGTCCTGATGACCCAACATGTAATTTCTTTAAATTATCAATTTTTTGCTAATTGTGCGATCATGACTCTTATCGCAGTTCCTCCTAGAGATCCTCCTTCGTCAATGTGCTCTTAAAAAAGACTCATCCCAATGATTGAAGCTTCTCCGAAGAAGTTAAAGGCAATAAATTATCAGTATCAAGGTGTTTTTCCAATCACTTCAGTCACTTCTAATGTTGACGACATTAGAGACACATAGATCGGCCACGTAGATATGGCTGAGTTCATGGAGAGAACCAAGGCAACAAACCTAAGCTCATAGATGAAAAGAATAATTGAAATCAACATCCACCTAGTCTCCTCTTTCACTGTGGTGGTGCATCACACTGAGTTCATTCTCTAGTGCACCCAATTATATAACAGAGAGACCAAGGCAGTGTCAGATGCTAGTGGCAATGCGATAATTCGACTGGACCCCAAATTTATTGATAAAATTTTCATGTGCCCTCTTACTACTAAAGTGTTGAAAATTGACTTCATTGAGACACAGAGAGAATACGACAAAGATCCCAAGAAGGTGAAAAAGGTGATGAACAACATATGGCTCAAGACTCCCAGAGCCAACTTGTCTAAATGGCCATAAAATTTTCTAACAAGTAATTTTATAGAAGAAGTTGGTGACTTAATTACTCTTCTCAGTAGAGTATGAGGTCTACCATCTTCTTCTCAATTCCATGAATGGATGTATCCCTTTATTAAGATATTTCTACAAGAGAAATAAGTCATCTTATGGGTGAGCAAATTAGCAATGCTCTTCATGAGCAATTGATAAAGGTGTCTACTACTTCAAAGTTCTATATGACTTCATACTTAGTATACATCATGGCTTCAATGCGAACCTTTTTAGATTTGACAATAAAAGGAGATAGAAGAACCACCCCTGTTTATTCATATTACCCTCTGCTAACACTAAAAAGATCAATCAGTCACTTTAAGAGGGTAAATGATGCCTTGTTCACATTATTCTTATGGCTTTTTGATCTTCAGTTAGAGAAAAAGAGAGTATCAGATGAATTCTAGACTGTTGTCAATAATTTTGGCTGCGTGTTTTTACAATTTCCTACTTTTTGCTATCTACAAATTGGCTTTTTTTAAGGCTATCCCTACATGCTCCCTAGATTTTTTTCTGACAAATTAGTCTTAATAGAGCTATGTAGATAGATTATTGTTGTACACACTAAGCAAATGGAACTTAAAAAGCCAGGTTTTAGGTTCCTAATAGAAATTGGCTGATACTCAATTTTGACTGCCGCCAAAGCAAGGGTAATGGAGACAGAAATGCAATTGGTCACCATGAAGTAGTTCAAAAGAAGGCCCAGTTTTGACTACAGGGGTGTTAAGGACATGATCAGAGGGAAGACATAGTTTCATGACATCATGATTAAAGACATCTGGATAGATTTGAGAATAGTAAAAGAGATCAAAAGGATGGACTATAGTAGACTATCTCTAGAGCAAATTGAATATATAGGGATTGTTGATATTCCCCTAAATCTAGTTGATGACAAAAATCTAATTAACAATAGATACCTGGTTGAAAAAGTCGCTAACTTCCCTCTTCCTCTAATTCAATGGTCCCAAAAAGAGTTGACCTCTTTAAGGATGAGATTCAAACCAATATTGGCTAACACCAATGATTGACTAGCAACCAAAGAAATCACATTCAAAGAATTCATCACAAGATCAGAGGCTAAATTCTAATAAGAAACAAGGAAGAGAGCAGAGAATAGAACCAAGAATAAAGATGACATTCCTTCTCCTTCTAGGCCTCACAATTCTACGATCATCTTTGTGTCGAAGAAATCAAAGGTTATTGAAAAAGAGACAGAATCAACAGCTATAGGAGTTCAAAAACAAAGCATTCAAGAATAGGTGGAAGAATGGATGGAAATAAATGATAGGCCTTTAAAACAATAGAGAATATAAATTTTATCTCCCCAAGAGGAGGCACAACCACTTGCAGAGGTTTCTTCTTCTTCACCCCAATCCCCTATGGCAGCGCGTTTGCTTATTTCTCCCATCAGCATTTCTTATTTTGGAGCCACCTCTCCTTTTAGATTTATTTTTGGCAACCCTCAAGGTGCTTTTGGAGATGTTCTTTGATCATCAAGATCTATCCCTAGTCTCTCATCTCCTTCTTTCAATATCGAAGATAGTTCTACCATTGACTAGTCAGCGACCAGTACAGTTTCACCTGCTACACCCACTGCGCCCGTTGTTCCCACTAGTAGTGCAGATGTTATCCCAGTAACACTAGCTGCAGGGACTGTTACTATAGTAAGTTCTTCTACTTTTCCACCTTGTTTATCAATGTTCACACTTAAAAGAAAGAAGCAAGCCATCTCTGCAGATGACTTTGATTTTAGCAAAATAGTGCCAGTGAAAGCCAAGACCCCCAAGAAACAAAGGATCTTTTTGAAAATGGTTGAAGAAAAAGGGCACAAATTTTTGGAGATATCCAAACCTCCATAAGATGTAACCCTAGATAATTTTGATATGAGCAGTTACTTCATTTCTCATGTTGAGTTGGGGAAAGTAACTCACAAAGGTGCGAAGAGTGACCTATAGTCTGTAATGGATATCATGGTCTAAAATTTTGACAGAGAGAGAGAAATAAAAGATTATTACAAGGCAAAGGTAGAACAATTGACTCTGATAGTTAGGAGATATACTTTTGCACTAGAGGTGGTGGCTCTAGAAGCTTTTTTGGTAGATGATCCTATTATTCAGAAAGCAAAAAAGACCTACCTAAAAGGGAAAGTACTTGAAGATTACATAGAAAAGATGCATACACAAGCAATTTTCTTGTTTACAGAAATGCTGAGAAAATAGGTAAAATGAAGAAAATGAGGACAGAGTTGGAAGACCTCATCTCTCTTATTTCTCAAGATATTGATAGCATAAACAAATATCTTAGCAAGTGGGTAGAGATGAAAGCTCTGAAAAAATGCACCTTATTATCGATCAGCATCATTGCCAACAAAGATTCTTATGTTGAAATCAAAGAATCACTAATATACAGAATCTAGGTACTTAAAGCATTGATCGAAGATCTTGAATCTTCCAAGGATACCAGTGAAAAAAGTGACACCGACCTGTTGAACAGATTAGAGGAATTACCTTGCGGACTCACCTATAGAGATAATCAATTTCTTTCAATAGAGGAGATGATTCAGGAATTCAAAGGTATGATCCAAAAAAATTTCAAAGAGAAGGCATTTTCCATGAACTCTGTGGATAACATTTTAGATACTCAGTTAACTCTGGATAATCTAAGAGCCAGATTAACTAGTCATGCAAAAGCCATCACAGTAGTGAAAGACGCTATAATCAGAGCAAAAGTAATCTTCAAAAATACTATTGCACCAGACAGTATAGGAATTCAGGCATCTATCACCATGTATGATGCTCATCTAAAGAAGTTCAGTGGCAAGAGTTGAATTATTCCTCCTTTCTCTCTTCTTCATTCTTCTCATATACTTTGTAATCGACTTGGGACATTCGTTCATGTACTTTTGTCATGTGAAAGTAAATGCACTTTTGTAATATGTAATTACATGTAAAAATTTGGAAAATATCTTAAAGTCAATCCTAACTCATTTTTGACTAGGTTTTCAATATTTTAATCTTTTTCTAATTTTGAAGGTTTTTTCCTATATATAGAGGGAACCTCTTTTGTAAAAAAGATCTCTAGATAATTGAGAGCAAAAACTCTACTGAAATTCAGACACTTCTTGAGACTTTGTGCTCAATTTGTAAATCATATTTTATTGAATGAATGAGAAACAAGTTAATTTCAGACTTTGTGTTGAAGTAATTTGTGTTAATTAATAAATAGTTCTTATGTTCTCTTTCGTGATAATCTCTCATATGTTCGATTTAATAAGCAAAGTGTGTGTATTAAAATTATCTGAAAATAATTCTAAAAGATAAAAGAAAGACTTTGAGCTTCTTTTATCTTGGTGATCTTTTTATTCATTGTAGTTTTAGGTGAAGACTTTGGGATTTGTTTCACACTACTGTTACGTGTGATCTAAATCAGTGGAGGCAACGAAAGACTTTGTGCTTTCGTGGGTTTTTTTGTGGACATTGTCAGTACTCTAAGAGATTTTTTGCTATGCACTGGATACCATTTCTGATAGAAGAGGAATGTTTTCAACCATCAACTAGGACCTCTCTCTTTTATTCTATGAAAATCATCTCTAAAAAAAGAGACATGGATGTTGTTATCCTACCCTGAGTATTATTTTTTGCTTATCTATATACATATATAGCATATAAGTAATTCCTAGGGAACCTCCCCTAGATGAGAGGATAGATTTATCTCATTAAGATGTGGTAAACCTACACTTTTTGTGGCATAAATCTCTTTGTATTGTGGTTGATATACTCATTTTGTCATCAGTTAGTTGACAAAATATTCAATCAACAACTTCTGGTGACTCCGTTGGAGACTACGAATATGCATTTTAAAGCCTCAAGCTTCAATTTGAAGCAGCTTTAGTTCCTTTTTCATTTTACACTCTGGTAGATCCACCGTACACATGAGGCCAGAGAGCTCAAGGTATTGTTGATCTTATATTCGAGTTGTTGCGACAAACTAATTTTGAGATTTCTCTTTCACCATCTTGCCTTCAGCAAACTAGGAGTTTCCTTCCTACCAATGCCAGACCTCCCATACCTGGTGAAGCTTCTATTCTCAATACTGATAAGGCTTTGTCTTTATTGACCCCACCAAGATTTGTTATCCCACTATTTAACCATCCTATCATAATGGCCCAAGGTTTATGAGGTAATTCTTTTCATCCTCTTAATCTGACCCCACTTTTACATGAACTACCTTGTAGTTCTAAAAAAAAATTCTTAAATTTTATGGCGATGAGAAATTTCACCTTGATGAGCATATTGTTGCCTTCTTTATAGCATCCGGTGTAATAGGTGTAGAATTTGAAGATGTGGTAATGAGACTTTTTATAGAAACTCTGTAAGGTGCTGTTGTAGATTGGTTTTACCACTTTCAAGCTCAAATTATAATTGACTAAAATACACTCAAATCTAAGTTTGAAGATAGGTTTAAACCTGATGAAGATGCACATACCTTATTGGCTCAGCTTACGTAGATGAAAAAGGAACCCCATGATCCCATGAGAGATTTCATAGCAAAATTCAATAAGTTAAGGAACTGGATTCCTACCATCGCTCAGCGCACGCCAGAGAATCTCAAGTGCTTTTTCATCAACTCGCAGCTTCTTGAAGTAAGTTTTTTGTTGAGGTGGGCCGGCCCTATGGATCTCGCTATGGCTCAAATTTTGGATACCGAGGTTGAGGATGATCTTATCCTGACAAGTAAGATCAGAAAAAACTCTAATAAAAATAAATTTTTTTCATCTGCTAAAAGTTCTTCTACAAGCACCACACATTCTATGGTGCAAAGATTGACAAATGAACTGATAGCTTTGAAAAGACAAATGGCCCAAGGTATGTCTACTCCCACTTGTTGGCATATGTCAAGAAGAACATTTCAGAATCAATCGTATCAGGGTAATGCTATCTGAAACCAAGGGCAACCAAATCGCCTGCCTCCCCCACATGGGAAACTTGTCATTGAAGCAACACCTACTAATTTAGTAGTCGATTACCTGGAGGCTAAACATGATTTTTTGATCCAACTTGAGTTAGACCAACAAGATGATGTTAATCTCTTTGAATTACAAGAAGAAGAATTAGCTAGCGACTCCAATATAAGTTTCCTAGATTATCGAGATGAATCTGGAAGTAAAGAAGTGTTTGATGGATCCTATGTTGTTTTTACTAGATCTCAAAACCAATCAGTCCAAAAAATTGACAAAGGAAAAGTAGGAGAAGAACCTCAGTTGGTGGTCTTTGTCGCTAAATAAGGGACTCCATTACATTTCCAACCAAAAGATCAGGTAGCTAACAAAAAAGTAAGTACCTCAAACCATCCCATATCTTCCACCTCTATTTCTCAGACCAGTGCCACACCCACTAAAGATCAAGATGATGGGACCTCTTCCTCTATCTCAAATTCATTTCAATTATTTGATATAATTGATCACACTAAAAAAACTAAGATTCAAATGATTGAGATTGAGTATTTACGAGCCAATCCTAAACAGTTTGATAAGTTGACAGAATATGTAAAAAATAAAGTTGTTCCCATAAGACAAGATTTTTCAAAGGCAACTCATGATTCCTCCAAAGATAAATCCACCCAAAATAATCTTTTCATGACTCTTCCTATTGTTCCTAAGAAAATAAAACTTTTTTATGTTTATGTGTTGATAAATGGTTATAAATTGAGTAATTGCATAATAGACTCTTGAGCTTCTGATAATGTTATGCCTACCAAGGTGGCAAATTCTCTTGGTCTAACTTTGACTAAAAATTTTGAAATCTATTTTTCCATGGAAAATAAGTAAGTCTCACTTCTTGGTCAAATAAAAGATGCCCAATTCACGTTCACAGCTTTTCTAAAAAAGAAGATAAAAATGATTGTTCTGGTGGCTGATGTTCTGGCCTCCTACGACATCTTTCTTGGGTGAAATTTATGCAAAAATGTTGGTGGTGAGCTAAGCATGGACTTGTCTGAGGTGAAGATCCTGATCAAAGGTGTTATGAAGAGATTGCTTCTTGAAAAAGAGGCAAATTATGTATTCACCCTGTTGGGCAAATATTTTGTCGTCAACTAACTGATGACAGAATGGGTATATCAGCCACAGCATAGGGAGATTTACACCATGAAAAGTATAGGTTTACCAGATCTGGACGAAGTAAATCTCTCCTCTCATCAAGGGGAGGTTCCCTATAAATACTCGCGTGTTATATGCATATATGTAATTAAGCAGAAAATAACACATGGGGGTGGTATAACAGCATCTACTTCTCTTTTTTCAGAGGTAATGTATAAAGAACAAAAGAGGAAAAAGCCTGGTCTTAAACTAACAACACTCCTCTTCTTTCAAGAATGATATTAAACAAAAAACAAGAAATCACCTGTAGTAACAAAGTCACAAAAATGCTCACGCAAGCGCAAAGTCTTCCGTAGCTTCTCCACAAATCCGAAACAAGTACAAACGTAGAGTAAAGTGAAGCACAAAGTCTTCACCTGAAACTACAAAAGATATCTGAATTTCAAAGATAAAAGCAACACAAAGTCTATCTTCTACCCTCTATAAATGCCCTTAGATAAAATAAACACACCCACTTTGCTTATCAAATCAGATGAATAAGATATTACCAGGAAAAAGGACATAAGAACTATTTCCTAAATAACATAGACAATTTCAGCACAAAGTCTGAAATAAACCTGCTTCTCATTTATTCAATCAAAATATGATTTATAAGTTTGAGCACAAAGTCCCAAAAGTTGCTTCAATTTTAGCAGTGTTTGCTATTAATTTTTCCAAAATTGATTACAAATGAGATCTCCACTATATATAGGGAGAAAATCCTCAAAAATAGAAAATAATAAAATATATAAAATATCTTGGTCAAAGATGACTCATCTTTGACTTTTAGATATTTTTTTGAAATATTTACATGTAATTACATATTGCAAAATTGCATGCATTCTGCACAAAACAGAAGTGCATAAGGATAGAAGAAGGAAGAAGATAGTCAATTCTTGTTGTCGGACTTCTTTAGATAAGCATCGTATATGGCGATTGATGCTTGAATTCCTATGTTGTCTGGCATAACTGTATTCTTGAAGATGACTCTTGCTCTGATCAGTGCATCTTTCAATGCTATGATGGCTTTAGAGTGGCCAGTTAACCTGGATTTCAAATTCTCAAAAGTTAACTGAGCATCCAGAATGTTGTCCACCGAAGTCATTGAGAAAGATGCTTCTTCAAAATCTTTCAGGATCATCTCTTTGAAATTCTGAATCATTTCCTCTGCCAGAAGGAACTAATGATCTTTGGAGGTCAAGTTGCATGGCAGCTCTTCTAACTTATTCAGTAGGCTCAGGTCACTCTTTCACTAGCTTCCCTGAAAGCTTTGAGATCATCAATTAAGTCTTTGAGTACCTGGATTTTGAAGACCAGTGACTCTTTGATTTCAACGTAGGAGTCTTTGTTAGGGATGACGTCGATAGATATCAGGATACTCTTCTTGAGATCCTTCATTTCCTTCCATCTGCCGAGATCTTTCTCTAAGCTGTCAATTTCCTGAGAAATAAGGGAGACAAAATCGTCTACCTAAGCTTTCAACTTCTTCATTTTACCTATTTTTTCCACAACTTTTGACAGCAAAGAGAGTCTGTGATTGCGCATTCTTTCAACATAGTCCTCCATGAATTTTCCCTTTAAATAGGTCTTTTCAGCTTTTTGAATGACTGGATCAACCATGGAAAAGGCCTCTGGAGTCGCTGATTCAGGTGGAATAGTGAACCTTCTGATCACTGTTGTTAACTGCTCTACCTTGGCTTTATAATAGTCTTTCATCTCCTTTTCTCTGTCAAATTTTTGGACCATAATGTCCATTGCTGGCTGAAGATCACTCTTCGCACCTTCGTGAGTAACTTTTCCAAGTTCAACACGAGAGATGGAATAGCTGCTCATTTCAAAACCCTCAAGGGTAGCGTCCTAAGGAGGCTTGGCAATTTCTAGAAATTTTTGCCCCTTTTCTTCGACCAGCTTGGAGAGGATTTTTGGCCTCTTAGGAGCCTTTGCTTTTGCCGGCACTATCTTGCCAAAATCGAATTCATCCAAGGAGATGGCCATTTTCTTTCTCTTTGGCGTGAAAGCAGACATCCAAGGTGGGAGAGAAGTACCTGTTGTAACAATAGTTGCCTCTGTCGATATCACTATAGCAGCTTCAACACTACTCATGGTGACAGTAGTTGCAGTCAGAGTAACCAGTGAAATTGTATCAACTACTGATTCTGGCTCATGTGCAGGGCTTGGTAGAAGGTTGAAAGATGGAGATGATAGACTCGAAATGAACCCAGAAGAGAGAGGGGAACCTCTGAAAGGACCCTGAGGATCGCCAAATACAACCCTAGAAGGAGAAGTGGCTCTGAAAGAGAGAACACTGATTGGAGAGATAGGAAAAATGGGCACCACAGGAGATTGAGGGGGAGAAGGAGGGGCGCTCTAAATCGGCTGTGCTTGTCCTAGCGAGAGTGGAGACCCAACACCTGGTTGTTTTGAAGGTTGATCCCCTGTTTCCATGGGCTGAGCTACCTGTGCCTTGGGGCTTTGATCTTTGGTTCCTTTAGCTACCATTTCAGGCTCTTGTGCAGGCTTAGGCTTTTTGGACACAAAAATGATCTTAGGTTTGTGAGGCCTAGAAGGAGAAGGAACATCACCTTTGTTTTTTGTTTGGTTCTCTGCCTTCCTCTTCAATTTTGCTTGGTATTCAGCCTCTGATCCTGTAATGAATTCTTTCAGGGTGATCCCTTTGGCTGCTAACCAATCATTAGTGTTAGCCAATATTGGTTCAAATCTTTTTCTTAGAGAAGTCAGATCCTTTTGAGACCAGTGAATTGGAGGGAGAGGGGAACTAGTGACCTTTTCTGCTAGATACCTATTGTTTATGATATTCCCATCATCGATTAAACCCGAAGGGATCTCTACAAGCCTGAGATATTCTATTTACTCCAGTGTTAGATAACAATAGTCCATCTTTCTTATCTCGTCGGCCATCCTCAGGTCCACCTAGATATCCTCAATCATGGGCTCGTAAAATTGATTTTTCCTTCTGATTTTCTCTTTGACTCCCCTGTAGTCAAATTTCTCTCGTCTCTTGAATGGTTTGATGGTAACCATCTACATTTTTGTTTCCATGACCCTGGCTTTGGTTAATATAGTAATTAAAAACCTGTCAATTTGGATCAAAAATTTGAAACTAGGTCTCTTCAGTTCCATATGTTTAGTATGCACGACAACTAGTTGTCGACATAATTCCATTAAAACTACTTTGTTTGAAGGGAACCTGGGGAGCATATAAGGGTAGCCTTGGTAAAAACCAACCCAAAAATAACAAAAAGTATGGAACTAGAGGAACATACAGGCATAATCGTTCACTACCGCCCAGGCCTCGTCTGATATTCTCTTTTGCTCCAGCTGAGGATCGAAGAGACACAAAAATATGGTGAAGAATGCATCATTTACTCATCTAAAATGATGTGTTGACCCCTGTAGCGTCATCTGTGGATAATATGAGTAGACCAGGGTGGTCTTTCTATCTCCCTCTATTGTCAAACCTAAGAAAGATTGCATTGCAACAGCTATGTAGACCAGGTACGAAGTCATGTAGAATTTGAAGGAGGTTTGTACCCTGGTCAGTTATTCATGGATGGTGTTATTGATATGTTCCCCCCAAAAGATAGTTTGCTTACCTGGAGGATAATCTTAATGAATGGATACATCCATTCATGGAATTGTGAAGAGGACGGGAGGCCCCATACTCTACTAAGAAGGGTGATCAGGTCACCAACTTCTTCGATGAAATCACTTCTTGGGAAGCTCTTCGACCATTTGGAGAGGCTGGGCCTCGAGGTCTTTAGCCACTTGTGATTAATTACTTTCTTTGTTCTTTTAGGGTCTTTGTCATATTCTTTTTGTGCATCCATGAAGTTGATCTAGGTTACTTCGGTGGCTGGAGGGCATAAGAAAACCTTGTCGATAAAATCGGGATCCAATCGAATCATCATACTGCCACTGGCGTCTGAAACTGATTTGGTCTCCTTGTTGTAAGAATGAGCGCACTGGAGGACAAACTCGGCATGATGCGCCGCTACTGAGAAGGCAGATACCAGGTGGATTTTGCTCTCAACAATTCTTTTTATCCTAGTACTGGGATTTGTTGCCTTGGTTCGTGCCAAGAATTCGGCCATGTCCACATGGTCGATCTCGGTGTCTCGAATGTCGTTGACATTCAAGAAGACTGATGTGGGTGGGAAGATGCCCTAATACTTGTATTTCATGATTTTCACCTTTGAGACAGACGCTTCTGTCATAGAGAACAATCTTGACTGAATGAGAGCAGATGTGTAGGAGTTCACTGAAGGTGTTGCAGCCATGATCACAGATGATAGGAAAGTGAGCAAGAGCAGGAGAGTGTAATTTAATTGACATGGGTTACTGGAGGTCACTTAAATAGGCCAGGCCTAGAAAAGGAGCAAAAAATGAGAAAGAAAAAGTGTGAAAGGGACAACTCAAAAAAAAAATTGGGAGTTAACCGAAAATAAAGAAAAAAATGTAGGGGCAGCAAAAATCGATGCCCTTGCATAAAATTAGAAGAAAAGCAGGGGTGACGATTTTTGCCACCCTTGCAACAAGGATGCAGGGGCGGCGATTTTTGCCGCCCTTGCAGGTAAGGAGGGGAAAAGCAAGGGCGGCAAAAATTGCCGCCCTTGTACTACAGTTGCAAAAATGTGCAGGGACGGCGATTTTTTCTGCCCCTGTACTTAGCAGTAGGAAAACGTGGAAGGGTGATGATTTTTTCCACCCTCATGAGGAAAGAAAATTGTGGGCAGGGGAAAAAGGAAGAGCCCGCAATGAAGGAGGAGGGACGGGTGGAAGAAAATGGTTAAAAATGTGGGTGGCAAAATCCACCACCCGCGTGAGGTCCTGGCGGAAAGCAGCAGGTAGGAGGGAGAAGAAAGCAAAAATAAAAATAAAGAACAAAACAACTAAAAGAACTAAGCTAAAATAGAATAAAATAGGAAATAAACTTAAAAATGAACCCTACCTGAGAAACTGCGCGTGCCACGAGGTTGAATCCGTGAATTTGTGCTTTGAAACGTCGCTTGAGGCGCTCATGTGCAAGAGTTAGGAGGAGAGGAGGAAGCAATGAGAAGAATGAGGCTCAAATCAGATTTTATGGGGTGAAAAACCCACCCCAACAACCCATCGTGCACAGCCATGAATGCCTGCATAGAAATCGAGACGTGTAAGGGTGGCATTTTTTGCCGCCCTTGCATGTAGCTGATCTATTTTACAGGGGCAACAAAAATCACCGCTTGTACAGGCTGGAGTGCAGGGGCGGTGAAAATTGCCACCCTTGCAGGAAACATGTAGGGGTGGCAAAATTTGCCGCCCTTGCGCAAAAACAAGGAAAATGCAGAGGCGGTGAAAAATGTCGCTCTTGCACTGAAAAAAAAAAGAGACCAACTCTGGAAGGAGAGTCTGGGGAAGGAAAAACTTGGCTTGGATGAGATGGTAACCACTTCTTATTTTGAGGCCAAGATGAAAACAAATTTTGAAATTCGTCTCGAAAAATGAACTTAGAGTGACAAAAAATGAAATGGACAGGTTTCGTAGGGGGTTGTTCTCAAAAATGAGCTAAGCTAATTTTAGAAATAATAGCTGGCTCCTGTTGGGAAACTTTTACTGATCAAATTGATTAGCGAGAGTAGAAACTAGTCTCCAAGTGCCTTCATCCAAGCCATTGGGCTACAGAGTCAAGTGAAAAATAAAAGAAAAGCAAACAACATAAAACTGTACATATTTACAAACGGACTCATCTGAGCTTTAAGGATTGAAAAGCTTGAGATGATGTCCACTATGAGGTAGTATAAATGGTGTTCCATCTTTGTACTCCAGTAAGAAGCTGGCCTCACCACATAGCTGTCGAATGGTGAACGGGCCCCTCCACAAGGAGTCGAATTTGCCGTGCATCCCTTTTGGTTCTCGTCGCTTGTCCCATAATAAGACTTGATCTCTGACTTGGAACTCACGCACTCTAGCTCTCTTATCAAAAAGTGCTTTCACTCGATCCTAATGTTCCTTGATCTGATCCACCACCATAACTCGTTGTTCATTCAGCTCGGTCAGACACATGATCCGCTTGTCAACTAAGCTTTCAAAAGTTGAGTCTTCGATTGCTCTAGTTAATCTGAGTGTTGGTAGTTCAAGGGTGATGGTAATTTTTGCATTCAATCCATATAGAAGTTGGAAGGGTGATATACCTATAGCCCTCTTAGGTGTTATCCTATCAGCCCATAAAGCATCATACAAAGCTTTGTGCCACGTTCTCTAATTGTCGTCCACCAACTTCTTGATAATGGTAACCAGGTTCTTGTTACTCGATTTTGCTTGTCCATTTCTTTGAGGGAAATAATCTAAAGTGTGAAATAAGGTAATCCCATAACCAAAGCAAAATTGAGTAATTTCATGTGACGAAAAACAAGCCGCATTATCTGTCACAATCTTTAGTGGAACCCCAAATCGAGAGATGATGTTTTCTTTGAGAAAGTTGCATACCACTTCAGACGTAGCGTGCTTGGTTAGAATGGCATCCACCCACTTGGTAAAGTAATCTATTGCAGTGACGACATAATCATGTCCTGCACTGGAAAATGGGTTGACTACTCCGATGAAGTCAATACCCCACTGCTGAAAAAGATCCTCGATCACAATTGGCTTGAGGGGCAAAGCAGGCAGCTTAGGCTTTCCAATGAATTGCTGACACAGCTCAAACCTACGCACCCATTTGTAGGCATCTTGAAAAAGCATGGGCCAATAGTACCTTGCTCGTAGAATTTTGTGTGCTGTCACCGGTGTAGAGAAATGTCCTCCATAGGCCAAACTGTGGAAAGATCTTAAGAGTCTTTCTTGTTGAACTTTGTCAACACAAAGAAGAAATGCCCCATCCAGGTTTCTCTTGTAAAGATCATTGTCCCATAGAATATAACCAACTGCTTTCAATTTAACATTCTATTTCTCTTTAGAAGAAAGATGAGTAAGACATTCTTCATATGTCAGGAAATGAGCAATGTTAGAATACCACTCATCAGTAGTGGCGACAAAGAGAACCGTGGGCACGCTTTTGATTTTTTCTTCTTTACTTTCTACTTTGTCTGGAATGTTGTTGGCGATCAATTGGCAGAGACCCCTTCCTCATACAAGCTTGGTTGGTTTGATGCCCAGATTGAATTCCTAAGTTTTGGCAATCTAGTTACCTCTCTTTGTACCGAACTCTTGCTGAGTCAAAATAGATTTTATCGTTGTATTTGGTACGAGAACTTCAGTGTGAAAATTCAGGATATAAAACCTAAAATGCTTTACCGTTTTGACCACGACGTATGCATGTTTCTCCATAAGAGAATATTTTAACTCATGATTTTTGAGTGGGCAACTCATGAATGAGATAGGAGATTTTGCACCTTCTAAATTTTGTTGAACCAGGATAGCTGATAGTGTATGCTCGGAGGCATAACTATATATATTGAAACCTTTAGTATAGTCTGGACAAACCAGGATCAGTGCCTGAGCAATTGCTTCCTTAATTTCTTTGAATGCTGATTTGCCCTCGGCAGTCCACCTAAATGTGGCATTGCTCTTCATCATGTTGACAATATGACAGGTTTTCTCAGCAAAATCAGGAACAAACCTCCTAAAAAAATTCACCTTTCCAAAGAAAGAGTGGACTACAGCCTTGTTGGTCGGCAGAGTAAGTTCCTGGATGGACCTAACTCTTTTTGAATCAATTCCGATGCCTTCTCGGGACACAATGTGTCCGAGAAGTTTCCCTTCAGTTACTCTGAAGATAGATTTCTTTGGGTTTAACGAGATGTCGTTTTGACAACAGCGCTCCAGTACCTTTCGTAAATGGTGAACATGCTCAGAATGATGTTTTGAAAATACCATCAAATCGTCCAGGTATACTACAATGAAATTTTCCATCTCATCTTTGAAAGCGAGATCCATTGCCCTTTGAAAAGTGGTGCCCGCATTTATCAGACCAAAAGGCATCCTTCGATAAGTGAATGTGCCCCAAGGTGTGGTGAACGTTGTCTTGTGCTGATCTGCCTTTCCAACCTCAACCTGATTGTACTCTAAAAAACCGTCTAGCATTGATAACATTTTTGAACCTATTACCATCTGTAGAACTTGATCCATAATAGGAAGGGGGTAGTTATCTTTTAAGGACAACTGATTCAAATTCCTGAAATCCACACAGATTCAAATCTCACCATTTTTCTTTCTGATGGGTACTATGTTAGCAATCCATGTTGAGTGATGGATTGGAAAAATTATCCAGGCATCCAACATCTTTTGTATCTCAGCTAAAATAGTACCTGAGATTTTTGGATTATATTGCCTAGATTTTTGCTTGTAGGGTGCAGAGTTGGCTTTCAGGGGAATGTCATGACGAATGTCATTTGGCCTGAGAGATTTCAAGTCATCGTAGGAATAGGCCAACACATCCATATACTGGCGAAGTAGACTAGCAAGCTCAAACCTTTCTTTAAAAGTACAACATTTCCCAATATTTATCATTTTAGGATCGAGCTTAGTTCCCAAGTTGACTTGATCAAAAGATTGAGAAGAATTTGAATCTGCTCGTTGTTGTTTGACAAACCTATCATGGTTATCAAACAACTTTTCTAGGAAAACCAAACCTTTGAGAATTTTATTCCCCTTGAGCTGTAGAAAATCTTCACCTGTATTGACCTGGGTTTTAGGGGCTAATCCACACTCTCGGGGCTCACTACCTTCAAAATGCAGTTGTTCAAAACTGTCTTTTTACTCCAAGAAGGTGATGATTTGATCATCATTATTAAATACTTGCCAGTGGCTGGCATTATCTGGTACACTTGGTCAGAAAACTAGCTCAATAGTATATTTATCTCCCTTAAAATCAGGGTGAGGAACTAGGAGGGTGGCAGAGATAGCCAAGGCATTTGCTCGGTCATTGAATTCCCTCAGAATGGCAGAGATGTTGAAGGCATCGAAATTTTCAATTTGATCCCATACTAGATTGTGATAATGGTGCAGCCTCTCATTCTTGGTCTGATAGAGGTTCTTCACCTGACAGACTATTAACTCAGCATCTCCTTTAGCATAGATTTTCCTAATGCCTTTTTCTTTGGCAGCCTGTAGTCCAAGCAACAGGAATTCATATTCAGCCGTGTTGTTAGTATTGTTGAATTGCAATTTGTAAGAAAAAGGGGTAATCTCTCCCTGAGGGGATACTAACACAACTCTGGCTCCTGACCCAGTAGAAGAGCAGCTACCGTCAAACTCTAAGGTCCATATTTCATTAAATATTGTTTTTTTTCACAAAAGATTTGTTGTTTTGAGGAAAGGGTTGTTCCATGTGTTCATTTTGCTTGGGCACTCCACCCTTCGCGTCAGCTGAAACCAAATCCAAATCACCACCCATAGGAGTTTCATCCAATGCACCGTAGATCTCGTCTGTGGACAAGAAATAATTGCCCATGCCTGAAGACTTAAATAAAATTTGAGCTTCAGGTGCCACGAAACAGGTAACTACATACCTAGCTTCTTTTTTAGGAAGCAATTTTTTCATAGATTAAGTCCTGAACCAGAATCCTTGCTTCTGATAGGTCCATGCTTAACTCGCCTCCAACATCTTTACAGAAATTCTACCCAAGCAGGATGCCATAAGATGCTAGAACATTGACTACTAGAACCATCATTTTTATCTGCTTTTCTAGAAAAGCCACAAAGGCATATTGGGCATCTTTTATTTGACCAAGGAGGGGAACCTGTTTGTTTTCTATGGAAAAACACCTCTCGAAAGTTTTGGTCAAAGTTAGGCCGAGAGAATTTGCCACTTTTACAGGCATGACATTATCTGAAGCTCCAGAGTCTATAATACAATTACTCAATTTGTAGCAATTTATAAGTAGGGAAACATAGAAAGGTTCTATTTTTTTGGGAGCGATAGGAGGAGTTACAATCAGATTGTTTTGGGCTGGTTTGTCTTTAGGGAGATCAGGAACAACTTTCAAAGAGTCCTGTCCTACAAGGACAGCTTTATTTTTCACATACTTTGCTAACCTATCAAACTGTTCTGGGTTAGCTCTTAAATATTTGACCTCTATCATTTGAATTTTAGTCTTTATAGCATGGTCAATTATATCAAATAATTGGAAAGAACTTGCGATAGAGGAAGAAAGTCCATCATCAGGGGTTTTAACGGGTATGGCACCCGTCTAAGTAGCAGAAACAGAGGATATCAGGTGATTGGGAGTACTCACTTTTTTATGGGTTACCTGATCTTTTGATTGCAGAGACAATGGAGTCCCACGTTTGGCAATGGAAACTACTGGTTGAGGCTCTTCATCTACCTTTCTTTTGTCAGTTTGTGAAGCCGACTAATTTTGAGATCTGGTAAAAATAGTGTAAGCTCCCTCCAAATCTTCCCCTTTACTCCCAGCTTCATCTTGGTAATCCAGGAAATCGATGCCAGCTAATTCCTCTTCATGTTCATCAAAGAGGTCAGCATTTTCTTGTTGGTCCAACGGTGGTTGAAAAGAGTTGTCGTGCTCAGCTTCTAGGTATCTAACCATTGAATTGGCAGGCGCTGCTTCAATGGCTAACCTCCCTGGAGCAGGAGATAGGTGGTTGGATTGCCCTTGGTTTTGGGTTGCATTACCCTGATATTGTTGATTCTGGAATGTTCTCCTGGGTGCATCTCGATAGGTAGAAGCATATGTACCTTGGGCTATTTGTCTTTTCAAAGCTATCAATTCATTCATTAATTTTTGCACCATAGGGTCTGTAGTGCCCGTGGAAGAGCTTTCAGCAGATGAAGAGAATTTATTTTTACTAGGATCTTTCCTAATCTTATCTGCCAAGATAAGATCATCTTCAATCTTGATAGCCAAACCTTGAGCCAAGGCTAGGTCCATAGGGCCAGCTCGTCTCAACAGAAAACTTACTTCGGGAAGCTGTGAGTTGATGAAAAAGCATTTGAGATTTTTTGGTGTGGGCTGAGCCACAGTCGAAATTCAGTTCCTCAACTTGTTGAATTTAGCTATGAAATCCCTCATGGGCTCCTGAGATTTTTTCTTTAATTGTGTCAGCTACGCCAACAAAGCATGTGCATCCTCAGTGGGTTTAAATCTAGCTTCAAATTTGGACTTGAGTGTATCCCAGCTTGTTACTGATCCAACCTGCAGGTGATAAAACCAATCTGCGGCAGCTCCTTGTAAAGTTTACACAAAAACTCTCACTGCTACATCTTCAAATTCAACCCCAATTACATCACATGTTATGGAGAAAGCAACAATATGTTCGTCAGGATGAACCTTCCCATCACCAAAAAACTTAGGAAAATTTTTCTTAGAACTATGAGGTAGTTCATGCAGAGGTGGGGTCAAGTTAAGAGGGCCGAAGGAATTACCCCATGGGCCTTGAGCCATTATGATAAGAGGATTAAAAGGTGGGATAACAAACCTTGGTGGAGTGTTTATAGGTAGGCGGCGATTAATAGCGAGAAAAGAAGTTCTTCCTTGTGTTGGTGACCTGATAAGGCTAGAAGGAAAACTCCTAGACCGTTGAAGAGAAGCTGATGGAGGAAACAGATCAAAATTACTCTATTGTACCAACTCAAACACAGGGTCAACAACACCCTTAGATCTCTGACTTCTAGTGTAGCGTAGAGTTGCCAAATTTTAAAATGAAAAAGAGACCGAAACTGCTTCAAGTTGAAGCTTGAGGCTTCAAAATGCACATTCTTCCCAGCGGCTCTAGTTTTACAGACCAGATAATGTAACAGAGATGGAGGGAGATGGTAAGGCTATAATGATAACGGGTAAGACATGAAACGGAGTCACCAGACTATGTAATGGATAAGGGTAGGGACTGCTTCAATCTGAAACTTGAGGTTTCAAACTACACATTCGAGTCCCAAGCGGAGTCGCCAAAAAACCGTTGGGTGAATATTTTGTCGTCAACTAACTGATGATAGAATGGGTATATCAGCCACAGCATAGGGAGATTTATACCATGAAAAGTATGGGTTTACTAGATCTGAACGAAGTAAATCTCTCCTCTCATCAAGGGGAGGTTCCCTATAAATACTCACGTGCTATAAGCATATATGTAATTAAGCAGAAAATAACACATGGAGGTGGTATAACAGCATCTACTTCTTTTTTTAGAGGTAATGTATAAAAAACAAAAGAGGAAAAATCCTAGTCTTAAGCTAACAACACTCCTCTTCTTTCAGGAATGATATTAAATAGAAAACAAGAAATCACCTGTAGTAACAAAGTCACAAGAACACTCACACAAGCACAAAGTCTTCCGTAGCTTCTCCATAAATCTGGAACAAGTACAAACGTAGAGTAAAGTGAAGCACAAAGTCTTCACCTAAAACTACAAAAGATAACTAAATCTCAAAGATAAAAGCAGCACAAAGTCTATCTTCTACACTCTAGAAACGCCCTTAGATAAAATAAACACACCCACTTTGCTTATCAAATCAAATGAATAAGATATTACCAGGAAAAAGGACATAAGAACTATTTCCTAAATAACACAGACAATTTCAGCACAAAGTCTGAAATAAACTTGCTTCTCATTTATTCAATCAAAATATGATTTATAAGTTTGAGCACAAAGTCTCAAAAGTTGCTTCAATTTCAGCAGTGTTTGCTATTAATTTTTCCAAAATCGATTACAAATGAGGTCTCCACTATATATAGGGAGAAAATCCTCAAAAATAGAAAATAATAAAATATATAAAATATCTTGGTCAAAGATGACTCATCTTTGACTTTTAGATATTTTTCCGAAATATTTACATGTAATTACATATTGCAAAATTGCATGCATTTTGCACAAAACAGAAGTGCATAAGGATAGAAGAAGAAAGAAGATAGTCAATTCTTGTTGCCGGACTTCTTTAGATGAGCATTGTACATGGCGATCGATGCCTAAATTCCTATGCTATCTGGCACAACTGTGTTCTTGAAGATGACTCTTGCTCTGATCAGCACGTCTTTCAATGCTATGATGGCATTAGAGTGGCCAGTTAACCTGGATTTTAAATTCTTGAAAGTTAACTGAGCATCCAGAATGCTGTCCACCGAAGTCATTGAGAAAGATGCTTCTTCAAAATCTTTCAAGATCATCTCTTTGAAATTATGAATCATTTCCTCTGTCAGAAGGAACTGATGATCTTTAGAGGTCAAGTTGCATGGCAGCTCTTTTAACTTATTCAGTAGGCTCAAGTCACTCTTTTCACTAGCTTCCCTGAAAGCTTTGAGATCATCAATTAAGTCTTTGAGTACCTGGATTCTGAAGACCAGTAACTCTTTGATTTCAACGTAGGAGTCTTTGTTAGGGATGATGTCGATAGATATCAGGGTACTCTTCTTGAGATCCTTCATTTCCTTCCATCTGTCGAGATCTTTCTTTAAGCTATCAATTTCCTGAGAAATAAGGGAGACAAAATCATTTACCTGAGCTTTCAACTTCTTCATTTTACCTATTCTTTCTGCAACTTCTGACAGCAAAGAGAGTCCCTGATTGCGCATTCTTTCAACATAGTCCTCCATGACTTTTCCCTTTAAATAGGTCTTCTCAGCTTTCTGAATGACTGGATCAACCACGAAAAAGGCCTTTGGAGTCGCTGATTCTGGCAGAATAGTGAACCTTCTGATCACTACTGTTAACTGCTCTGCCTTGGCTTTATAATAGTCTTTCATCTCCTTTTCTCTGTCAAATTTTTGGACCATAATGTCCATTACTGACTGAAGATCACTCTTCACACCTTCGTGAGTAACTTTGCCAAGTTCAACATGAGAGATGGACTAGCTTCTCATTTCAAAACCCTCAAGGGTTGCGTCCTAAGGAGGCTTGGCAATTTATAGAAAATTTTGCCCCTTTTCTTCGACCAGCTTGGAGAGGATTTTTGGCCTCTTAGGAGCCTTTGCTTTTGCCAGCACTATCTTGCCAAAATTGAATTCATCCAGGGAGATGGCCATTTTCTTCCTCTTTGGCGTGAAAGCAGACATCCAAGGTGGGAGAGAAGTACCTGTTATAACAATAGTTGCCTCTACTGATGTCACTATAGTAGCTTCAACACTACTCATGTTGACAGTAGTTGCAGTCGGAGTAACCGACGAAACTGTATCAACTACTGATTCTGGCTCATGTGCAGGGCTCGGTGGCAGGTTGAAAGATGGAGATGATAGACTCAGAATGGACCCAGAAGAGCGAGGGGAACCTCTGAAAAGACCTTGAGGATCACCAAATACAACCTTAGAAGGAGAAGCGGCTCTGAAAGAGGGAACACTGATTGGGGAGATAGGAGAAATGGGCATCATAGGAGATTGAGGGGGAGAAGGAGAGGCGCTCTGAATCGGCTGTGCTTGTCCTGGCGAGAGTGGAGACCCAACACCTGGTTGTTCTGAAGGTTGATCCCCTGTCTCCATGGACTGAGTTGCCTGTGCCTCGAGGCTTTGAACTTTGGTTCTTTCAGTTGTCGTTTCAGGCTCTTGTGCAGGCTTAGGCTTTTTGGACACAAAAATGATCCTAAGTTTGTGAAGCCTAGAAGGAGAAGGAATGTCACCTTTGTTTTTTGTTCGGTTCTCTACCTTCCTCTTTAATTCTGCTTGGTATTCAACCTCTGATCCTGTAATGAATTCTTTCAGGGTGATCTCTTTGGCTGCTAACCAATCATTAGTGTTAGCCAATATTGGTTCAAATTTTTTTCTTAGAGAAGTCAGTTCCTTCTGAGACTAGTGAATTGGAGGGAGAGGGGAACTAGTAACCTTTTCTGCCAGATACCTACTGTTTATGATATTTCCATCGTTGATTAAACCCGAAGGGATCTCTGTAAGCCTGAGGTATTCTATCTGCTCCAGTATTAAACGGCAATAGTCTATTTTTCTTATCTCGTCAGCCATCCTCAGGTCCACCCAGATATCCTCAATCATGGGCTCATGGAACTGAGCTTTCCTTCTGATCTTCTCTTTGACTCCCCTGTAGTCAAATTTCTCTCATCTCTTGAATGGTTTGATGGTAACCATCTACATTTCTATTTCCATGACCCTGGCTTTGGTTGATGTAGCAACTGAAAACCTCCCAATCTGGATCAGAAATTTGAAACTGGGTCTCTTCAGTTCCATCTGTTTAGTATTCACGATAGCTAGTTGTTGACACAATTCCATTAAAACTACTTTGTCTGAAGGGAACATGGGGAGCATATAAGGGTAGCCTTGTAAAAACCAACTTGAAGATAACAAAAAGTAGGAAACTGGAGGAACATACAGCCATAACCGTTCACTACCGCCCAGGCCTCGTCTGATATTCTCTTCTACTCTAGCTGAGGATCGAAGAGACACAAAAATATGATGAAGAATGCATCATTTACTCATCTAAAATGATGTGTTGACCCCTGTAGCGTCAGCTATGGATAATATGAGTAGACCGGGGTGGTCTTTCTATCTCTCTCTGTTGTCAAACCTGGGAAAGATCGCATTGCAGCAGCTATGTAGACTAGGTACAAAGTCATGTAGAATTTGAAGAAGGTTTATACCCTAGTCAGTTGTTCGTAGATGGTGTTGCTGATTTGTTCCCCCCAAAAGATAGTTTGCTTACCTTGGAGGATGATCTTAATGAATGGATACATCCATTCATGGAATTGTGAAGAGGACAGGAGGCCTCGTACTCTACTGAGAAGGGTGATTAGGTCACCAACTTCTTTGACAAAATCACTTCTTGGGAAGCTCTTCGGCCATCTGGAGAGGCTAGGCCTCGGGGTCTTTAGCCACTTGTGATTAATTACTTTCTTTGCTCTTTCAGGGTCTTTGTCATATTCTTTTTGTGCGTCCACGAAGTCGATCTGGGTTACTTCGGTGGCTGGAGGGCATAAGAAAACCTTATCGATAAAATCATGATCTAACTGAATCATCATACTTCCACTGGCATCTGAAACTGATCTAGTCTCCTTGTTGTAAGAACGAGCGCACTAGAGTACAAACTCGGCATGATGCACCGCTATCGGAAAGGCAGATACCAGGTGGATGTTGCTCTCAACAATTCTTTTTATCCCAATACTGGGATTTGTTATCTTGGTTCGCGCCAAGAATTTGGCCATGTCCACATGGCCGATCTCGGTGTCTTGAATGTCGTCGACATTCGAGGAGACTGATGTGGGTGGGAAGATGCCCTGGTACTTGTATTTCATGCTTTTTGCCTTTGAGGGAGATGCTTCCATCATAGAGAATAATCTTGACTGAATGGGAGTAGATGTGCAGGAGTTCACTAAAGGCATTGCAGCCATGATCACAGACGAGAGGAGAGTGAGTGAGAGAAGGAGAGCACAATTTAAGTGACATGGGTTACTGGAGGTCACTTAAATAGGCCAGGCCTAGCAAAGGAGTGAAAAACAAGGAAGAAAAAGCGTGAAAGGGACAACTCGAAAATTTTTTTGGGAGTTAACCAAAAATGAAGAAAAAAATGCAGGGGCAGCGAAAATCACCGCCCTTGCAACAAGGATGCAGGGGCAATGATTTTCGCTGCCCTCGCAGGTAAGGAGAGGAAAAGCAAGGGCGGCAAAAATTGCCGCCCTTATACTACAGTTGTGAAAATGTGTAGGGACGGCAATTTTCACTGCCCCTGTACTTGGCAGTAGGAAAACGTGGAAGGGCGGCAATTTTTGCCACCCTTGTGAGGAGAGAAAACCGCGAGCAGGGGAAAAAGGAAGAGCCCGCGATGAAGGAGGAGGGACGGGTGAAAGAAAATGGTTAAGGACGCATGTGGCAAAATCTGTCGCCCGCGTGAGGTCTTAGCAGAAAGTCACGGGTAGGAGAGAGAAGAAAGCAAAAAATAAAAATAAAAACAAAGAATAAAAGAACTAAGCTAAAACAGAATAAAATAGGAAATAAACTTAAAAATGAACCCTACCTGAGAAACTGCGTGCGCTACGGGGTTGAATCTGTGAATTTGTGCTTCGAAACATCACTTGAGGTGCTCAGGTGCAAGAGGTAGGAGGAGAGGAGGAAGTAATGAGAAGAATGAGGCTCAAATCAGATTTTATGGGGTGAAAAACCCACCCCAACAACCCGTTGCGCGTAGCCATGAATGCCTGCATGGAAATCGAGACGTGCAAGGGTGGCATTTTTCACCACCCTTGCATGTAATCGATCTATTTTGTAGGGGCAACGAAAATCGCAGCCCGTGTAGGCCGGAGTGCAGGGGCAACGAAAATTGCCGCCCTTGCAGGAAGTGTGCAGGGGTGGCAAAATTTGCCGCCCTTGCACAAAAATAAGGAAAATGTAGAGGCAGCGAAAAATGTTGCCCTTGCACTAAAAATGAAAAGAGACCAATTCTGGAAGGAGAGTCTGGGGAAGGGAAAACTTGGCTTGGATGAGATGGTAACTATTTCTCGTTTCGAGGCCAAGATGAAAATGAATTTTGAAATTCGTCTCGAAAAATGAACTTAGAGCGATGAAAAATGAAACGGATAGGTTTCGTAGGGGGTTGTTCTAAAAAATGAGCTAAGCTCATTTTGGAAACAACACACCCAATCATCAACACCAAAAGCTCAAATTTTGTTTGAGTCTTCGGGCATGGGTAACTACTTCCTATCTACAAACAAAGTTTATGAGGCATCTGACAAAGCTCCTACAGGTAACAACTTTGAAATGTATTCAGCTAGAACAGTAGGAGAATTGGTGAAGTAAAATGAAAGTATAGAAGAATCTCTTCTTCCAAATGAAGAAGTTTTCAAAGAAAAAGCAGTGTCTAGTGATGTATAGATTTTAAAATTTAATGGCAGCTGCTCTTCTATCAATTAAAGAGCTGGAGTTGTGTTGGTATCTCTTCAAAGAGATATTATTCCTTCATCTTACAAGTTGTAGTTCAGCAACACCAACAACATAGCTAAGTATGAATCCCTGTTTCTTGGATTGCAGGCTACTAAAGAAAAAGGCATCAAACTCTTTTATGCTAAAGGAGATGTCAAATTAGTGGTTTATTAGGTAAGAAACCTTTATCAAACTAAGAATGAAAGATTGCACCACTACCATGATCTATTCTAGGACCAAATTGAAAACTTTGATGCTTTTATCATTTCTGCTATTCTAAGAAAATTCAATGATCGAGCTGATGCATTGGCTGTTTCAGCTACTCTTTTGGTCTCCCACCTAGAATTTAAAGGAAGTAAGTACACTATTAAACTAATATTTTGAACAAGTGTACCTAATAATGCCATTCATTGGCAAGTATTCAATAATGACAATCAAATCATTATCTTCTTAGAGCAAAATGATAGCTTTGAACAGCTACATTTTGAAGGCAGTAAACCTCAAAAATGTGAGCCAACTTCTAAATCAAATACAGACATAGGTGAGAAGTTCCTACAACTTAAAGGGAATAAGATTCTCAAAGGCTTGGTTTTTCTAGAAAAACTATTTGATAACCGTGACAGATTCATCAAACAATAGCGAATGGATTCAAGCTCCTCTCAGGAATTTGATCAAGTAAATCTGGGAACTAAGGGAGATCTTAAGATGGTTAACATTAGAAAATGTTGCACTTTCGAGGAGAAATTTAAGTTCATTACTCTACTTTGCCAATATATAGATGTCTAGCATACTCTTATGATGACCTGAAATCACTCAAACCTGATGAAATCTACCATGACATTCCTCTTAAGGCTAACTCAGTGCCTTACAAGTAAAAGTCCAGGCAATATAATCCAAAAATATCAAGTACCATTTTATCTGAGATACAAAAAATGCTAGATGCCTAGATAATCTTTCCGATCCATCACTCCACATGGATTGCCAATATGGTGCCTTTGAGAAAGAAGAATGGCAAAATTCAAATCTACGTGGATTTTAGAAACTTGAATCAGTCATCTTTAAAAGATAACTACCATCTCCCTATCATGGATCAAGTTCTGTAGATGGTGATAGGTTCAGAGATGTTATTAATGTTGGATGGTTTTTCGAGGTACAATCAGGTTGAAGTTAGAAAAGTAGATCAATATAAGACTGCCTTCACCACACTGTGGGGCACCTTCACTTATCAAAAAATGCCTTTTGGTCTAATAAATGCAAGTGCCACATTTCAGAGAGCGATGGACCTCTCTTTCAAGGATGAAATGGGTAAGTTCATTGTAGTATACCTAGATGATTTAATGGTATTTTCTAAGCATCATTTTGACCATGTGCACCATTTACAACAAGTGTTGGAACACTGTCATCAAAATAGTATTTATCTAAATCCCAAAAAATCTATTTTTAGGGTGATAGAAGAGAAACATTTCAGACATATTGTGTCTCGAATAGGTATTAAAATTGACTCAAAAAGAGTCAAGTCCATCTAAGAGCTTACTCTACCTACCAGTAAGATTGTGGTTCACTCTTTTTTTGGAAAAATAAATTTTCTATGAAGGTTCATCCCTGAGTTCGCTGAAAAAACTTGCCACATTGTCAATATGATGAAAGGCAAAGCCACTTTCAAGTGGACTATAGAGAGCAAATCAATGTTTGAAGACATCAAAGAAGCAATCACTCGCACACTAATTCTGGTTTGTCCAGACTACACAAAAGACTTCAAAATATATAGTTATGCTTTTGAACATATACTTTCAGCTATTTTAGTTCAATAGAACCAAAAAAGTGTGGAATCTCTTATTTCCTTCATGAGTTATCCACTCAAAGCTCATGAGCTAAAATATTCAAACATGGAGAAGCATGTGTATGTGGTGGTCAAAGTAGTTAAGTATTTCAAGTTTTATATCCTGAATTCACATACTAAAGCTTTGGTGCCTGATACAATGGTGAAGTCCATTCTGAATCAACAAGAGTTTGGTACAAAAAGGGGTAATTAGATTGCCAAGATTCAGGAGTTTTATCTCAACATCAAACCTACCAAACTTGTGCAGGGAAAAGGTCTTTGTCAGTTGATTGCTGACAATATCCCCAAAGAAGCAAAAAATAAAGAAATAGAGATCGAAGACATGCCTATGGTCCTCTTTTTTGCCACTACTGATGAGTGGTATTCAGATATTGCCCATTTTCTAACCTATGGTGAGTGTCTCACTCATATCTCCTACAAATAAAAATGGAATGTTAAACTAAAGGCTGCTAGCTATGTTTTGTGGGATAATTCTTTGTATAAAAGAAGCTTTGATGGGGTATTTCTTCATAATGTCGATAAGCTGCAACAAGATAAGATTTTGGAGTCCTTCCACAATTTAGGTTGTAGAGGACATTTTTTCGCATCAGTGATAGCCCATAAAATCCTACGAGCAAGGTATTATTGGCCTACATTGTTCAAGATGTTTATAAATGGGTGCATAGATGTGAATTATGCCAGTAGTTCATTGAAAAACCTAAATTGGTTGTGTTACCCCTCAAATTAATAGTAATCAAAGAGCCTTTTCAACAGTGGGGTATTGACTTCATTGGCATAGTTAACCTATCCTCAAGTGCCAGATATGATTATGTTCTCATGGCAACTAACTACTTTACTAAATGGGTGGAAACTATCCCAACTAAGCATGTTACTTTGGAAGTGGTGTGTAATTTTTTCAAGAAAAATATCATCTCCCAGTTTGGGGTTCCACTTAAAATTTTAAAAAATAATGTAGCCTATTTCTCTTCACATGAGATTACACAGTCTTGCTTTTATTATGGAATTACCTTATCCCATACTTTAGATTATTTTCTACAAGAAAATGGCCAAGCAAAATCGAGCAATAAGAATTTGGTTACTATTATCAATAAATTGGTAGATGACAATTAGAGAACTTGACACAAAGCATTATTTGATGCTTTATGGGCAGATAGGATTACACTCAAGAGGGCCATAGGCATGTCACCATTTCAAATTCTATACGGCTTGAATGCAGAGATACCCATCACTCTGGAACTACCAGCACTTAGGTTAGCCAAGGCAATCAAAGATTCAATCTTCAAAAATTCAATTGACAAGAGGATCATGTGTCTAACCGAATTAAATGAGCAGCGAACCATGGTGGTGGACCGTATTACTGTGCATCAGAATCAAGTGAAGAATTTTTTTGACAAAAGGGCTAAGGTTCATAATTTTTAAATTAGAGATCAAGTCTTATTGTGGGACAAGAGGAGAGAATCAAAGGGAATGCACGACAAATTTGATTCTTTGTGGAGAGGTCCATTTACAATTCGGCAAGTCTATGGTGAGAATAGCTTCTTGCTGGAGTATCAATATGAAGCATCATTTTCACTGCCTCACAGTGGACAACATCTGAAGCATTTCAAATATTGAAGTTTCAAACAAATTCACTTGTACATTTATATAGTTTTTATATTTTGTTTATTTTCTTTCATGTCTTTTTCTTTTAGCTTGACTCTATAGCCCAATGGCTTGGATGAAGGCACTTAGAGACTGGTTTCTACTCCCATCGATTGGTTTGATCAATGGAAGTTCTCCAACAGGGGCTAGCTATTGTTCCCAAAATCAGCTACGCTCATTTTTAGAAACAACTCTTATGAAACTTGTCTATTTCATGTTTTTCTCTCTAAGTTCATTTTTTGAGATAAGTTTTTCTTGTTCTCGCATTTTCTCAACTGGCATCATTTAAAGTTTGTAACATCACTTTATTACATTTTTCCCAAAATGTGAAAATCATCATAGTCTCGATGCGACCAGGGGATAAATTTTGAGTTTCCCAGAGTTAGTCTTTCTCATGCATTTTCATGCAAAGGCAGCATTTTTTGCCGCCAATGCATCTTTTCATCCCTTTCCATGCAAAGGCAACATTTTTCACTGCCTTTATATTTGGCATGCAAGGGCAGAGAAATTTGCCACCTTTGAATTTTCTACTTCACATTCAGGAGCGAATAAATTCACTGCCCTTGCATGTCTTTCAAACTCCAATGTAGGAGCGGCAATTTTTGCTACCCCTACACTGCCTCAATTTTCATGTGCAGCATTTATGGCCACATGCATCAAGTGGTTGGAGGTGATTTTCACCTCATTTAATCTCTTTTTTATCCTTTTTTATTCATTTCTTCTAATCCTCCTCCTGCCCTCTGTCTCTGGATGATCTAGCAAGCAGGAAGAAGCTTGTTTTTGTCAAATTCAAGCTCTCATCGTGCATTATTTTTTTGGTGGGTCTTTATTTATATGTTTTATTTTATTTTATTTCCTCTTTTTAAGTTTTATCTCTCTCTTTTGTTAGGATTTCATTTTGTTTTCTTTCCTCCTCTTCCCTTCCTCTCTGTTGAGGCATTTTTCCCCCTCTATTGCGCCTCTTTCCTCCTCTTCCTTTCCTTTCCATTCGGCTTTTCTTTTTTTTTCCCTTCATGTTAAGGCGGTGAATTTTGCCACCCTCTTTTTTCCTACCCATCTTTCTACCCATGTAAAGGTAGCAATTTTTGCCACCCTAAAACATTACATTTTATCTCATGCACCAGCAGCAAATTTTGCCACTGATGCAACCTGACCCGACTAAGGTGTAAGGGCGATGAAAATTGTCGTCATTACACCTAAGTTTCCACAATTGGAAGGGTAGCAAAATTTGTCACCCTTACACATTATTTTTATCCAATATGCATCGACGATAGAAATTTCCACCGATGCATTTTTTTCTCACCTTAGCATGCGGGGGCAGCAAATTTTGCCGCCTATGCATGTAGACCCATCCCTCATGCAATAGTAGCAAATTTTGCCACCCCTACATCTTTTTTCTCTATTTTTTCCTATAACTCCAGAGAATTTTCTTTCCTTCTATTTTTTGCACCTGCTCCCCATTTCCTCTCACCTTCCAACTTGCTTTCACATCGGCCCTTTCAAGCACACTTCCTTGGTCATGATCACCCAACGTGTAATTTCTCTAAATTTCTAATTTTTTCTAATTGCGTGATCATGACTCTTATCGCAGTTCCTCCTAGAGATCCTCCTTCGTCAATGTGCTCTCAACAAAGGCTCATCTCGATGACTGAAGCTTCTCCAAAAAAGTCAAAGGCAATGAAGTATCAATATCAAGGTATTTTTCTAATCACCTCGGTCACTTCTAATGTCGACGACATTAGAGACACAGAGATTGGCCATATGGATATGGCTGAGTTCATGGAGAGAACCAAGGTGACAAACTTGAGCTCATAGATAAAAAGAATAATTGAAAGCAACATCCACCTAGTCTCTTCTTTCCCTATGGCGGTGCATCACATTGAGTTCATTCTCCAATATGCCTAATTTTATAACAAAGAGACTAGGGCAGTGTTAGATGCCAGTGGCAACGCAATAAGTCGACTAGACCCTGAATTTATAGATAAATTTTTCATGTGCCCTCCTGCTACTGAAGTGTTGAAAATAAACTTCATTGAGGCATAGAGGGAATACAACAGATCTCGAGAAGGCGAAAAAAATGATGAACAACATATGGCTCAAGACTCCCAGAGCCAACATGTCTAGATGGCCACAAAAATTTTTAAGAAGTGATTTTATAAAGGAAGTTGGTGACTTAATTAATCTTCTCAGTAGAGTATGAGGTCTACCATCTTCTTCTCAATTCCATGAATGGATGTATCCCTTTATCAAGATAATTCTGCAAGGGAAAGAAGTCATCTTTTGGGGTGAGTAGATCAGCATTACTCTTCATGGGCAATTGACAAAGGTGTCTACTACTTCAAAGTTCTATATGAGTTCATACTTAGTATACATTGTGGCTTCAATGTGAACCTTTCCAGGTTTAACAACAGAAGGAGATAGAAGAACCAACCTTGTTTATTCATATTACCCTCAGCTAACACTGAAAAGATCAATTTATCACTTTAGGAGGGTAAATGATGCCTTCTTCATGATATTCTTATGCCTTTTTGATCTTCAATTAGAGCAAAAGAGAGTATCAGATGAAGCCTGGACTGTCATCAATGATTTTGGCTGCATATTTTTACAATTCCCTACTTTTTGCTATTTATGGGTTGCTTTTTTCCAAGGCTATCCCTACATGCTCCCCAAATTTTCTTCTGACAAATTAGTCCTAATAGATCTATGTAGACATATTATTATCATACACACTAAGCAAATAGAATTTAAGAAGCCAGGTTTCAGGTTCTCAATAGAAATTGGTAGATACTCAATTTTGACTATCGCCAAAACAAGGGTAATGGAGATAGAAATGCAATTGGTCGCCATGAAGCAATTCAAAAGAAGGCCTAGTTTTGAGTATAGGGGTGTTAAGGACATGATCAGAAGGAAGACTCAGTTTCATGAGCCCATGATTCAAGACATCTGGATAGATTTGAGAACAATAGAAGAGATCAAAAGGATGGACTATAGTAGACTGTCTCTAGAGCAAATTGAATATCTAGGGCTTGTTAATATTCCCCCAAATTTGGTTGATGACAAAAATCTAATTAACATCAGATACTTGGCTGAAAAAGTTGCTAACTCCCCTCTTCTTCTAATTCAATGGTCCCAAAAAGAGTTGACCTCTTTAAAGGTGAGATTTGAACCAATATTGGCTAACACCAATAATTGGCTAGCAACCAAAAGAATCACATTGAAGAAATTCATCACAGGATCAGAGGATAAATTCCAAGAGGAAACAAGGAAGAGAGTAGAGAATAGAACTAAGAATAAAGATGATGTTCCTTCTCCTTCTAGGCCTCACAAGCTTAAGATCATCTTTGTGTCAAAGAAATCAAAGGTTGTTGAAAAAGAGCCAGAATCAATAGCTATGAGAGTTTGAAAACAAAGCACTTAGAAATAGGTGGCAGAATGGATGGAAATAGATGACAAGCCTTCAAATTAATAGAGATCAAAAACTCTATCTCCCTAAGAGGGGGCACAACCACTTGCAGCGGTTTCTTCTTCTCCACCCCAATCCCCTGTTGCAGCTCCTTCGCTTATTTCTCCCGTTAGCATTCCTTCTTTTGGAGCTACCTCTCCTTCTAGATTTATTTTTGGCAACCCTCAAGGTTTTTTTGGAGATATTTTTTGATCATCAAGATCTATCCCTAGTCTCTCATCTCCTTCTTTCAATATCAGAGACAGTTCCACCATCGACTAGCTAGCAGCTGATACAGTTTCACCTGCTATACCCACTATGCCTGTTGTTCCCACTAGTAGTGTAGATGTTACCCCAGTAACACCAGCTGTAGGGACTGTTACTATAGTAAATGATTTTACTTTCCCACCTTGTTTATCAACTTTCACACTAAAAGGAAGAAGCGAGCCATCTCTGTAAATGACTTTGATTTTGGCAAAATAGTGCCAATGAAATCCAAGACCCCCAAGAAACCAAGGATCCTTTCAAAAATTGTTGAGGAAAAGGGGCACAAATTTTTGGAGATAGCTAAACCTCCATAAGATGCAACCCTAGAGAATTTTGACATGATCAACTACTCCTTCTCGTGTTGAGTTGGGGAAAGTAACTCACGAGGGTGCGAAGAGTGACTTATAGTCTACAATGGATATCATGGTCCAAAAATTTGATAGGGAGAGAGAAATGCAAAATTATTACAAGGCAAAGGCATAACAATTGACCACAGTAGTCAGGAGATTCACTTTTGCACTAGAGGTGGTGGCTCTAAAAGCTTTTCTGTAGATGATCTTGTTATTCAAAAAGTAGAAAAGACCTACCTGAAAGGGAAAGTACTTGAAGATTACATAGAAAAGATGCATACACAAGGAATTTCTTTGGTTATAGAGGTTGCTGAGAAAATAGGTAAAATGAAGAAAATGAGGACAGAGTTGGAAGACCTCATCTCTCTTATTTCTCAAGATATTGATAGCACAAACAAATATCTTAGCAAGTGGGTAGAGATGAAAGCTCTGAAGAAACACACCTTAGTATTAATCGGCATCATTGCCAACAAAGATTCTTATGTTGAAATCAAAGAATCACTAATATATAGAATCTAGGTACTTAAGGAGCTGATTGAAGATCTCAAATCTTCTAAGGATGCTAGTGAAAAAAGTGACATTGGTCTGTTGAACAGATTGGAGGAATTGCTTTGTGGACTCACCTCTAGAGATAATCAATTTTTTTCAGTAGAGAAGATGATTCAGGAATTCAAATGTATGATCGAAAGGGATTTCAAAGAGAAGGCATTTTCCATGACCTCTATGGATAACATTTTAGATACTCAGTTAACTCTGGATAATATTTTTCAATATTTTAATCTTTTTTCAATTTTGAAGGTTTTTCCCTATATATAGAGGGAACCACTTTTGTAAAAAAAGATCTCTCAATAATTGAGAGCAAAAACTCTGCTAAAATTGAGACACTTTTTGAGACTTTGTGCTCAATTTGTAAATCATATTTTGTTGAATGAATGAGAAATAGGTTAATTTTAGACTTTGTGTTGAATTAATTTGTGTTATGTAGGAAATAGTTCTTATGTTCTCTTTCTTGATAATCTCTCATCTCTTTGATTTAATAAGCAAAGTGTGTGTATTGAAATTATCTAAAGACAATTCTAAAAAATAAAAGAAAGACTTTGAGATACTTTTATCTTGGTGATCTTTTTATTCATTGTAGTTTTAGGTGAAGACTTTGGGCTTTGCTTCACACTACTATTACGTGTGCTCTGAATCAGTGAAGGAGGCAACAGAAGACTTTGTGCTTTCATGGGTTTTCTTATGGACCTTGTCACTACTCCAGGATATTTTTTGTTATGCGTTGGATACCATTTCTGAAAGAAGAATGCTTTCAGCCATCAACTAGGACCTCTCTCTTTTGTTTCGTGAACATCATCTCTGAAAAAAGAGAGATGGATGTTGTTATCCTACCCTGAGTATTATTTTTTGCTTATCTATATACATATATAGCATATAAGTGATTCATAGGGAACCTCCCCTTGATGAGAGGAGAGATTTATCTCATTAAGATGTGATAAACCTACACTTTTTGTGGCATAAATCTCCTTGTACTTTGGTTGATATACCCATTTTGTCATCAGTTAGTTTACGACAAAATATTCACCCAACAAAAATATTGAAATGCGATATCACACTAGTTAAAAACTAATAGAAGTGATATCAGAATCCAATATTAATATAGTTAAAAACCAAAGAACAAGATTTTTATTTTGACATTTTAAATACAAAAAATGATAGTCTATACTTTTAATGTCCACCTTAAATGAAATGTTCATTTTTTATATTTTAATTCGAAATCTACTTATTCATAAAACAACATGTTTATATCTCACTGAATAGAATAATTTTATTGTGAAAAATATCTACATTCAAATGTGTCATGGTTTATTATCTTCCTTATTTTCAATTACATATTTTACAACTCAAAAATTTACTAGCTAGATATTTGTGTTGTCATCCATGTTTCCATCCTAATCCTATGGTGTAAATCATTGGTATTAGAACTAGGTTATAAGTTTGTCACACCATTTTTTCATCAATGTATCCACTTTAAGAGCATCGAGATTACATTGATTCCTTACTTAACTTTATGTCCTACATTAAGTTTTAACATATACATGCATGTTCATATAGAAGTCAACTATCCATATTTGATCTATGATCATGATTTATTCTTATCCATAAGTGATCAATAATCATTATCGATGAAACATAAGAATTCACCCAATTAATTTGTTCTACATTGGGTTTTAGGACATGTGTCCATAAAAGTCAAATATCCATAATTAACCTACGATCATGATTTATGCATATCCATAAATGATCAATGATCATACTCAATGAAACATGGGAATTTACCTAATTAGTTTTTTGGGCACCTATTTTTGGGCACCTACCTTTTGAGTGTTTTCCCTATAAATAGGGCATGTGGCCAATGGTAGATATGAGGAGGAGCCAATGGTAGACATGATTAATGAAATAATGTTTCAATGTTCATTTGACCATGGTATATCTAAAGTGGTGGCGAATGAAAGTGGTTATCCATTTTTTGGGTTAGTTTCTAGGATCTATTTATTTGTAAAATTAATATAAAAAATATTCTTTTAAAAAAATTAAAATAATATAGGTCATAAACTAGATGATCTTCTTTAAATTTTTATCAAAGGGTTTCAAAAAATATTACATGATGCTAAAATAATAAGGGGTTTCACAACTAGTTATCTACTCTATGTTACTAAAAAAGAGGAGTTCCTATTTAAATTTTAGATTTTTGGCCTACTTACACTTAATCGTTTTCAAAAAAAATGGTGTTTTAGAAAATAGAATCTAAATTATACAATTTGTGATCTTATACCATCTTTAAATTTTGAGTTTAGCCATTTTAAATAATCTACAGAAGTTGAGATTTCTTGATTTTTTAGGAAAGACATGTCCACACGTAAGCCCCTTTTTGTCCTCCAACTTACTGCATTTACCCTAATACATGTAATTTTTTTCATATTTAAGTTAGGTCCAATAGACACAACAATATTTATTCATGCAAAGTATTTATTTTGTGTGTTATTTGGTCATACATGTGTGTCACATACTTTGACAAGTGTACATTGAAAACACAAGGATGTATAATCATTCCTTAACATTTGTATTATATTTATTCATGCAAAGTATTTATTTTGTGTGTTATTTAAGTTAGGTCTATACACTAGAGGGAGAGAAAAGGTAATCACTTAAATTTGTTCATGAATACTTGATAATGTTAGTTTTGGGTCACTTTTACTTTAATTGACTTGAACACTTAATCTAGACATATTTCTCCACCTCACTCAATCTTAAGTATCTATATGGATCTATCCCTTTCCAAGTTGCTATATTACACCCACATAAATGTTCTTAATTACTATGACCCCTTTTAATTTTCAAACATTACCCTTCAATACATGATTGACCAACATAGGTCAATAGTGGTAGTTTGTCTTGAACCCTATAGGTCGATATCCTTCACCCTTATCAATGGTTAATTTTTAAATTTATACTCTCTCTTATAGGTTGGTTAATATTTTTAGGATAGGTAACATGAGGATTTCCCATTTTGGATTGATATAAAGACTCATTTAAGTCATATATTATACTAGTTGGAAATCACATGGAAATTTCAATATTGAGGCACACTTACACTATTGCACATAGAGCAAATATTTTCTATTCATCCCAAATCTGATTCTAATAATTTGAAGCACACCTTAACCAAGTCAAGTGCATATTTTACCCATGTCATGAAAATTATTATAAAGTATTCAAGCCATCTCTACATGCATTTATGTAGCAAAAGGATCAAAATTACACAAAGCACTCTAAGTGAGAGAACTACATGGATTTGATTTCCCTCTTTAGAATATTGGATATGTACAATGATTAGTCATCACAAGGATGTTTGGGGTTAGCTCAACCTATTAAATTGTCACTTTTTATATATACATATTTTCATGTATTGCAAGCCCTATCAAGGTTTTAACTTTGAATAAGTCATTTCCAGGTCTTTCATGCAGCCCTGAAGGTTAAATTTATACACATAGGCATGTTTCTAACCATCGTAGATGATTGTGCCCTAATTTCCATGTTTTTTTATAGGGGATAAAATCGACCAATAAAGGACAATAGTGTCAGTCAAACATTAGATTCTCATGGGAATCAAATTTTTAAGGTTTATGTAGATTATAATTAGCACTGGATGCCACGTCCGTCATAGGTTAAGTGGCTTACAGTTTATATAAAAAATCAAGATATATTTTTTTTGCATAATGAAAAAAAAAAAAGTCATTGTAAGTGGAAATTTTATTTTTTGATGGTGGTGGTGTATTTATTGTTTTATTTTTTTTTTGGTTTGATTCAAATTTCACAAAAGAAATTCAGGGGATTAATATATTTAGATTGACAACACTCTAAGCTATTTTATATATATATATATATATATATATATATATATATATATATATATATATATATATATATATATATATATATATAAACTAATATTAAGTAATGATTTAAAAATAATAAATAATATTTAAAGAGTGATGTATAGAAAAAATAATAAAATAGGGATTTTAATATATATGTGAACGATAGACATACTCTATTCTCAAAGGAAATGTATGATTTATAACTTTACAAAGGTTAAAGAGTTATTATAAAAAATGAATCGATTTACATTATAATGGTCAAATCTACTTTGCAAGATGTTGTCTCTCAATATTAAAAGGGAAAACTTTGAGTCATATAAAGGTTCCACCCCATTAAGAACAAATGTAAAGATGCCAACATTAATAGTATCTGATATTATGAATAGACCTTTGCAATTTAGTTTATAGGTGTTTGGCACCCTGAAAATACAATGGTGAAGACATATAAGGTTAAGCTGACAATTGGATGATGCCATAGATGATTTGTTGGGATTTACCTACACCACTAAAAATGTGTGTGCATAATCTAATGGAGTTGGATTGATGATATTGGAAATATTATACAAATTTAGAGAGTGTTCAATAATAATGCAAACTCTTTGCACGTTATTTTCACTTTACTGACAATTTTTGTTGTAAAGCTTGTCAGCATATTAATATACCTGAGTGTATATTCACGCATATACTGTGATTAGGGTGGATTGGCTTGTAATAGTTTTTGATAGATGGGTCATGCATTATTATTTCATCTACCACCTTTATATCACTATCACATCGGTAGATTTTTCCTCCTAGGTTCTTGTTAATACAGAAAATTTTATGGAACTTGAAAAAAAAGCTATAGAATAGGTGCAAAATCTCATTGAAAGTATTCATTGGGGTGACAAATTTGGATTGATTACCCTTCGTGACTATGGGAAAAATGGAAAAAAAACCATAATTTTTTTTGTGGATGTAAAGGCAAATATTTCCTCATTTGTATAATTTAGTAAAATATTTTGAAAAAATTTAATTGTCCTCTCAAGGTTAGATTTTAGTTATCTATGAACTCAAATGCATGATGTAAAATTATCATAATTTAGTCAATTACAAGTGATCTTTCTGTAGTGAGGTGTCATTTCTATTAGAAGACAACACTGCAAGGTGTTTTGAATGGTCAAAAATTAAGTTTAAATTGAAACTTTAGTATTTGAGGGCATTTTTAAAAATTTCCTCTTTTGTTAGTTAAGAATGACTCACACTCCCTATCATGAACAAATAAGGAAGGAGATGACCTCAACTTTATATTTATAAGGGTCATTGTAAGGGTGTGAAATCACACTAAAATCTCTAAAATGGAAAGGAGATAACCAATAGGTTTCCATCTTATTCCATGGCTTGGAGAGAGAGAGTCACAATATTCAAACATGTATTACTAGAATAACTAGCATGGGGGAAAATGATATGTTTTCTAGAGGTATGAAAATTATGATCATTGACCTAGGGCATCTTAGGTCATGTGGCTTTACTCACTTTTATTGTAAAAGGTGTTTGGAATCAAAATATTAAGTGGAGTTTTGCTTCTTCATCTCCCACATTTTCCCAAAAATCCCACTCAACATAAAAAAATAGCGATGTTATTGTAGACACCGAAATCGTGTCTACCCCCTAGATTGTCCTCCCCCCTTGGCCCCTTTGGTCTATTTCCTAACACTTGTCCTAAGCCCCCTCAATTTTAAATCAAAATAAATCAAATATTTTAAATTGGTGGCCCCCTTTCCACCTCACCCATGCCACCTTGGATCCCCTCCTTGGATGCCCCCACCTCTCTCCTAGCCTTTATTGCCCAAATCCTCTCTTAATCCTCCCTCCCACGTCCATTTATGCCTTCCTCAATAGTTTTCCCACGGCCTTTTGACCCGGCAGCGTGAAAAAATGGATAGAGGCTAATTTTAGCCTCTATCCCCATTCTTTTGCCGCTGACGTCGGTCATTATGCGGCCAACGTCAGTGGTTCTGCTAGCATCGATTGCCTTCAAAACCATTTTTTGCAACTGTTCTCCCCCCCGTGAACGTGAACTCTTTTGGTACTTGGCATTCTATCCCTCTCTCTCTCCCTCTCGTATAGCAAACACCACAAACTATAGGTACTCTGCAGGATAGCTCCAGATTATGAGATCAAAGGCATTTGCAGATTCGTCAACAACATCAACAACAGGTTTCCTCCATTCTTCCTTCAGCAAGCAGGAGGTATGCACTTTCTTGTTTTTATTTCATTTCTTATTTGAATTCATCTGCTAATCCAGTGCACTGCCCACAACCTTCCCTGTCCTTCCCTAAGACGCTGAAAGGCCTTCTCGAATCCATATCTCTATCTTCCCATTTTTGCCTCTGTCACCCATTCAGTCCATTTCCAGACAACAACCTCAGTTCAATCAGTCCCTCAGATCCCCAAACAGTCCTTCTGATCCCCAAATAGTCCTTCTGACCCCCAAACATACTCCCTGACCCTCAGACAAAACCTCAGGCCACTCTGCAGACTGAAAACCAGACTTGAAACTCGTCCCTGGCCATTACCCCAACCGACCTTGACCATTGCCCATACCAATGTCAGCAGTCTAACCGACGTCGGTGACCTTCCTTGACTGACACTGGCAGAACCACTGACATCGGTGACTGTGCAAAGCAGATTACTACATATCAGGTACGCATTTGCTTTTTATCTTCTTCTTTTTGTCCTTCATTATTTATATTTCTGTTAAATATTCTATTTTTAACCGTGGACTGTCATCCTCTGAGAAGCCTTTGCGCTTTTAGGACCAAGCTTCTGATTGGCAGTCCACTTTTTAGTCATCTAACGATTTTCATGTTTTAGTCTCTTTCTCTTTCAGGTGTCATCCTCCACAACCAAAGAGGAGTTCCCGCTATCGTTTGAATATGGTGCGCAAGTCCACAATCCGAGTACATACAAACCCTCGTCCTTTCTTCTTAGTTTCTCATTTTTCCTTTCTTGAATGTGAAAAGTGAAATCTCGTATAGAAATATTCTGGCACGCCCGGTGGGACCCTAGGGTCTTCCTTGGGTTCTTTTCTTTCTGTTCATATAGGTGCATTAGGTTTCTCCCTTTCACCTCTTTCTTCTATCTCTCTTCCAAAAGACACCATAAGCAGGATTAAAAAGAACTCTTCTTTCTTTTCTTGCATCATAGACTAGTCAAAATTCATACTCTTCAACCCTTTCTCCATTTGTCTTCATACGAATTAACATTTTGACTTGGGCTTAAAACACATTGCATTTTATTTATGTTTGCTTGCATTTCTTAGTCCACATCTAGTAATTAGCAACCGCATCATGAATTAATCGTAGATCATTTTATGTTACACAACCAAATCACTTACACAAATCAAACATCAAAACTTACCTGAGACAAGGCCCGACTGGGATTTCATCAACCAGCGAATACCTTACCCATCCCGACAATCCCACTTGGATTTCATCACCAAGGGGAAAGTCCACTCTATTCTCTGGCAGAAGATAATCTCTAGGGAAAGTATATTTTGGCTTAGCGAGACCAACTTATCACTGGACTCATGAAGTGAGGGGAGCTTGCTCCTTAGCACCAGGCCATGTATGGAACCTAACGCAAACTCTTGAGCACCTAAACAAACCTGAAACCATCTATAGACTACTTCTTCTAGGACCCGTCCCAAAAGCCAATCTTCCTAAACACATTCTAAGGCATAAGCCACCACGAGCTTAATAATTTATTCCTAGAGATTTAACGCTTAGGATCTACTTGTGTTCTTCATCTTTTTTATTCTTATCTACTTGTTTGAGCTAGTGAGGACGTTCTTCTTCTTTTTTTTCAAAAACTCTCAAATCTTCTAAGTTTCTAGAAAACACAGTCACCGACATCGGTTTTACCACCAACGTCGGTAACCTTTCTTCACCGGCATCGGTTATCTAACCGACGTTGGCCATATTTTCTCACCGGCATTGGTTTTTCAACTGACGTCGATCACTGTCATAGTCTTTTTTTCAAAACAATAGCCTTAAAACCTGCCCCTTTTTCTGCCAAAACCCCATTCTGAGTTTTTGAATCTGAAAAAAATAGTTTCTAGAACCTGACCCTTTTTTTGCCTTGAATGGTTTTGACACGCAGTCAAACCAAGGCTCTTCTTGACCAAGCGAGGCTTCAATCGCTTCCGCCTTCACCATCCATAACCAGCCCCCTAATGGATTTTCATTCAGGGTCCGAAAGAACTCCTACTCAATCGACCCTGACTCAAACCCCCATTGTCCCTGAAGGGGACCAAGATTTTGAAAGATTCTTGGACCTCAATGTCAAATCCCTCCAAAACTATCTCACAAGAAACCAAACGCGAGACCTTTCGGGTGAAGTGGCAACGACATCAACACCATTCGCTACCCAGCCTTTTATGACTTAGACTATTGCCTCAACCATTAACCCAACCATGGCCAATACACAAAGTTTGGTCTCCCCATCTATTTTTAGACCGACCTCCATCGGGGTTCCATTACCCCCTCAACCACACGCAATTCAACCAAGTTCTATATCATACCAGAACTTGATTGTCTCGACCCCACACACTCTTGCACCCATAAATGCAAGAGTGTCTACCTCCCCTTTTGCCAATGCCACCATGCAACCACCTTTGGCGGTATCTAGTCAACTTATTCCTTCTACCTTCATGACGCAACCACCCATGGCCTCCACTTCTGTTCCAACGACTAGTTATCAATACGTTGTGCCCCTACAAGCACAACCGACTACATCGTATGCCCCCTCTAGCACCTTTCAAGTGCCCTACAACCTCGAGGGTGCCCCATCCACCAATCCGTCAGCAGATCTCATCAAGATGCTGATGGATAGAATATTTAGTCTCAAGACCTCTATTTTTGGTTCACGCAATGCCCTCTCTTATGAGCAAATTTGCAATGAGCCCATCCATCCCTCCGTCTCGATCCGACCATACCCCAACCAGTGGGACCTTCCAAAATTTTCTCATTTTTAGAGTAAGGAAGACCCACAACAGCACCTACGAGCATTCTGACATGCTTGTTATCTCATAGCGCATGATGATGCATTACTTCTACGTACGTTCCCCATGTTGCTTTCTGGCCCCGCCCTTGACTGGTATAGCTCTCTTACCAGACATTCTATCTTTTCATTCACTCAACTCGCCTAATTATTTCTCGACCATTTTTCTATCAATATCACCAAACAAGTCTCAATCACAGACCTTTACTCCATCATGCAATTTGACGATGAATCAATAGTCGATTTTGTCGCCCATTGGAGAGGCTTGACCAACCAGCTCTGCTTCTCCTTGCCTCAACCTGAGCTCATCGATCTCTTTTCTTGAGCATGTGCCAGGCACATCTCTTCCACCTTGCGGATTCAAACATTTTGCACTTTCGACAAAGCTTTCACCATGGCCTGAAAGCTCAAACTCTGTGCCATTGAAGAAGATAAGGTCAAATTGTGTAATACTAACGCAAGAACCAATGACCCTTCTTCTTCTAGACCTTCTTCTTCTTCCCACTCCAAATCCAAAGGAGTGGCCAACACTGTGGTCATTAGATCACCATCTTTGACAACAACTAATCAATCTCAACTTTTGACATCTCCAAGCATCACCAAACAATTCCAACAATGGTACATCCAGCATTTATACACTCCACTTAGAGAATCATACGCTTCCATTTTGGAAAAACTAGTCAAGCAGGGGGTCCTCAATCTCCCTCCAATCTGACCACCTCAATTTGACCCTTCAAAATCCCTCCCCACATGGTATAGGGAGGCCAACTTCTGTCACTTTCATCGCGTCCACGGCCACGACATTGACAATTGCCAAACCTTCAAAAACATAGTCTAAAACATGATCGACAAGGGGGATCTTGTTTTGGATAACTTGAACACCCCACCCAACCAACACATCGACATCTTCAAGCAACCATTTCCCAATCATCCTCCGACCCAAAACAATGTCCAGACCATGACTGATGACACTCACGAACATAACATATGAACAGTCAATACGGTCTTGCCCTTCATCCCCGACCAACCTCTCTCACAAACTCAAGAGGTTAGTCCATCCATTAGTCCATCACATGTGGATGAACCTCCTTCTCTGGTTAGTTCTTCGTCAACCTCTCTTATATTGGAGGATGCCTCGACCATATCAGCATCACCGATCTCACCATCCTCCTTTTTGCTACCTATGGAGGACCCAACCCTTCCTACTCCTCAACCGCAAGTGGACGGTGTAATCATTCTTACCCTTTACCCTCTTGAGGAGCCTCATTCTCCAGTTTCTTCTCCACCCAGGGAAGAACCTGTCTCTCCTCCATCTCCAACCAAAGATGAACCTGTCACAACTTCATCATGCCTTGGATTCAAGACTGCTACATCAATCTCATCTTTAGCCCCACAACCATCAACATCTTCTCAAGGACCCAAATCTCATTCAACATCTTCTCAGCCATTTTCTCGATTAGTGGAGAAACTCAAACTTCTCCCTTCAAGGAAAGTGGAGCATCAGGTATTGTGGGAGCGTCTCAAAGCTCTTCAGCATGCCTATGCCATCTCATCTCATGCTGCCAATCCTCCCATGGCAGAATCTCCCAAGACTCTCAACAAAAACTAGACTTCCACTTCTAGACTTTCTAAACCTCAACCAAGTGCATCAGGACCAAAACCCTTATCTAACCCATCAAAACCTATCAAGTCACTTGGCATTCGCCCTGTCTCTAACCTCACTCATCCACAAGTGATTGTGGACTTAGACCAGACCCTGACCAATAGTAGTCTTCAAACCAGATTAAAGAAGACTGCCAAACCACAGAGGCAAACTCCTCTTCCCCCGTCGCCATTGCCCTCTATTTTGGGCCCTCATCCTTCGATGCTGATCAAAGTCCTCCCCGCTCCAACCTCTAGTCAAAACAAGTTGCCTCCTCTGTTTCTTTTGCCTACCACTAGCCTACCCTCCTCAAAAATTTTGGCACCTCTCACGAAGAAAGTGTCGTCTTCCCTAATCGCCGCACCATCAACCCAAAAGATGGTATGGAAGCCTCCTTCAATGCCACCCAAGCAAAAGTCACCAGCATCTCACACATCAATAAGCACAGACCCTTTAGTGGGTTCCTATGCCTTGATATTACATCATCTTTTGCAAACCTCTAGCATGACCCTTCTGCCCATTAGACCCTTCCAACCCCTCGAGTCAAAGCCTTCCTAGTTCGATGATACTAAGATTTGCCTATATCATCATACGCCAGGACATGACACCGAGAATTGTTGTGCCCTCAAGGCCGTCATTCACCGCTACATGGAGAAAAACACTCTTCTTCTTGAGGATGTTATTGACCGACCCCCGACACCTTCTCATATCCTTCCAACCTCTTCAACCACATCAACATCTCATCAGCAGGCCATGACCACTTCATCTCCTTCACCCCCTATCTTCGAAATCAATGCTATCCATATAACCACTAGGTCACAAAAAGATAAGGCAAAAGAAAAAGCTGCCATTCTTTGGACCTACCCTTTCGTCAAGCCACCTCTACCGCCCAAGCCTAAAATTTCTATCCTTGGCACATCTCAACCCTCTTCTTCTTCCTCTTCAGGGGTGATCCATGACTCCATGATAAAACAGCTTCACCAGACGCCCGTGAAGATGACCCTGTATGACCTCATCTAAACCTCACCCTAGCATTGTCAAGCTCTCATCTGAGCCTTGCAGGTAGTGGAGGTCCAACCTGAGGAACTCCAACCATTCGCTGCCCTTGTCCACTCTTTATCTCCTGTTGCCTCCATCATATTCAGCGACTCTAATATTCCTACATCTAATATGGAAGATCAGGACGCTACTCTCTTCATCACTACCTATGTTGATCGGACACACATTAAGTGCATTATGATTGATGGAGGCGCCAACATCAACATTATCTCCACCCATGTCTTTGATCAATTGGCTCTTCCCAAGAATTGCGTATCCAAAACCGATGCAATCTTGTGATCTTTTAATGATACCACTACCACAACCATTGGCACCATCATCCTCCACATTCGCGTTGGCCCGTGCACAGTCTCAGAGCTCTTTTATATCATCGAAGGAGAGTTTCAATATAACATGTTATTGGGCTGACCCTGGATCTGTGCCATGGCTTGTGTTCCCTCTACCCTACACCATTATGTAAAATTCGAGCACGATGGGCGAGTCCACATCATTCCTACCAACCCATCACCTTTCAAAACTTGTAACATGGCCTATCGGCCAAATGACGTTCTCATTCCTATCAAGCCATCAATCCCAATGCCGCCTCCATCCACGAAAGCTTCAACTAGTTCGCAACCGGTAGTTTCCCTCACCCCCCCTCTTTAAGCAACAACCAAAGACCCCATGGAAGACATATTCCATCGACTTTCACTTGGGGAATATCGCTTTCTCTCCTTAGACATGTTCCAAACTCCACAAGAGTATGGATGCCTTCACCACAGCCCCAGTTATGACCATCAGATCAGGATGGTCGTGCCTTATGGTCCTCCTCACCTCCGAACCAATCTCATCTATGGGGGGCTCAATCAAGCTCCCACTGATGGAAATCCTCTCTCTTCACCTCAACCATTCACATCAAACTTCTCATTTCTTGGCAACCATACCTTTGCACACACCTACCTTTATAGGTGTGCATGGAAGGGTTTTGGCTTTGGGTGCTATGAGCAAGGCTCCCATCAGCCCATCAAACCTCTCAACGATAACAATGCCAAGAAACGATATGGCCTAGGTTTCCAAGACCCTACTCAGGCTTCTACAGACCTTTGCCCTGAACCCACCATCGACTAATTGCCTCCCAGCTCGCCTATTCTTCCCCCTTCGCCTACGGAGTCAGTGGTTTCCATCTCTCCTAACTTTTTCACTACCTAAATGCCATTTGCTTGGGAACCCTGACCTATCAATTAGATGGGGTACCCAGGTCTCTCCTTCTCATCTTCTCTCCATTTCATTTATCTAACCCATTAGTCATCCGCACTCAGTGTTAGACATTCTTCCTACCACAAAATGACTGGGGGGAGTTTGACTTTATACTGCCTATCATGACCTCGACCAGCCATCGACCAAACATCAATCACACATCAACCATGACCTCAACCAATCATCAAACCAGACATCGACCAGACATTGACCAAGTCTTGACCAAGTATCAATCGACCAAGCCTCAACCAAACATTGACCAAGCAATGACCAAAGCATCAATCAGCCAAACAATCAACCAAACATTCAACCAAACCTTGACCAATCATCAACCAACCTTTTAATCATGACCAAACACCAATCTCAACCCGACCCTTGACCAATCAGTGACCATATCAACCAACCATGCATCAATCAGCACGTGACCAATTTGGAAAGAAGACAAGTTTGCTCCAAATTGGCTCAGACCTTTCATCATCATGCACAAGTATGGGTCAAGGACTTATTGTCTGTCCTCTCTCGATGGATGACTGAAACCTGAGCCTCTTAATGCCTTGCATCTGTGACCATTCTACTATTAGTCGAGTACTTATCCACTTGACATTTAACTTGAGCTCATCCCTTGAGCAATCCCTATCCTCTTAATCCTCATTCCTTTCAACCCTATTCCCCTTAACAAATCCTATATAACCCTTTTATAATGTATGGATGCTTTGTCCTAATAAAAGGGGAGCCCTTGAACCTCTATAGTCTTGTCCATGACTCAAATTTCTGTCAAAAATTTAAAAAAAAAAAAAAAAACATCAAGATGTCAAAACATACAAGGTCATAAAACTCTAAATGTAGATTGTTCCCTCAAAGGACAGCTACATAATTGTTGTATTACTAGACTGCTCCCTTGAAGGACAGCTAGGCCAAGACATATAAAACAAAATATAGACCACTCTCTCGAAGGATGGCTATGACTAAATCTTGCTACAAACATCACTTTCTTAGAAGCTTCTCACATCAATCAGCTTCACAAATGACCACAAAGCAAAATGACATCTCTATGTAGACTTCTCACAATGATCAGTCTGCTCAAAAAAAAGAAAAAAGGTCATGGACTTGGCTTATAGTTGTCTCAGGGTCTCCTATAAAAAAGGGCAAGGTTATCTCTGCTCTAAAATAGGTTACCCTATCCTCACTTATCATATCACCTGCTCAAGGGACTTCGAGCTCACTTTAATGTCAAAGTGATTCGATTACCGCTCTAACACAACCCATGGTCAATGACGTAATGCATGAATGGGGCTCTTGGTTCTAACAACCCCTATCTATGCTATCATTTTGGTCCTTGTCAATGAAATAGCAATATGCCTTTCACCTTTTTTACACTTTGGTCACATTCAAACTTCATCACTTGTCAAACCAACTCAACCCAATCTCTTTTCAGACAACTCACATAGCCTATTCACACTAGTTTCTATGGACACCAATACACATGGAGACTATGGACTACACAATTTATGTTAAGCATAAACCAATACTTACTAAAGCATAAATAGACCTCAATTCATTTTTAGCATACATCCATCATGAATATGGAAAATTGCTAGGGATGAAAGACCCCTCAACCCATGTTGCAGAGTACACCATCACACCATTTGGAAAAGGCTATAACATCTTATTCTTCCTCATCATTTCGACACATGACCAAACCAATCATCGACCATTATGCCTCTTTGTCTGAAATACATTGGTCTAAGGCCCTAAGACTAGGGCTATGTAGGTAGCACTCAGTTGACATGACGTCTACTGGGGTTAGCTCGACCACCCTCATTTTTTCATCTCCCTGATGGACAAACCCTATCCTCCTTTTGACCATGACCTTGACCTCGACTAGACCAATCCATAACTTTGACCCTTCCTCCCTTTGGGGAGAACTACATTGGCCTAAGGCCCTTAGGATAGGGTCTATGTAGGCAGCACTCAGTTGACATGGGGTCTTCAAGGGTTAGCTCGGCCATTTCTTCATCACATTTCTTCTATCACATCCTTTCGTCACCTGCCAATCACATCACAAACAATCACATATTTTCATAATCACAACAATATCAACATCATCACATTATCATCATCACATTAGTCATCATAGTCATAAACATCATATCAAAACATGCATCAAATCAAAATAACATAGCACATCCATAACTCATGTCAATGCTCAAAATGATCATCATATATATCTCAAAGTTTTATATAATCGCACAATCTATGCATCTCTCTCTCTCAAAAATCAAGTACATCTCGAATCAACGGCTCGCAGTTTAGTATATACATAGCATCAAAATCTGCCCTCAAGGCTGTGGCTATGGTGGTGGTGGCGGTGGCCGAAAAGATGCTGTATCTTCTCCCCCCTCTGATTTGCACCATCTGCACGAATCTGTAGCAGTCACCCGTGACATAGACCACTGCCAGCTCAGCTCTGCCCTCATATCTGAGTATCGTTGTATCTAAAGAAACCCCCTAATGGCTCCCTCATAATATGCAATCTTGTCTAATGCATTATTGTATCTAACTATAGATACAGTCTGTGGTGGACCCATCTGACTTGCTACCGTGCCCTGCACTGAACCCTGCGGCTGTGAAAAACCTGGCTACACTGACGCTAACTGTGTGGGCTGTTAAACTAGCTACTGGGGTGGATGTTGAATCGGACCCTATCCTGCCAATGCCTGTGCCTAGGCTACAACCAACTAACCCTACAAAATAGTGACATGTCCTGTCAAAGTAGCCACTTGACCTATCAACCCTACCATCTCCCCCTGTAATCCTGTGACCTGGCTCTCTAAAATGGTCACTCATCCTCGTGTTGCATCCCTCTCTTGGATGTCAATGTTTCTCTCCTATCTGGTAGCATCCCTCTCCTGCCTCGCCATATCCCTATCCCTAATCATGGTTTATAGATCAAGCTGTGGTCTTGCCTGTATCCCTGCATACTGCCCTACCCACCATGCTAAGTAGGCCTCTATACATCCTAGATCTACTATCCCAAGGCCTGTTGGTAGCTCCTCAAAATTAGGCCCCTCTGTCTCCTATGGCAATGGGAGTGGTGCCTCAATGTCATCCCATTTATACAGTGGGAAGGCAGGTAGCACATCCTAAAGCAGCCCATAATAGCGCCGCACTCTCTCCACTGGCACCCTCTCGAGCTCGCTAGCTCGCCTGCCCCTGACCCATCTCAGGCTCTGTACCCCAACTAACTTCTCTCCTTAGTCTCTGAATGCTGGATACACCAAGTACAGTCTCCAAATGATATCTACTGGGATTAAGGCCTCTAATACCCCTCTGTAATGGTCAATATCTCTAACCACTCTATCCACCCACGTCTGTGCCATCACCTCGTGCCATCACCTAAATCTGACCCTAAAGCTGGCATGAATTGCCACTAGGAGGCCGAGAGGTCGGGTGACCACGATATGCTCATTTGCCCAACAGTGCAGGAGGTGGCCTACACACACACTATACCGCTATCGTCGATTGATCCCCCATAGCTCTTTATATACCTGGGCCAAAAAGACAGGCACCCAAGCAAACACTGTCTGCTACTCTATCATGTCTGTCAAAACCTCAGTCATGGCGATTGATAACCTCCCTCCCTCTACATCTAGCAACACATATACTGTGATTTCGATCATCATAAGGACCACCAGCCGATGTGCATCCTCATCTGCTGCATACAATGGCTCATATGCAAAACTTGTTGAGTGATAACTCACCTCAACTACATGCTCACCAAAAAATGTCACCATGTGTATATCATGTGCCTCTCTCGAGCATGCATAAATATCAGCTCCGTGCACTGACAGCCACAAAATTTGGTATACGTCCTCGACCATGACCATCATCTCTCCCATGGGCAGGTGGAAAGTGTTGGTGGAATGGTCCCACCACTCAATCAGTGCCACCATCAAGCTCACATCTCTCGCCACTCTAAAGTATCATTGCAGCCCGCTGAGTCCCACTACGCTCATCTACGCCCACTCCTCCCCAGTAATGTCCTATCACATCTACGTCAGCAATGGTGACAGTCAATCCTACATCATCAGCATCTGCCTCACCTGCATCCATCCAATCAAACCCATGTCAATGCGACTACCAATCCCCATGACTCTTATTCTCTAGCCTGACCATTTGCCCTTTCGTCTATCTACTTGACCTTCTACTTGACTGTCTATGGCTATCCTGACACTTGGGAAGCCCTTGGCGTAGCTTCGACCCCTTGACTTGGCAATTTTCTAAACTCTCTCAGACCAGGCAGCCACCGACATCGGTTTGCATGCTGACGATGGCACTTACCTAACCGACGTCGATCACATAGTGATCGATGCTGGCAGGAAGGTGACTGATGTCGGTCGCTGGTCGGCCGATGCCGGCAAACCTGCCAATGTCAGTGATTGGTTCGGCCCTAGAGCTGAACGGGGCGAGCCCTAAAAATTAGGGCTTCCCCATTTGACCACCCTTTACCCCCCCAATCCCTCCTAAATGCCTTCTAACCTATCTTAGACCACCCACCCACCTTCCTAGCTACCCTGCCCCCTCAATTTTTGCCTAAAACAACTAAAATTTCAAAAATTAAATCAAAACTAAAATCAACCAATTGAGCTCATTAGGGCCTCCTACCTCATCTCAGCATCATTGGCATGGTGGCACGATGGGTGCCACTGGTGGTGGACCTCTTGTGGGTCCTCTACTCCCCTCTGCCATCTCTGTTGTGTCTCTCTACCCTCACACTTCCCCTGGCCCACAAATGCCTCTGCAGCCTCCAATCACTCTCTAACTCACTCCCTCTCTCCACCAATGCCTATCTACCACCTCACCTTGCTCACTTGGTCAACTCTGGGTCAATTTCACTCAATCAACTCCAGAGCTCTTTTTTCTCTCAGTCAACAAGTAGCAAATGACTTTTAGTGGGCCGCCAATCCAGTTTTGTCAGATTTGGTAGGCCGCCAACATTGGCATCTTCTTGCCCTATTCTATCGACATTGGTTGAATTCTACCGACATTGGTCCCTTTGTGCCACTGACGTCGGTTTTATCACTAGCATCGGTGGCCTTCAAACCTCCTCATTGCCTAAAATCATGCCCCCAATCAGTCAGCTCTCCAGTAGAAGTCATCTTAGCCTCCTGGGGCACACTTGAGATCACTTTTGCCTCCACCTGCCTCGACCACCCGACCTTAGAGATCACACCTATCTCCTCAGACTCTGACCACTTCCAAGACAAACATTGCCTTGGTTGTTTTTGCATGTATGCTACCTCACGACTAGTTAGCAAAATTGTGCATAGCCCATTTTTGACCTTCACAAGTATAGGATCGCAAGCCAGTTGATCCCCACTACTTGTGATATTTTCATGTTTCTAGGAGCACTTCTTGAGCCTGAGATACCTAGAACATGATGACCATTGGAGCTTCAGCTTAGATTGAATAACCTGATCAGCTATAACCAAATGCTGGGGCCTGGTTATTTCAATTTTAACACTCGACCTTTAACCTACGATAATTTGACCTGACCATCCCGTGGTGTGGTATACGTGCAATCTCACCCTTTGCAGCATTCACACTCGATCCTCACCCTCTCTATCCATCTCTCTATCAAATCGACACTTGATCTCAGGTTTCCTTCCCTCGACTCCTGCTTTGAGGGGGGAACACCTCATCCCATACCTAGGGCAACCAACTCCTATTTTTGTCTTGCAGTTCGTCAAGAACAACCAACAAGACAAAAAGAGGCAAATGTAGACACTAAAATCGTGTCTACCCCATAGGTTGTCGTACCCCCTTGGCCTCTTTGGTCTATTTCCTAATACTTGTCCTAAGCCCCCTCAATTTTAAATCAAAATAAATCAAATATTTTAAATTGGTGGCCCCCTTTCCACCTCACCCATGCCACCTTGGATCCCCTCCTTGGATGCCCCCACCTCTCTCCTAGCCTTTATTGCCCAAATCCTCTCTTAATCCTCCCTCTCACATCCATTTATGCCTTCCTCGACCATTTTCCCACGGCCTTTTAACTCGACAGCATGCAAGAACAGACAGAGGCTAATTTTAGCCTCTGTCCCCATTCTTCTGCCACCGACATCGGTCAATATGTGGCTGATGTCAGTAGTTCTACCAGCATTGGTTGCCTTCAAAACCATTTTCTGCAACTGTTCTCCCCCCCATGAATGTGAACTCTTTTGGCACTTGGCATTTTGTCCCTCTCTCTCTCCCTCTCGCATAGCAAACACCACCAGCTACAGGTACTCTGTAGGACAGCTCCAAATTATGAGATCAAAGGCATTTACAGATCCATCAACAACATCAACAACAGGTTTCCTCTATTCTTCCTTCAGCAAGCAGGAGGTAAGCACTTTCTTGTTTTTATTTCATTTCTTATTTGAATTTATCTGCTAATCCAGCGCGCTGCCCACAACCTTCCCTATCCTTCCCTGAGATGCTGAAAGGCCTTCTCGAATCCCTATCTTTATCTTCCCCTTTTTGCCTCTGTCACCCATTCAATCCATTTCCAGACAACACCCTCAGTTCAATCAGTCCCTCAGATCCCCAAATAGTCCTTCTAATCCCCAAATAGTCCTTTTAACCCCTAAATAGTCTCCCTGACCCTCAGATGAAACCTCAGGCCACTCTACAGACTGAAAACTAGACTTGAAACTCATCCTGGCCATTACCCCGACTGACCTCGACCATTGCCCATATCGACGTCGGCAGTCTAACCGATGTCGATGACCTTCCTTGACCGATGCTGGCAGAACCACCGATGTCGGTGACTATGCAAAGCAGATTGCTACATATCAGGTACACATTTGCTTTTTATCTTCTTCATTTTGTCCTTCATTATTTCTATTTCTGTTAAATATTCTATTTTTAATAGTGGACTGTCATCCTCCGAGACGCCTTTGCACTTCTAGGACCAAGTTTCTGCTTGGCAGTCCACTTTCTAGTCATCTAACGATTTTCATGTTTTAGTCTCGTTCTCTTTCAGGTGTCATCCTCCACAACCAAAGAGGAGTTCCCGCTATCGTCTGAATCTGGTGCGCAAGTCCACAATCTAGGTACGTACAAACCCTCATCCTTTCTTCTTAGTTTCTCATTTTTCCTTTCTTGAATGTGAAAAGTGAAATCTCGTATAGAAACAGTTATCATTTTGGTTAACCCTAAAATCTAGATTAGAGAGTCTAGGGATAAAAGGGATAGGGATAGCCATAGGGCACAAGGGTAATAAATTATCTCTATAGCATGGAAATTAATTTGTAAACTTAGATAAACTATATTCTGAATCTATATATTAAGATATGCTAAAAATAGAAAGTATAGCTATGGTAGACATTGCAATGATATTGAAACCAAGATACTTAGTTAGATTACTTTGCACATTTCAAAGCTAATATTAAATAGGTGAGAAATAAACTAAGTTTGGATTTTAGATCAGTCATCTAATTTTGGATATTATACGTCTATCACCTTGAACACTTACATCAACCCCAAACTATTACATCGATGCTTCTGTATAAGCTTATATCTAACATGGATGTAGGTGTCTAGTACGAAATACCTATTAGATCTACATGCGATCACTTTGGATATTTTGGATTTTACGTCATTGATTTAAATTTTTAGGGTTATGGAGTTTAAGACATAGGTTGTTAAAGGTGATGAGTATAATAAATCAAGGTATAAATATGTAATAAATATAGCCATTGATTTGTAATAGATTTGACCTAGTATGACCTTTATAAAAATAACAATAAATGATGTAAATAAGTATTTAGCTAAAAATTAAATAAGATGAAAGATTTGGAGGTTGCAATCTAGGATAAAAGTTGATTTGAGTTTCACCAATAAGATCTAGGTATCAAAACCCTTCCTAAACAATAATGCCCTAATTGAATTGTATCACCAATGGTGATAGTGTCCTTTGTGTAGATGTTTTGAGCTTCTAAGTGCACCTGCATATAAGTATGCCAATCATGTTCCTGTGTGCATGAGTTCTAACTCCCTATTAGTGACCTATTTTAACTAATTTTATATGTAAACCCTAGACCAACATGTTGTTAGGGTATATGATTGGCACAAGTAGCAAAGTCAACACCCATTATAATGAGAGTTTTATACATACCAATACTCCAAGGAGGGATCAAGCCCGATGTAGTTATCCCCACCTAAATGTTGGTACACATGTAAATAAAACTCATATGAATACCAGTTTGAGTGCTTTAAGTGTGCTTGAGATTGGAAATATGAGTAATCTAAGATTAAGAATGTTGTAGATGGCTATATGAAGAAGTAAGGCATAATAGGGGTTAATAACATTGATTATGCATAACTTGTTCTGAATTAATTTGTATTATTTACATCTCATTTCCATCTAGTGAATAAAGGTCTAAAATTATGTATATATATTGTTATAGTGTTTGTGTGGGTCTCAAAAGAGGTATATGATGACCCTAGGTGGTTTTTAATTAGAAACTATATGTGTTGGTGGCCAAAAGTAGGAAAAGGAATAATATCAAAATTGGGAGATTGTCACTATTGGTGCTACTATCCAAATTATGGTGGTAGTGTCTAGGTGGTAAAACCTGAGGCACTAGGGGCCAAGATGATAAAGTGAGGGTCTAGGACTTATATAGGGATGTTTAAATACATGTGTTTCCTACACTAAGATTGGATAAGTGTCTAAATAGGCCCTAAGATAGGTCTATGGCTAAGCTAGGGATGGGTGGTCTCAAGTAACACTCATAGCACTCAAGTGTCATTGTGAGATGATTACATTTTCTACCTTTTATTTTAAAAATGTATCAAAGTGAAATGACTAGGATAAATTAAAAAATTCATACCTAGACGTACTTAAGGGGTAAATCCCATTAATCTGGGTCTAATTGTGTGAAGCATGCTCCATTGCATATCTTGCAAATGATACATGCATAGACCAATCCTTAAGTGATATAAAAAACAAATACAAGATTGAGTAAAGAGATAAAAGAGAGGAAATTAATGAATACACCTCATTGGGTATGTAAAATAATGCATAAAACTGGTGACATCCTATGTGTGTGTGAATGTAGATAGTTATCAATTAATGAATAACTTGGACTGAGCTAATATCTTGATCAATCCCCATGTGTAGATGGTTCAAGAACTCAATCCAATTTTGATTCCATCATTTCCCACCCTACTTGGTGGATCATGACTTATGAATAGCTTGTATCGGACTGATGGTGTGCCCAAACTTCTCATGTAGGTGGCTTAGGAACTCAAGAAGATTAAGACTCCATCATTGTCTACCCATGTGTGGTAGATGCATCTAGAACTAAAACTATGTGATGTAACTAAAATTTTATAATATGGCTCTAGGTCACTTAGAAACTCTGAAATGTAAAATAGCTCTAGGCCACTTGAGAATGTTAGGAGACCATATGCCACTTAGGAATGCCAATTACTATAGATAGAGCAAGGCATTAATCTAGTGTATAACTTGGAGCATGGTGCTTGGTGTATACAATGTAGAGAATGGCATGGAGTTTATCACTCCATCTGATCAACTAGTGCATAAGTGAGCATACGAAAATAATGTATTGTGTGCATGCCCTCAAATCTGAAATTTAAGTATATGGATTCTAGATTGAGTTGTAATAATTTTTATCTAAATTATCTAAAATTTAAATAAGAATGATCATGTAATGTATGATGCCCCTAATCTATTCAAATTGGTATGAATTTGTGCTAAATTGAACAAAAACTATTAATCTATAACTAAACTTGTGCAAATCTAGACTCTACCTATTGTATTTTACTATAAAATCTAAAATTTCTTGAAATTAAAGTTGCTAAATAGTAGTGCCATATCAAAATAGTAGCACTGGTGGCACTAGTGTCCCACTTTGGGTGATAATGTCCAAGTATTGATTTCTTCATCACAAGACTAAGTAGTATACACTTCTATTGCTTAGAACTCACCTTCCTAATTCACCACTCTGCCCTCAGGTCTCCATGACCTAATTATCTCCATAATGTGCACAAGGTTCAATGAAACACAAATATTTACTAATAGATCATAGGAATTAATGTTATATTCTAAATGATTCTAGATGTACCAACATACATACCAAAAAACTCATACAATTAATTCATAATTGCATTAATTTACCACTAGCCAAACATAATTATTATCATATTTCATAGCTTAACCTATAGTGCTATATTCATATCTAAGAGAAAATAATTAACATAACCTACAAAGGCTAAGGATTATATTTTCCTTACAACCTTATAAAGGAACAAGTGAGACAATGTCTCCCTGCTTGCTCGGCTAAAACTCAACAAGTTAAAAGTTTATCTCAACCTTTTTAGACTTCCAACATGTTTTGCACATCTTATACCTTACTTGTTCCCAATCAAAGGTATATATAAAACTCTTTCAAATAACATGCTTCTAAAAGAGAATAATATTAGTCTAAATAAAGGTATTTGATAACATAATAATTATAATCAACTAGAATTGATATAAATTTAAGTTTCACCATTCATCGAGGTCAAGTTTATAGGTCAAAAAAAATAGTTACTCTAAAAATTCACAAGTGGAAAGTAGAGAATTAACATCTCAAAAGAAAAAAATCCTACATACCCTCACACGGTAAAAGGAAACACCATAACCCAACTTGTCAAATCACTACATAGTTACTAAAATTGTAAGAATGGTATCATAGCGTACCTCCACAACTAGAAAGAAAATAATAACCTCAAAGATGCATCAATCCATCCAATCCTACAACTTCTCTGAACAAGAAGTAGAAAACACTATCCCACAATACTCAAGGGAATAAGATCAAACAACATTTTAGAAACAAGTTTCATTTTAAGGAAATACTAATTCAACATCTTGTAAATATGAATCTTCTTGGTAGCTTAAAATGATGTAATAGGAGAGTGAGAGAATAATGACTCACCTCTAAACTATCTAAGAGAGATGACACTTCCTCTTAAGTCCACATAAATATAAGGGTGTTAATCCATAAAAACAAACTCCTAACATAATCAAGACATCTACATTTAACTACAAGAAAATTCCCACAGTACTAGGTGGTATCAAACTAAAAATGGTCTAATAGGATTTCTCACTCCAAGGATTTGTGTAACTAAGACACAAAACTAAAGAATATATACTTAAGTAAGAAGCACTCCATGCCTTTAAAATCACTCACTACATAAAACACAAATGATTAAGGTGATTTGATTACCAAAAGATATGTAATCATACTCAATGTGTTTAATCTTAAAGATCAAGAATATGGTAAGGAACTCTTGTTCACAACTCATGAACTATGATATGCACATACCTGCCCCAACACCTTAAATAACCATACCAATGAGACACTCAATAAACCAACCCTTTAACAACTCTAAGGGGGTATGAATGCTCTTTAGGTACACACTCAATGTACCATACATACATCCACATTTATCCTCTATGTTAAATATAAAGGTAAAAAAATGCTAATGGACTCATTAGGTCTTAGAGTTCAAGCCTTAGCTTTGATATCACATGTTAAAACCCCTCAAGTTGTACTTTGAATAATTCAATAATTTTTTTTAAAACTAATTACTTAACATTTATTCACTAAAACCATAGTTATACTAAATAACTTATCCAACCACATAATCAACAACTTAGGACAATAACATTTCTAAATTTCAATATTGAATGCAATTTAATATAATATAATTTTAATAAAATTAAATACATTAGGACTCAGTCATAGTTTGTCCATTAATACTATAACTACTATTCAAATAAATACAAATAAAATATAATTACATTTCCATTAAGCATTCGGCCTTAATATAATAAATAGACACCCAGACCTTCAGAGCTTGAGTCGAACCAACTCTTGCATCTTTCAAATCTCAAATGTAGTCTCTAGGTAAGAAGTACTATTGTAGGGAGGATGAGCTTCATCCAAGCACTTTTTCACACCAACCATGGAACAAGAATCCCCCACACTAATCCCATAGGGGAATGGCCCTTTTTTCATGGATGAGTAGATAGTGACGGTGTGGAAAATCAGAAAACAAGCAAGTACCCAAGTGTTATATGATATATAAAACCAAAAATCCAGTGTATCATAGAAATGTATTCTATTGAAAGATATCTCACTAATATGTAAATCATACATAACAAAATATAATGTCTCATTAAATTATCTAACACCAAGATTCATACAATTTTCATCCTACTAGAAATCATATCACATCTCATGTTAAACATAGGATTAAGTAAAGTATATCTTTATTCCATTAATGTATGAATAAATCTTGCATTATTATATATCTCATACTATAAATAATGACTACATTTTATACGACCCTTGTAAAATACACATTTAACTGTAGATATTAACTACCATAATAAGTTCAATACATACTATACCCCATGATAACCCATATTATCATAGTTTAGTGATTTAAGGCATAACTACTAGTTTTCCTCAATCAACCATACAAAGAAGTCTTAAATACATGGAACCATTAGCTTCTATTGAAGTTACTAGATATAACTAAGCAAGTCATAGTTTCCACAAACATATAAAAGTCAAACCTAACATTCACTACACTCACAATGTTACTTTCATGTATACATATTGTCTTACTAACTGATACAAAACATATTATTCAACATGCATACATTTATTTAGGTGTGGTTCTGGACATAAAAATTATAGTATGTACCATCTGAGTAAACATACTTTAATATTGTAGACCTCTATGACATCCTACAATGTCATAGATCTTTGTGCAGGAGCACCTACTCAAACACAAACAATCAATCTAATACTTATAAATATTAATCTAGAAGTATGGGATTATACCACCTGAGTATACCCTAATTATTCATTAAAATAATAATTAGAATAAAATATAATCTATAGGCACACAACCTGATGCACTATTTTATCTGTTATATATATAAATATGTGTCAAAACACACGTACATTTTAATCTACTCTAATTAAGTACCATTCACTAGTTTCCATTACTGTAAGCATATCTGTAACAAAAATATATCATGTTATTTCTGAATCGTTAAATAATTCACAACCAGTTTATTCCATAATCTTTTTATTTTAACTTAACTCCTTTTCTAGGTTATTATTTTCACACAGTTAAAGTGTCAAGACCCATAGATTCTAGTGATTTATTTTTAATAGACATTAATATTATAGTTATACATGCACAAACCATTACCAATACACACACACACACACACACACACACACACACACACACACACACACACACACACACACACACACACACACACACTCATGTTAATACATAGATACATTTATTTTACATTACTAATTCACATACTATGAATACAAGTATTCAACAATATAAATTGTAAACGTTAACAGTCATCTACAATTCAAATCAATAACTCATAGATCCATAATAATTCCTCATCATCAGTGTTTATTAACAATCATGTTTTTGTTTATATATCCTTATATATAAAGTACATTTACCCAGGTAAAGTCTCTACCTAAATTTTACAAGTTTTCAAATTCCTCACAGACCTTTTTAGTCTAAAATTATTATCTTATTGAAAGTTATTAACTTGGTGATATAATACAATGAAAACATCTTTAATCAATATTGGATATCTAAAATAAGTATACAAATAATTGTCTAATATGGATACTAGTATTTATCACATATTTCTCTCTTTACAGCTATTGCAACAAGATAAATTTAAACTACAAAATGTTTCTAAAAGATTAAGGAGAAAGAAACAAAATTTGTATTTACTTGTGTATCTTTTTTTCCCATCTACCTTTCCATTGATCTCCAATTTACTAGCAACATAGATCATTAGATTACCATCATATCCAGAAATAATGTTAACAAATGTCATCATAGACACTGATGTCTCTAACAATTTGTAATTCAACTATAACATAAACTCATATTCCACACTTGTTTTAAATTCTATGGAAAAATTGCATGATAATCTTTAGTTTCTATCATTAAAGTGCATGCAAATGTTATTAATGAAATGATTTTGACTAATGATGACTTACACTATGCAAAACATCTATACACAAAGCATTTGTGTAAAGTAATAAATTACCATTTATTATTTGGCTTCATGATTAAAACATGATGCTTGTGTAATAAACCATAACTTGCAAACAATATCATTCAACCTCTCAAAGTGCCCATATTATGTTGTTTGTATTTTTTTTTAAATTGGTGCAGGTTTTTGAAGTGTTACTATACTCTTAAGGATCCCATGATAATCATGATCATTTATTTAAATGCAACTCAAGTTCATAGCGCAACTAGGCTGGCAATGTAACTTGGTTAGAAATCGTAATATGGAAATATAAGGCAAAATAAAGTTCCATTGAATTTTAGATCTTGTAATATATGTTGTTCCCAAAATTTGTCACTCATTTTTGGGACAACATATGAACTATTTTGGTCCTGCAAGCCAAAATTCTCTTTTCCCTTCTCAAAAAATTGTTTTGAGTATTCAAATTCTCTGTTATTCAAGCTTTTTCAAGGTTTCTACGGACTCCACAGGCTAAAACTATAGACTCTATAGGCTTAAAACTATGGACTCTGTAGGTTGAAACTACAGACTCTGTAGGCTTGAAACTATGGACTCTGCAGGCTTGAAACTACGAACTCTACAAGCTTGAAACTACGGACTCTGTAGGCTGAGTTCTACAGACTCATTTCTACAAACTTTGCAAGTTGGTTTTTTATTTCTACGGACTCATTTCTGCAGACTCTATAGGAAAGAAACAAGTTCCCAACACTTAGGCATTTTCAATCAGTCAGTTCAATTGAGAAGTTCAAAGGAAGGTCTTCCCAAAGCTCGAAGGACAAGTTCCCTTGCGAAGGGCACTTAGGAGCCAAAAGGACCCTTGTGACTTTTTCAAAAGGCAACTTTGGAGACCAAACAGCCCTTGCGGAGGGTAGGTGATGAGCAAAATAGGTCGTTTCAAAGGCCAAAAGGGTAAGGTTTTCTTCAAAAAAGTGAACAAGGAATTCCTTCAGACTTTTGTCCAAAGGAATTGAAGCCAAAGGAGCCTGAAGACCACTCAAAGGCCACCCAAAGAACCTTGAAGGGAAGGTACCCTTGTGGGGAACTCTCAACCAAAGCTGAAGGGATTCCTCCCCTTTGAGAAGGATCAAACAAGAAAGTCAAAGGAATTGCAAAGGAGGGTGATAGGCCAGAAGGCATTAAGATTAAGCACCATGAACTAGCTGTTGGGATCTAGACTTTTGATGACGTCCCTAAAGCTATCAAAATCAAGACAACAAACTATCCGTTGATCTTTAAAGGCTTGATCATGGACCCAAATGCATTCAAAGGCCATAAGGCCAAAAGGAAGGATCACTAAGAGAAGAATGCAAGGAGCTAGCAAAGCTAGGAATTCAGCCCTGAGAGATCAAATTCTAGGAAAAGACAAAACCAGGGAGAGACAAAGCTGAAAAAAGACAAAAGTTAAAAATAAACTCAATGACTAGCTGAAGAGGGAGCTGAAATAGCCATCCAGAAGGGGAAAGGATAGCTTGAGAGCTCAAATTGTAGTAGGAAAGAGGGAAGACCAAAAATATTTGTGTAGGAGTTATTTTTGGTAGGTGGAACTGTCGACCAAGAAGATATTTGAGCTTGCAAACATTAAAGGCATGGCCTATTTTTCTCCCATGAAGTAAAGGCAAAGTGGATAGTTGCGTAGATATTTGGTGATAGATCAAACAACCCAGGCCCAAGAGAAGACATTTGAGATGAATTGACACGCCATAGTTAAGGTAGCCACCCTGTTCTAGCATGGTCCTTTGACAAAATTGAAAATGCATTCAAGGCATTGAATGCAACATGAGTCACTCCATAGAACAAAGTGCCAAGCCTTTCTTGGCTACTATATATTGTATTATCTTGCTTTACACAAAGGGGATATTTTTGTTATCAGAAGCGAAACTCTGCCCAAATTGAAAGGCATTTACTGAGACTTTGAGCTTAAATTGTTAATCATATTTTGTTATTCAAATGAGAAAGCAGGTTACTTTCAGACTTTGTGCTATTATATCTTGTGTCATTTAGGGGATTGTTCTTATGTCTATTTCCTGAATGTGTTCTTGTCCATTTTAATGAAATAAGTAGAACTAGTGGAAATAATCAAAAAAGGTGTCCTGAAGCCAACTGTGGAAAGACTTTGTGCCCCCATAATTGCCTTTAGTTTGTTTCTCTATTTTTTGTTCCTATGTAAAGGGCCTTGGAATGACTTTGTACCCTCATTGTCCTTTGTATTTCACTCTTGGGCAGTCGAGGTGGAGACTTTGTGCTACATCTTAGTCTGCTAGTTACTATGCCCCTTGTTACTTGCTACCTACCTGAAAGAACTCCAGTTGTTTGCTGCAAGAACACTTCTGAAAGAAGAGAAGTGCCTTCAGTGTTTTCACCTAGATTTCTCCTTTGTTTGTGGACATCATCTCTGAAAAAAGAGAGATGGATGGTGTTATCCTACCCTTGAGTGTTATTTTTTGCTTATATATAATATATAACACTGTGTATTTATAGGGAACCTCCCCTTGATGAGAAGAGAGATTTGTCCCCCTTTGATGTAGTAAACCTGCACATTTGGCTAACCAATCTCCCTATGCTATGGTTAAAGAGACCTATTTTTCCCATCAATTAGCTAAGTGACAAAATATTCACCCAACAGTTTTGGGCAACTCTATTGGGGAGTGACGTGCAGTTCCTTCCCTTATCCATTATAGATTCTGGCGACTCCGGTCTGTGTCTTACCAATTATCATTATAGCTTTACCATCTTCCTTCACCTCCATGCCAACTGGGGAAGCACACGTAGTTTGAAGCCTCAAGTTTTAAATTAAAGCAGTCCCTGTCCTTCTCCATTACTAGGCAGAGCTTCTTTTTTTGCTGTCAGCAGAGCGTTGCCTATTCATACTCCACCCATATTTGTTATCCCCCATTTTCATAATTAAGTCATGGCAGTCCAAGGCCCCTTGGGTAATTATTTTGGTCCACTAAATCTTACTCCACCTCTACATGAACTTCCATGTAGTTTAAGGAAGAATTTCCCCAAATTCTTTGGTGATGGGAGAGTTCATCCTGATGAACACATTTGTAGGCTTCAACATAGCCTATGGCATGATAGGCATGGAATTTGAGGACATGTAGTCAATCTTTTTGTGGAGACATTATAATGTGCTGCTGTAGATTGGTTCTACCATCTACAAGCTCAGTTAGTGACGGACTGGGACACTCTCAAAGCAAAATTTGAAGCAAGGTTCAAGCCTGCAAAAGATGCACATGCTTTGTTGGCCTAGCTCACACAAATGAAGAAGGAACCTCATGAACCTATGAGGGATTTCATATCAAATTTTGACAAGCTGAGGAATCAGATTCCTATCATTGCTCAGCCAACACCTAAAAACCTAAAATGCTTCTTCATCAACTCATAGCTACCTGAAGTGAGTTTTCTATTGAGATGTGCTGGCCACATAGACCTTGAGGCTGCTCAAGACTTGGATACTAAGGTTGAAGATGACCTTATCTTGGTAGGAAAGATAAGGAGAGATCCAAATAGAGGTAAATCCTCTACATCTTCTGAATACTCACCCATAGCCACCACTGATCAAATGGTGCAAAAGCTGGCAAATGAACTACTAGCCTTGAAAAGGCAAATGGTACAAGGTATGTCTTCTGCTCCTTCATACAAAGATATACCAAGGAAGACATTCCCCAATCAAGCATACTAAGGCAATGCTACCAAGAATCAAGGGCAGCCAAATCGTCTTCCTCCCCCAAAGAGGAACCTTACCTTTGAAGCACCTCCAACCAACTCAGCAATTGGATATCTAGAAATGGAACATGATTTCTCTTTCCAACCTAAGTTTAATCAAGAAAATGATGCGAATATCTTCACTAAGGAAGAAAAAGAATTAGCTGGTGATTCCAACATTGGTTTCCTAAATTATCAAGATGAACCCAGAAGTGAAGGTAATGCAACTGAGGGATCATATGTTGTGTTCACCTGGTCTAAGAATAAGTCAGCCCAGTAAGCTAATAAAGAGAAGACAGAGGAGTGACCTCAACCAACAATTTCAATTTCTAAGCGTAGAACCATTCTGCCTTTCCAGCCAAAGGACTTGGTTATTGCCAGAAAGGTAAGTACATCAAATATCTCTACACCTTCTAATTCAACCTCATAGGCCAGTCTTCCCCCTCCCAAAAACCAAAAGGATGAACTCCCTTCCTTTGTTCCCAATCTATTTTAGTCATTTGACATAGTCGACCATGTCAAAAAGACTAAAATTCAAATGATTGAATTTGAATTCCTACAAGCCAACCCTGAGCAGTTGGACAGGTTGGTTGAGTGTGTGAAGAATAAAATTGTCCCTACAGGATAAGATGCTAAGAAGGTAACTCATGATCCCCCAAGGAACATTTCCATCCCAAATAACCTTGTCATTACTCCTCTTATTGCCCCTGGGAAAATAGATCCTTTCTATGTTTCCCTATTGATAAATGGTCACAAGCTAAGCAACAGCATCATTGATTCTAGTGCATTTGATAATGTCATGCCTATCAAAGTGGCAGAATCCCTTGGTCTTAAACTAACCAAGGCATTTGGGATATGTTTCTCTATGGAGAACAAGCAAGTTCCACTATTGGGACAAATCAAGGACACCCAATTTGCATTTGTGGCATTCCCAGATAAGAGAATTAAGATGACAGTCCTAGTGGTTGACATCCCAGCCTCATGGCATTCTGCTGGGATGAAATTTTTGCAAGGATGTGGGTGGTGAATTGAGCATGAACCTGTCTAAGGCAAGGATCCCTATCAAAAGTATCATGCAGAGGTTGCTCCCTGAAAAGGAGGTAAAATACGTGGTCACCCAAACGTCAGCCCCTGCAGCTCAAATTTTGTTTGAGTCTTTAGGTCAGGGTAATTACTTCTTGACCATAGAGGATGTTCACGATTCTACAAATGAAATTCCTATAGCTAGCAATTAAGTAATTTATTCAAAAAAGACATCAGAAGAATTGGTAGGTCACAGTACAGATGAAAAAGGATCTTCCATCTCTTATGAAGAAAAATCTGATAGAAGATCAACTTTTGATGATAGTTGGATCTTGGAATCTGATGGCAGCAATTCTTCTACCAATGCTGGAGCTAGAACTATGTTGATATCTCCTCAAGTAAATATTTTTCCTTTATACAAGTTACAGTTCAGCAACACCAACAACACTACAGAGTGTGAATCACTGCCACCCGAATTGAAGGCTACTCAGGATGAATATGTCAAACTCCTTCATGCCGAAGGAGATGCTAAACTGATGGTTTGTTAGGTGTCTGAGGGGGACAATCAAAAGATGTGTTGGACTAAACTAGCAGAACAACAAGCTATGGTAGTGGACCATACTGCTGTTCTCCAAAGTCAGCAAAAGGAACTCTTCACCAAGAGAGCAAAGATTCATGGTTTTTAGATTGAAGACCACATCTTTCCATGCAGAAAGAAGAGAGAGCCAAAAGGAGTGCACAAAAAATGTGATTCCTGGTAGAGAGTTCCATTCACCCATCACTGATTTTGGGGAAAAAATGGTTTCTTGCTAGTTTATCAGGATGGAACACCATTTTCACTATCTCACGATGGGCAGCATCTGAAGCACTTCAATTCTTAAAGTATCAGATAAGTTCACCTGTACATATGTATATTTATATAGTCTTTGTTTTTGTTGCGTGTTGTTCATTTTCATTTTTTGGAGCCTTTCTTTTTGGGTAGCATGACTCTGTAGCCCAATGGCATACTTGAAGGCACTGGAGATTCTAGTTTCTACTCCCCTCAGCTATTCCAAGTTTTCAACTAAAATAAGTTCCCCAACTGGAGCCAGCTATTGTTCCCAAAAAATTTCACTCATTTTTGGGACAACATTGAACTATTTTAGTCTTGCAGGCCAAAATTCTCTTTTCCCTTCTCAAAAAATTATTTTGAGTATTCAAATTCTCTATTATTTAAGCTTTTTCAAGTTTTTACAGACTCTATAGGCTAAAACTATAGACTTTGCAAGCCTGAAACTACATACTCTACAAGCTGAAACTACAGACTCTGCAAGCTTGAAACTATGAACTCTGTAGGCTTGAAACTATAGACTCTACAAGCTTGAAACTATGAACTCATTTCTACAAACTCTGCAAGTTGGTTTCTTGTTTCTACGAAATCTGTAGGAAAGAAACAAGTTCCCAACACTTAGGCATTTTCAATCAGTTGATTCAATCGAGAAGTTCAAAGGAAGGTCTTCCCAAAGCTTGAAGGACAAGTGCCCTTGCAGAGGGCACTTAGGAGCCAAAAGGACCCTTGTGACTTTTCTGAAAGGCAACTTTGGAGATCAAATAGCTAGTGTAGAGGGCAGGCGATGAGCAAAATGGATCATTTCAAAGGCCGAAAGGGTAAGGTTTTCTTTGAAAAAGTGAACAAGGAATTCCTTCAAACTTTTGTTCGAAGGAATTGAAGCCGAAGGATCCCAAAGACCACCTGAAGGCCACCTGCAGAACCCCAAAGGGTAGGTACCCTTGTGGGGGACTCTCAGCCAAAGCTGAAGGGATTCCTCCCCTTCATGAAGGATGAAATAAGAAAGTTAAAGGAATTGCAGAGGGTGACGGGCCTGAAGGCGTCAAGATTAAGCACTGTGAACTAGCTATTGGGATCCAGACATCTAATAACGTCCCTAAAGCTGTCAAAATTAGGACAAAAAACTAGCTGTTGATCTTTAAAGGCTTGAGCATAGACCCAAATGCATTCAAAGTCCTTAAGGCCAAAAGGAAGGACTATTGAGAGAAGAACGCAAGGAGCCAGCAAAGCTGGGAATTCAGCCCCAAGAGCTCAAATTCTAAGAAAAGACAAAACCAGGGAGAGACAAAGCTGAAATAAGACAAAAGTTAAAAATGAACTCAGTGACCAGCTAAAGAGGGAGCTGAAAGAGCCAGCCAGAAGGGGAAAAAATAGCCTGAGAGCTCAAATTGTAGTAGGAAAGAGGGAAGACCAAAAATATCTGCGTAAGAGTTATTTTTAGTAGGTGGAACCGTTAACCAAGTAGATATTTGAGCTTGAAAACATTAAAGGTGCAACCTATTTTTTTTTCCATGAAGTAAAGGCAAAGTGGACAGCTGCACAGATATTTGGTGACAGACCAGATGACCTAAGCCCAAGAGAAGACATTTGAGATGAATTGGCATGCCACAGTTAAGGCAGTCGCCCTGTTCTAGCATGGTCTTTTGACAAAACTAAAAATACATTCAAGGCATTGAATGCAACATGAGTCACTCCATGGAACAAAGTGCCAAGCCTTTCTTGGCTACTATATATTGTATTCTCTTACTTTACACAAAGGGGATCTTTTTGTTATCAGAAGTGAAACTCTGCCCAAATTGAAAGGCATTTACTGAGACTTTGAACTCAAATTGTTAATCATATTTTGTTATTTGAATGAGAAAGCAGGTTACTTTCAGACTTTGTGATGTTATAGCTTGTATCATTTATGGGATTTTTCTTATGTCTATTTCCTAAATGTGTTCTTTTCCATTTTAATGAAATAAGTAGAACTAGTGGAAATAATCAAAAAGGTGTCTTGAAACCAACTGTGGAGAGACTTTGTGCCCCCACAATTGCCTTTAGTGTGTTTGTCTATTTTTTGTTCCTGTGTAAAGGGCCTTGGGATGACTTTGTGCCCTCATTGTCCTTCGTATTTCACTCTTAGGCAGTCGAGGTGGAGACTTTGTGCTACATCTCAGTTTGTTGGTTACTACGCCTCCTGTTACTTACTGCCTACCTGAAAGAACTCTAGCTATTTGTTGCAAGACCACTCCTGAAAGAAGAGAAGTGCCTTCAGTGTTTTCACCTGGATTTCTCCTTTGTTTTTGGATATTATCTCTAAAAAAGAGAGATAGATGGTGTTATCCTACCCCTGAGTGTTATTTTTTGCTTATATATATAGTATATAGCACTGCATATTTATATGGAACCTCCCCTTGATGAGAGGAGAGATTTGTCCCCTTTTGATGTGGTAAACCTGCACATTTAGCTGACCAATCTCCCTATGTTGTGGTTGAAGAGAACTATTTTACCCATCAATTAGCTGAGTGACAAAATATTCACCCAACAATATAGAGGAAACATATTTTCCTTGGTACATCTACTGTTTATTCTAAACCTGAACACACAGGGCATTCAACTAAATCACTTCAATTTTTTTTAATTATTGTATATAAACAAAAATTGTGTTCTTTATTACACCAACTCATTGCCTATCATCTACCATATTAGATTGCTAGGATTTTATACAAAAATTTTGTATGTAAAAGGATCATTTACTATTTATCCATTATTTCTTATTAAGGTTTTAATATTTCCTCCCAAGCACCATAACATCCTCAAGAAATTAGATATTACGGAATTATTTTACTCAGTCAAATAAAACACTCCATCCATAATAAATAAATAGTCATATTTACTTCAATAAGTTGCTACTTATTTAAAAAGGACATGGCCAATATGTATATAATATGGCATTTTCAATATACATGCTTCCAATACATGTCTAAAAACAATGACATTGTTAATGCATTTTCTATTATCTAAAGATAAGATGTAGTCAAAATACATGCTCTTACTGTTTGCTAAGTTTGCAAGTAGAATATTGGGTTTAAATGGCCTCTATCTTAAGCTATAAAATTCCTAAATTATTTTGCATAGAGTTTTATTTGGATTGTGTGTAATACCTTCAACCTATAGTAGCTCTATATTCAATATAACAACCATCATTTTATTCTCTTAGAGAGTTTATACAGTCAATTTTTTTCAGTTTACATATTAAATTGAAACTATAATAACATCATTAATGTGTATAAATCAATTACAAAAAATTTAAACCCATACCATATTACACACAGAAATATAAAAATAGAACCAACCTTTTTAAGAATTTGTTTAAAAAATGCAATCGCCTCTCTTCCTGCTTCCTCCAATTCTCTCAAATTTACCTCCTCTTCTATCCCCGTATCCCTTTTCTATGTATCCTCTATCTTATAATCTCTCTTCTATAAGAAAAGGTGTAGTCTTTTCAAAGATTACATTTGCATGCAAATTTTCCACTCTACCTTCTTTTTAAAAAAAAATCAATTAACTTAACTTAGTTGGAGCTTTATTTAATTTCTGTAAATCATGAATTAATCACTACTTTTCTATCTTCGTTTAACAATTAATTATATCTACTTAACTTTGAGATTGATTTATCTCAAAAATCACGCATGCTAATATTCTTTGTTTAAATCCAAGTTAATAAATAGCTTAAGTCCACTTGAATCATAATAAAAGGACTAATTACCTTTAAATCCCAACAAATTCCATGCCTTTAAATCCCAACAAATTCTAAGTTATCATTATCTAAACAATTAGATTTCCTCAATTTAATTTTAATAGGTAATTACCTCTTTATAAGATTAATTTATCCAAATTAATAATTCTATTATAGCACAAGACTAATAGCATTTATATTTAAATCATTTAACTAAGGTTAATTTCCTAGGATGTAATAATAATGTGACTATATGATCATATAACTAAATTGTATGCGTAAATCTATGCACTACATTTATACATAAAATCACACATTAGATCATCATAAGCATTAATGAAAATATGATCACAATAGAATGTATGAGTACTCCAAAAAAACTAACTATCTAGGTCAAACAAAGAGTTAAATAATTTATTATATTGTGATGTGTGTATTGGGTTACTAACATTTTCTTTGCAATCCACCAATCATCCCATCTATGTCATCCTCTTCGATGATGTTCTCCCTCTATCATGCTCTAAGGGAAGGATCAATCCTACATCCACCTCATGATAAGTAGGTAGTTAGTCTACATCATCATATATATATCAAACTATGATACATAACTAACAAATATACTTTCATAATATACAGAAATAAGAAAGTAAAACTATCAGATAATCAATCCATTATGCAAGAAAATCAACATATCACTATCCCATAACCAATATATGACATAAATCTCAATCAAATCAATAACAATCCAATGATACCATATTAATCCATGGATGTAAAGGTTATAAAACTTAGGGTGAAATCAGGATGTAATAACCATCAGCTCTGCGTGCTCTCATTGTAGATGAATGTAGTCATTCATGATCCTACCACCTACCCCACCCAAAATATCAAGTGGGGATATAGCCTGCTTTCATAACTCAGTACATACCTCATCCCTATCTGTAGTTGTTCATCTATATGTCACAATGGTAATAGCCACTCAATCAAATAGATACACATGAATTCTTGAAACTCATGCGGCCCTCTCTATTAGCCCATCATCCATAGCGTCATTAGTAATATGTCATGTCCACTCTCGCAATAGAACCTTGATGATGATCTCCTAATACTCAATGTCTCCTCCACCTACACATAAATACAATGCATTAGATATCCAATCGATAAGTTAAACACTAAACTAAACAACACATACAAATATATAATGACAATGTACCCTCAACCATCCTAATAGGCTCTAGATCTAACACAACTTGCATGATAGTCCTATCTCCTAGAAATAGTGATAGCCATCTATGTTGCCTCCACCATACTATGTATGCATCAGTTACTCCTACATCATCTCCATTAGGTATATCTAGCACTAGATCTCACTATATCACCAAAATTGAAACCAAATCATTAATTTTGGGTCTCAACATACTACCCAACCTCACTAGTACCTGAGAACTTCTCAACCACACCCATAGTGCAAGTGGCATATCTTGAGTTACACCAAATTGTTGTGTCACTCACTCATACTAAACTCTCTCAAATACATTGACCCAATGATCATGCAACTAGTAACTCATTCCAACCCATCTTAGGTGAACACCATTCTCAGGCCATCCCTCAAAGCCCATGTTACAAATCTTGAGTAAAAGTTACAAATCTTGAGTAAAATGTTACAAATCTTGATACAAGTAAGCTAGCATAGTGCGACCCTATGAGTATATATTCCTATGATCCTCTATATCCTACAGTATACCATGCATCTTATATGAGATAGATACCCCACTCCCATCCATAAAAACAAATGAAGCTAGTACCATACACACAAAAACTTCCACAACTATGGAACATTAGCCGTAACAATCAAAGATAAAAACACATAACTACAATTCTCTAGCCAATGGGTCACCACAGACATAGATACAAAGTACCTTGTGTCCCACTCTATAGCTTTGTCTCCAGTATCCTCTTATAACACTACCCATTAAATAGTAATGGGCAATCCCAATATTCTATAGATATCCTCTAATGTCATAGTGATCTCTCTAGTGGGCATCCAAAATGTACAAGTATCAATGTTCTACCTCTTGTACAACATCATCATCATATAAAAGTCCCAAAGCATCAAAAAAAGTGATGCCACATGGCCCAAACCATCTTTATCAATCATTGTAATATAATCATCTATCAAGGGGAGTCCACATAAGCATTCCATCATCTAACCACTCTTGAACTCCCTCATACGCACATCCACCTAAAAAACATAGCCAAATCTAGCATTAACATCTTTAAAGGATAATTAAACATGCAGTAGCAGTCATTAAGCATAAAATAAAAGAAAAACTAGCAAAGATGGCTCTAATGGACACTAGAACTACACCTAAGACAATAGTATTGGACATAGCATTGTACCTAGGATGGTAGTGTGGTAGCCTAGGACACTAGTGCAGTCTTAGGGACACTAGCATGGTCCTCCTAAATAGGTCCCTAAACTAATCAAATCAAACTAAAAAGGACTAAAATTTAGAAAAATGTTCAAAAAATAGGAAAATGATAGGTTCCTTACTAGGGTAACCTCTTCCCCGACCTGGATGAGCACTTCCACCTCCTTGTAGTGGGTCACATTCACTCCTCATCTCCTCAAAATGTTTGTAAGCTCAGAGCAGTAATTTATATCAAGTCAAGTGGTTTAAATGATTTTTCAAACCAATCAACTAATCTATTTAATCCATGCTTAAAAAATTCCACTTGCCTAAAGTTGACCTTGCATGCAAATTTTACTAACTAATACAAGATTCTTCCAAACATGATATCTATGGAACTGAAGCTTTGAATTTTGATCTATTTCTTTTGCATGGGACTTGATCATGATATCCCCCACATTGTTTCAATTACACTACTATTTGAATCAAATTGAATCCACAAAGTAATAAACATATGCTTATTTAACAAACTCATTTTAGACCATAAGCCTATATTGGCCCCAATTTCTAAAAACAATTATGTTATAAACATCTAGATAATCAATCTTATATGCTCACATTAACAACACTAACTATCACTAACATTCTTACCAGCATCACTTTTGGTTTGACACCATTACCATAGTCTTAGCTCTCTCACCAAATGGAGGCATACAAACACTATCACACCAATTCAGACACCTAAATTTCCCAATTTAGTACCTAGATATATAATGATTCAAATACCCAAATATACAATGATTTATATACCCAATTACATGAAAATGACTCAGAAATCTAGATACACAGATTGATTTAGATACATAAATTAGTTCAAACACACAGATTGACTCAGATTGGTTCAGATTAACTCAGATATTTAGATACATAGTTTTTTTAGATGTTTAGACACTCATGTTGACTTAGATTTATAGGGTTTCGTGATCTTGTCAGATATTGGTTCACATTATTAGATTTTACACAGGCTTTTGACATAGTTTTAGACTTAGATTATGACTATGGGGGTATGTACATGGTATGTTGTCCCTATAAGGATATAACTTTATACATAGTTCACATAGTTACATTAATCAGATATTAGTTTTACGGGAATGATGTAGAGCGTGTGTCTTAAATCTCACAGGATTTCCCTAGGTTATACATATAGAATGACACATTATATTAGCCTCTACACATAGATTATCATATTACACTTAGATTATCACTAGGATGTCATTAGGATTTCATCAAGTTGGGTCATATACCCAACTATAGTAGTTGATCCATAGATTGTCACCAGACCTAGATTACAAAGTTTGAGTGAGAGTTTTGACCTTCGAGTAGATTAATTCTCTTATTCATTTCACATACTATAATGGGGGCAAGCAGGGCTTGTTTCTCCACATTTACAGATCACTTCTTAGATGCAGCTCACATACTAGAGTGGGGGAAAGTAGGCCTTACTTCTCCACATTTTTAAATACCACTCATGACTCAGTTCATATATCAGGGTGGGGACAAAATAGGGGTTGATTCCTCATAATTCAGTTTATCATCTAGATTCAATATAAGGGGAACCCACATTATAAATTTCCTCTTCAAAGATAGCATTCTAGCTTCTATCCACTTCTTTGGCCAAGAAATGGGCTAGTCCTATAGCTCATCCATCCTCCACATGGATTGATCACACAGGTAAGTATAGGTACACATTTTATTTTTTCTTTTACTTTAGCACTTCCATTTTATTACATTACTAGAATAAAAGGGGGGGAAATGTACACACCCTAATTTAGTCAAGCAACCACAAGTACTATGCCTTTTATTGATCTTTCATGAGAAGGTCTTAGTGATGAATGTGAGTCTTATTTACATGGTTATTTTGGGTCTTTTGATCTTTGTTATGACTTGGTTTCCCTATCTATCTCACCTCCAGTGGTCTTATGTCATCTCATCCTAGTCACAGGCCCCCCCTGGTCTATTTTACATAGACTTCACCTAGTTTTGTGTTCATTAAAAACTAGCATGGTCTTGGACACTAGTGCGGTGCATTAGTGTCTAGTTTAGTGTTAGTGTTTAATAGTCAATTTTCTAGCATGTTTTGGGTTCTAACCCTTCCTTGAGCCTTTTATTAAGACTTTCTTTCTTTTGCATCTTGTCGGCTAATAAATAAGGGTCTTACATTAAAATCAAAGTTCCTTCCATATAAAGAGCCTCATAAGGCATTTTACAATCAACATTTACTATTTTTGCACATAATTACATAAAATCAATCAATAGTATAGCTCAACACATTGCATATTACTCAACAATCACACATAGATCTACATGCTTAATCAAAGAAGGGCCTAAGAGAAAATCATTCTAGCATATTATGCACATTGATTATGCACATTCTTTAAGGGATAACTACATGCGATCTGAGACCCCTATCATTAGGGTTAATGTAGGTAGTAGTCAGGACAACATGGGTTCTATATCGCATGATTATAACATCCCACAACCCTATTTTTCTCTTATGCTTGTATTTGATCTTATTATTGTTTCATGTGTATAGATTTTCATTATGTTTTGGAAAAAATTCAACAAAATAGTGACATGGAAGAATGATCAAAAACTCAAAACTCACCTATAGGTCCTTGAAACCCTCCTACAGCATCCCTAGAAGCCTCAGCTAGTTTCTCCATAGAAGGACACTAGCATAGTGCCTTGGACACTAGTGTAGTGTGTTATTGTCCCCCTGACCACTCTATTATTTAAAGTTAGTTTTCAAGCCTAATTCTAGAATAAAATACTCGTAATTGATCTCCAAGCTTGTTCTAGCCTTCTTGACATTTGACAATGCCTATTTCACTCCAGATCAGTCAATTTTCTCACTGTGCATACATTTTAGGTAAATTAGTTTGATATATCTATTTACAATATTTGTTTAAATTTACCCTCTATATCTAGCCCCTTTGACAACCTAGGATTTACATGTCTACATGGTCTAAAAAGTTAAAACCCTGTGTTTTTAAATTTCTATTCTAAAACATGATTTCATAATATGTTAATATTTTATGTTTAATATGAATTGAAGATTAATGTTTATTTTAGTGATTTATCATGTGTTGAATTATGAATGTAAGGGTGATGGTTAATTATGAAATTGTTAATATTTTTTAAACTATAATTGATATTATTACACTTGTGTTACATATGAATATAAAAGTGAAAAATTAATACAAAATATTTAGAGTTCAATATCACACTAGTTAAAAATTAATAAAAGTGATATTGGAATTTAATATTAATATAGTTAAAACCCAAGAAGAAGATTATTTTAACACTTTAAATACTAAAAGTGGTGATATTAATAGTCTATACTTTTAGTGTTCACATTAAATAAAATGTTCATTTATTGCATTTTGATGTAAAATCTATTTATTCATAAAACATGTTCATTTCTCACTAGATAGAATAATCTTGTTATGAAAAATATTTACATTCTAATGTGTCATGGTTTATTGTTTATCATGTTTTTGATTGCATATTTTACAACTTGGTTATTTGCAAGCTAAATTTTTGTGTTGTCATCCACGTTTCCATCCTAGTCTTGTGGTACAAATTATTGGTATTAAAGCTAGGTTAGAATTTTTTCATACCATGTTTTCATTAGTGTGCCCACATTAAGAGCATCAATATTATATTAGATCTTTGCTTAACTTGATCTCCTAACACACATGGATGCCCATATAGAAGTCAAACATCCATATTTGATCCATGATCACGGTTTATTCTTATCCACAAGTGAGCAATGATCATAATGAATGAAATATGAGAACTCATCTAATTAGTTTGTTGTACATTGGGTTTTGAGACATACAATTCAAATATTCATATTTGATCCACGATCGTAGTTTATCTTTATCCAGAAGTGATCAATGATCATGATCAATAAAACATGAGAATTCACCTAATTAGGTTATTGGGCACCTATCTCTCATGTTTTTCCCCTATAAATAGGGCATGGGGCCAACGATAGAGATGAGGAGGAACTAAGTCAAGTTCTTAGTTGAATACTATATAAGGTAAATGAAGAAACAATCCTCTTGCAATTTTTTAAGGGGATGGCCTTATACATAAAATTGATGTTTTGATTGCAGTGCTCTAGAAAAACTACCTTTAAATTTCAATTGTTGTTTTCAAAGCTTTAATTAGTGTAATGAAAATAATACTTTGCATTCTTTTATTATGAATAAGATGATTCATTTTGTGACTTATTTATTAGGTTTATTGTATATTTTATATCAATAAATTTGTATTCAAATCTCATAATAAAATTATGATAAATTTTTAATTCATTTTTAATAGAACTAAGTTATAATAAAATTAGCGATTTTTATATTTATTTGTAAAATTTAAAAATAAATAATGTATTTAGATACTCAACTAACATTATGACCTTACCTCCCTTGATTAAATGTAAAAAAAATTTCAACTTTAAAGTATTTAAAGTGATGGTCGATGAAAGTGGCCGACAAAAGCGACAAATCAGGGCAGCCGCCAAGTCAATGCAAATGACGTCACAAAGAGACTCCAAATGAAAAGTGATAAAACCACACTCAAATTCGTATACATTTACTAACCACTGGGATCGAACCCGTGTAATGCCCGAGTCCGAAATTGATCGTATACGTCTATTTCACAGTTGCCATAAATCTACGGCTATATAAATTCAGCAAAAATGTGTCTCTAATGAATTACCAGAATGATAGATGTTTGAAGGGCATGCGTAAACCATTGGAACACTGAAATGGTAGCTGGATGTCCAATAAAGTTGTCGAAATTTCCAAGGTGGTCGGCTGGTCGTCTGGTCAAATGATTTCCCACTTTTGTTCAATAATTACCAGAAATGGTTACGATGAGAATTTAAAACAAATTTAGGGCAAAGACTAATTTAATTAGGAGTGATGGATGTAAATTAAAAATACCTTCAAAATAGTCAAACTTTCTAGAAACTAATTGCAATCGACTTTTTAATGTTTATGCAAAGTCATTCTTACTTTCTAGTTCTCTATTTTGCTGGTTTGTTGTTATTTTGATGCTGTGAAGTTGTTGTTTACATGTTGTTTTGGTGTTGTTATTTGGTAGGATACTCCATGTTATTGTCATCTTTTGTTTATTTTGGTTTTAGATTTTATTTTTTTTAGCTGGAGGGTGGATCCTACTCATCAAAAAACTACCACTGTAATCATGTATTATTCGGATTTTGAGTTTTTTTGGGTTATGGGTTTTTTTATTTTATCTGGTTTTTTAGCCTTATTTTGTATTGAGTATGGTCCCTTTCAAAATCGTTTACCAATAATAATTTAAAAATGTTGATGTAGATTCAAATTAGTATTGACATTTTTCATGGTACCCCTTGTCCCTTGGTCCCATGAGGGGAAACCCTCGAGTCATATGAAGGTTCTTCTCCACTAAGTACAAAGGTAAAAATGTTGTTGACACTTATCTCACCTTGTATTGTGAATGGACTCTGACAATCTGATTTATAGGTGTCTAGATTTGTCAAATACAATGATGAAGATATATAAGGTTCAAAGTACACTCGCATGGTACCACATATGATTAGAAATGTGTGTGCAATATCTAATAGAGATGGATTGATGATCTTAGAAATAGTGTACAAATTTAGAGATTGTTCAACAATAACACGAACTCTATACACATTATTTTCACTTTATTGATGATTTTTATTTAGAGTTTGTTGGCATATTATCTCCCTAAGTGTAATACATCTATTTATTATCAATTATCAATTATCTATTACATTTATTATGATTTTTATTTAGAGTTTGTTGGCATATTAGACAAGACATTTATATGCCCTAAATTACATGTGTTACAAACATGCCTTGATTGACATATACAAATTACTTTGATGGCATACTCTCCACGTGTTCACATGATTACACATGATGTTATATTTATACATATGACATGATATAATTAAATCTTCTTCTGAGATGAGTGACTTATAGGACATATCCGTCATCTCAAAATGGGGCATTATAATGGGCTTGTCATACATGCATACACCTCCATGAGTAGATAATAAGATCAACGTATAAATTTTAAACATTCAGAATAGTTTAAACATTAGATAGTTCAGTCACATGATAGATATTGGCACATCAATACTGATTATGGGGGCATATGCCTTGCATATGCACATGATTTACAGATAAGTAATAATTCATACACACTTGGATGTATATGCAAGGGCATGTGTACATAGTTTATAGGAACATGAATTACGAATTTTCACATACACAAACACATGAGATATAAGTTCTTAAATTCAACATATATATGCATACATTTCCATATTATTTGGTACAAATTGACGGGGCATGATATTGGCTCATGCACATATACACACTTTCCGATTTATGAGGCATGATGCTGGTTCACGCACATACACAATAATATAATTTTCAGTTGAAAGGAAAATAGTTATCATTCTAATCACGCTTTTCAAATATATTGTCGTAATGGTGGCATACATATTGTTCATTCACTTTCATTCCTGCATTTTAGTCTACATTGAGTGAAATTAAGCAAAATTATACAATCAAACTTGAAATAATGATGGGGGCATGGACATTGCTCATTCCCTTTCGATCATGCACATTTATTTTGTATTGAATGGACTAGAGTGAAACTATACTTGATTAAATCTATAATATATTTATAGTGGTTGATTTAGTTTTACTTTTAACAAGCCCGTCATGTGGTTTCCTCTTTCTTTCTTTCATAGTTATTTAGGTTAATACATAGCGTACTTTTCCCCAAATTAATGAGGGATGGGATATGTTGTCTTCCTAATCCAAGGGCCTACATAGTTACACAAATTTGGGGCATAGTCACCCTAACTCTCCATGTGCTTCAGCAAGGAAACATAAATTTATTCAATACATCAACAAAGAAGCATTATCTATTACAAATTACAAGGGCAACATGGTTTTCAACAAAAATAGAAGTGTACTCGTTCCTTGCCTTTTAAGTTTTTCAAAAAACCAATTTAAAATTAAATTTTTTTATTTATGGACATTGACTATTACATGTTGGTTGTAGGTTTTTATATTAAGTGACCTATATGATTAGAGCTTCATACCAAAGACAAATTGTGTTGTACACAATCAAGTACACCATTTTTGTTAATATAGTAATTCCATTACTAGAATAAAATGAGGCTATTTTCTAAATACTAAAATATGTGTATTAAGTACTTAGCAATGACAAGCATGACATACATTTAAAATGCATGACTTGAACATAAAAACATGGTCCTAATCTATCATTCTCTTGCACCTATATGCTAACTTATGAGTTTGATCCTTTTGTTCTTCCATTACATATCGACATGAAACTCATTTTATTTTACAAATTAGCATACTATCTTGCATAAACATGCTTAGTTCATTAGATTAGTCCATATTTACATGGGTTGGTAACATTAGGCTCAATTAATATCACCAATTGAAACTAACCTGATCTAGTTTGTACTGACCCTTTCCCAACAAAATTAAATATTTCCTTCAAATCAGCCCATCTTCCTAGTGTCTGATAAATTACCCAATTAGACTCATATATATATAAATCAATGCCTCATTTGAAAGGGGACATGGTAATTATTTGGTACACATTTATACACTATTTAACATTGAGAAAATATATCATATTATTCCCAAATTGTAAACTTATGACTAGGAATAGTCACAAGCCAAGTTTTAAGCATATCAAATACGAATCAAAGTAAGTATTTTAAAGTATTAAATCCAAATCATTAGTTGTATACATATAAAAAAGGAGCACAATTACATAATCATAATAGGTGGTATAATTATGTGTGGTTTTATTTCCCTCCTCATAATATCAAATATATAGTTAATGGTCAATCATTAAATGAGGGTGATTAGGGTGAGCCCAACCTATTACACTTTCTTGATTTTTATTGGTTTTTGAGACCTCAAAAACACACCCAGGGTTTCAAGATTAAGTGGTGTAAGCACACGAGATGGAAACTAATTAAGGTATATTTTTATATTTATGTTGCTTAGGCTAAACATTCACTCATGGTCACACATTAACACTTACTCAGACTTGATGCACTTAACACATATTCATTACATTCAAATTTAAACATCATAGTAGATTACATTAAAAATATCAAACACACTCACACATTTCGATAAAGGATTATTACAATACATGAAAGAGTTTTAGACTTTCATACAGTTCCTTTTGAACTGATACAATTTTTGTTCTACTCTTGGAGAGTTATGCTCCTTCACTAGCTAGTTTCCCTTCAAACTCTTCAATCCTATATTCCTATTGACATCTTAAGCTTCATGGGGTATATATCCCACTTCCTTAACCTCCACATAATGAACCATTTTTTGGAATATTTTAGTTTTTGAAATTAAACACCAAACTGTTAGTAATGGCTCTCAGGTATGCATGTGGTAATTTCGGGCCAAATAATAGTTACCAAAACTATCATAACTTCACCATCATTGATCCAATTTATATGAAATTTTAAAAAAAATAGAATACATTTTATATCACTTTAAAAAATTACCATATAAATGCTACTGCATGTAAATAACAAACTTGCCAAGTGTCTCAGACTACATAGATGATTTTTTCAAGTTGAATGTTAGTTACCAAAATTATCGCAAATTTACTAAAATTTATCCAATTGATTAGAATTTTGAAACATAACATGATAACTAATTTTATATCAATCCACAAAATTTAGTAACCTAATTCTTACCATAAATTTACCACAAAGTAAAGAACCATCTAGAGACTAGGCATCTAACATTTTCTAGCTGAGCAATAATTACAAAAAGCATCATAATGTTTCGTCTTCTTATCCGACTGAGCTAAAATTTAGAACCTAGCCTTTAAACTATATTTTATATCATTGATCTAAATTTTGTAACCTAATTCATATCACAACTCTTTTTTAAGGTCAAAAACCATCTACCAAGTGTTTTGACAAAATTTCATTGCATTTGGCTAGGTCATTGTCAAGTTATGATGATTTTAATGTTTCTAGTGTTTTAAATAAGCCTTCTTTTAAACATATAGATTTTTTTTGAATATCTTGAGATGTAAGTCTCAAAAATTATTAAAACCACTGTAAAACCTTCACAAACATCCTAACACACCTCTCCACAAAATTTTATATAATTTTAAGGGTTAGTTTTTGTGTTGTGATGATTTTAGTATACTAAAATCTTAACTACCTGTGGACAGGCTGAGAGCATAAAATGAATAAAAAATTAATTTTTAAAACCTATTTTGAAATATTTTTAATTTTAAATGACTCTCTATACATATATTATATTCTGACACTTGAGTTTAACACTTAGCCAATCTCAAAAATTGTGAAAATTAACCTTTTTACTGTTATAACCCTATTTCTTGACTATAACAAATATGTATTTGTTTTTTCAGCTCGTAACATGAATGAATACTCTTTTAAAGCAATAATATGATTGAAAAACAATAAGAACGTTCACTTACACATGATATAAACTTGAAATTAAAAAAATGAACTCAATAAAGACATTCTTTCATTGATTATGGTGCTAATGTGCTACAATAACACTATCAAAAATCTTGTTTTCAAACTTTTCCTTCTTTCTTTTTTCTTCATAATATTGGAGTTCTTGGTCTCTTTTCTTAGTTTCCTTCACTCCTCTTCTCTTATTCACACACTTATATTTATCCTCTCTCTCCTCTGTTCCAAACTCCTAAACTGTTTAACTTTCTAAACTTAACTCAAGTCTTAACTTTGATTGAGTTTGACAAAATCAGTTATGTGTTAAAGACATTTGAACTATTCTTAAACATGTCTTAGACCTTCCTTGACCCTTCCATGAAAGATCACGATCAATTTTTTAAATCTTGGGCATCCCAAGTCCCCATCATGTTGATGCATGGCGGCTTCTTGGGCCCTCGAGCCTTTGGAGGTCAATGGAAAGCCCCTCCAAAAGTCCTCGAAGTGATGTTGAGACTGTCATCATTTGTTGAAATCCAAACTACCTAGTATTTGATTCAACTATTTGAGCCAAAATTCTATGCTTCTAACAATAACAATAACAATAACAAGCTACCCAATGTTTTGCTACCTGGGGTTTTATTCAAAGCTATGACAAAAAGAGAAGAGTATGGATTATCTACATCAGATTTGACTAGTGCTAGCAATAATCTACTAATTTGTTTCACTCAATTGTGTTTAATCCACTTAGTTCTTGTCTAAAACTTGATCTTCCAACCTTGTCTCAAAACTGTGTTTAATACAGCGCTTGGCAGATGGCACAACTACTTCCTAGGAATGGCTTTAAAATGGAACAACAAAGGGCCACGATATGCAATAATCATTTAAAAAAATAATAAGACTAAGAAATGCCTTCTCATGTTTAAAACGAAACCCAATTTGATTTTATGAGCCAAAATTCTATACTTTTAACAATAATAATTGCAATATTATAAAAATGAGCATACTTCATCTTATAATTTTTTTTTACATATAAACATATTACATAACATAATTATTGCTATTTTTTTTTTAATCTAAATGAAACACATATTTTCTTAAGTGTAATAAAAACAACCATATTCATAAAAACGAATATCACCTCTTCAAACAACAAAATAAACTCATGCAATAATGAGAACAACCACCACCATAACAGAGAAAAAGGGAAAAACCAATGCAAAGTCCCCCAAATAAAAGTTACAACACAAAATTTAAAACCAATATAATATCAATGATCATCAAAACCCAAAAAATGATGTATGCCTACTTCTCATTTAATTTACATCACCATTTTTAACCCTGCGGTGTATAATAACATTGTCTCCAAACTTTAACTAAGCTTTAATTTTAGTATTCGATTGAACAATACATTTTCCACTAATTTTTAAATCAAAATGCAATTCTTTTTTTTAAAAATAATTTTGTTATTTACAAATAACTAATTAGAAGTTAAAAATAAAAATAAAAAAATAATTATAATTTTAATTTTACAAATTAAAATATAAATTCTTTTTCCAATCGATAAATATGAGAAATTTTAATCTCCAATTTTTTTGAAATATAACGAATTCGAAATTTTATTGAAGCAGTGTTATGCTTACGATAAGTTGACAACGTTTGAAGGGAATGCGTAAACCATTGAAACACTGGAATGCTAATATTGTTGGGATTCGAAAAATAGTTACAGTGATTGACAAATTTTATTTTAAAATTTGTCCGCATATTATCTCACACGTACAATCAAATGAGATTGATTATTAAGGTGGGTGGGCTCGCATATAACACATAATTGTCCTCTCGAAATTAAATTTTAGTTATCTATTATATTTATAAACTCAAATACATGAGACGAAATTTATCATAACAAATTTTAAAAATAGTCGAATCTTCTTTCAAAGCTACTTTGCAAGATATACATAAATCTGATTTTTATTTATTGAACCACGTTGATGACCAACTCCCGTTTGAATGGCATAATTAACTAATTAGACTTTTGTTGAATAAAGTTGTTCGGATTTCCAAGTGGTAGAATGATTTTTAACTTTTCGTTCAATTTCTAACTAGAATTGTATTACCAAAGTTGGGAGGAGAATATAATGTGAATTTAAAAGATTTTTAGGGCAAAAGTCAAATTAATTAGAAGTTTATAATAGTCAAACTTTAAGGTGTATGTACGATTATAATTATCACTCGCATCTTTCAAAGTGCCCCTTGTCCGTCCATGGGTTAAGGGCATTAGAAGTTCTATATTAGAAATGAAGTTAATTTTTGTATACATAATTATTTTTTCTTATAAAAAGAGTGGTAGAGTGTAATTCTTCTTTTTGGTGGTGGTGTATTCACGGTTTCATTTTTACATTTGATTAAGAATATAAGTTTTTGATTCAACAGATAAATATATATTTAGATTGAAAACACCTTAAATTATTAGATATTTTGAAGTAATATTAAAAAATAATTTATAAATGATAAACAATATTTAAAGAGTGATGAATAGAAAAGATAATAGAATTGGAATATATGTATGTAGAATATATATGTGTATATTGTATATGGAATATTTTGAAAGGAAATGTATTATTTATAAAATCGTAAAGGTTAAAAAATTATTATAGAAAATGAAGAAGTTTAGATTATAATGGTTGAATTTGTCATGTGGGATGTTCTCTCTCAACGCTATAAAGAAAACCCTCGAATCATACGAAGGCTCCATGCCATTAAAAACAAAGTGTTGACGTCGTGGATTGCACTCGGGGCAGGAGGCCGAGCTCCTGCCTTTCCACACGCAATAATGGAAACTCCCCTCTCGCCTGTGGGACCGGCGAAGCTGGAGGGGAGAGTCTCTAGATAAGGGCTAGCTCCCTCTGATGTATCTTTTAGGCCCTGGTTTCTCCTACTGCTAAGAAATAAAATGAAAAAAAAGGGGGGGGATGAAAAGGGAGAGAGAGATGCTGAAAAAACAGAACCTAAGCCTAAAAAATGAAAAGGTGATACACCAAAAAAGTGTGATCTACTCTGCCCGAACATACACTTTCCATCGAGAACTAGCTCCTATACACTTCATCTGACATGAGAAAACCTTCTGCATCAGTGGGTCAGGGGTCCGTGGAGATACAGGGAGGAAATAACTACTAGAGGCATTCTGAGACACACTGCAACAGCCTATCCACTTCACCTATACTCCTCTAGGGACACTTCTGACAGACCTATAAAAGGAAACTCAAAAATGCACCAGACATGCTGAAATCATTTTGCAAAAGCATTAAGAAAATGACTTAACACAGAATCAATGCATAGACACATACTAAAGATGCAAAACTCAGAATGGAGGTAAAAATGATATGTTTCGATTCAAGGTAAAATTCTGGCAGAGCTCTGCCTTACAAGCCTGAGAGATTTTTGGGCAAAGTTTTGCCTTAAGGCTGAGAGTCTGATCCTTCTCAAATGAGAATTTTTACAATATATAGAAAGAGGAAGAGAACTTGGCGCTTCCTAGGAAAGATTTTTTGGCACCCTTTTCTGCCAGTGGTCCATGTGCGTTCTGAACCTTGGTAAGAGGAAGCCACTGTTACTGATGTCATTCTTCAGAAAAGGCCTGCTGGAACCATGCTGTACAATCACCAAAATTGACTTTGGCGTTCAATCATTAATGTAAGAACATGGCCGCGCCTCTTTTCTGTAAACAGACTGCAGTTTGTCCCCTCTTAAATGCCAACTTGGAGACAAATAGGCCACGCCGCTCGTCTGGTAATAACTCGCCTTCCCTTTGCCACTTGGACGCTTTGTCTTTTTAGCTCCTTGTCTTCTTCCTCCTCTTTCAGCCCTGAGGGGCAATTTTCTGGCGGGTCACTACATTCCTTGGGCTCCTTCCATGGTTGGCGCTCTTTTAATTCAAAAGCAAACGGCTATTTCATTGTGTTAAATTTGACGTTCACGCGGCCGTCACCCAACGGCTAGTTCGCCTCCTTGAAAATGATGGCTTTCGAGATGTCACCATCCTTGGCAAAATGTCATCGAGACTTTTTTGCGAGCTTTTGTGCTTCGGGCTTTTTTCCTGCGATAAAAAAGTCTGCGGGAATTGGTCGCTTTATCTTTTCCCTGCGCTGGTGGCCTTTTTGAACTGAGCTTCGCTCAAATTACTTTAGGATTTTTGTCTGAAGGAAATCCTTCAGACAAAAGTCCGAAGAAATTTAGAGTCTTAAGTCTTCTGTGCTTTGAAAAAAATCCTTCGACCCTCTTTGAAACGCTCCCTGCCCTCCCCGCAAGGGCCTTTGAACCCAGCACTGCCCTTCGGCTTTGGGACACACCCTTGAACTAAGCCGTTGAACCAACCCATTGAACCAAAATTGGTTCAACGGTTCAATCGGTTCAACGGTTCAACACTGCGCGCTGAGCCGATTGAACCAAGCTTTTGAACTAATTCGTTGAACTGAAGGCACTGAACCAAATGATTAAACTAATTCATTGAACCAATTCAACGGTTCAAAGCTACACACTGAGCCCTTCGTTGAACCAACCCCTTTGAACCATTGTGATTGAATCGACGCGTTGAACCAACACATTAAACCAATCCATTGAACCGGTTCAATGGTTCAACACTGTGCCCTGACGAACTGATGTCATTGAACTGACTGAGTGAGTTGAATGATTGAACCCACCGATTGAACCAAGGCAGTTTGAACCAAGAGATGAACCAACGTTGAACCTGAAGCTCGATGAACTCAAGTGGTTGAACCAAGTGCCAATTGAACCAGCGAAGTGTTGAACTTAGTGGTTGAACCAAGCCGAAGCATTCAACCAGTTCATGAACCAAGGCCGATGAACTTATGCAACCTAAAATTGACTGGCTCTGAATAGCAAAGGAAGAAGGGGACTGATTTTTGGCCTGTTAGGAAAAAATGGTCAACACAAAGGAAAAAAATTTGTCGACATTTAACAGTACCTCACATTGTGACTAAACCTTACCAATTTCTTTATAAGTGTCTAGGACCCTAAAAAATACAATGATAAAGACATATAAAGTTAAGTGCACACTTGGATGTTGCCACATGATCTATCAAGATTGCCCTAAATTACTAGAAATGTGTGTACAATATCTAGTGGAGATGGATTGATGATATTGAAAATACTACATAAATTTAGAGATTGTTCAACAATAATGCAAACTTTATATATCTTATTTTCACTTTATCAACAATTATTGTTCTAGATCTTGTCAGCATATTATTCTCCTTGAGTGTATGTTCACACATAGATGGAGCTTAGGGTGGGTCGGCTTGTATTAATCTCCATGTGGATATTGGGGGCATCTTATTCTGTGTGTTTCATTATTATATGTTATATCTTTGCATGACATTTTTACCATGTTGAGATATTTCGATCACTTATAAATGTCTTGTTAGTGTTGGGATATGAATACCGGAAGCACACAATTGATTACCAAATACAAGCAACTTAATATGCAGAATTAACTAGAATCAACAAGTAACTAGAATCCATAAATAACACATGATATGAGAGACAATACACAACTTGTATTAATACTCATACAGAAAAGAATACAATAAAGAAGATGCCACTTCTTCTCCACCACCTCTTCAGAGGCTTCCCACACCTCAAGTGAATAGTAATTCTCTCCTCAAAGCTCTCTCTCTCTTAGGTCCCAACACCCAACTCAAATACTGAGTTGGTGTTCACCTTACACCTGTGCTCCACACACTCCACAAGTACACAAACGTACTTCAAGTAGATCTCCCCTAAACCTGCAACAACCTGTACCTCAATAGACCTTACTTATGGAAGGATCTTCCTTGCCTTCCTCTTTGCTCTATCTGAGTACACACTGTACTCCAAGTAGATCCCACTTGATTCTGCTCCCTGTTGTGTTGTTGTCTTCTCTGATCTTGCACACCTACAAATCAATCGAGTTCTGCACACCTGTGAACCTTGACCTTGCACACACATACACCTGCATATCAATGATCTTACTTACCATGTAGATCTCCTATAGAAGCCATGCTCACCTGATGACCAAGATCATACACTCCTGAAGAACCCTGCTTGTTCTCCAATCCAACACCCACCCTTGGTACTGTGGCACTAGGAGGAACACACCATGCTCACCTCACACACAGAAGGAGCTTATAAAATTGCTCTCTTACTCTCTAGCACTAGTTTACAATACAACCATGAGTCTAATATATAGATCTCATCCAAACAATAATTAGACATCTAATTACAATAATTAGATCCGCAGCTCTTAGTCTAAAATTGGCTCTAAACCTGCAAACACTTGGTTCGTCAACTAACTACCCGTAATATACTCCCAGCTCGAACCACACAGGTGACCGACGTCAGTCCCTGTCTACCTGGGGGTCACCGACGCTGGCCGACTACTGACTGACGTTGGTTGCTTCTTGTCTCTACCCTACTGACATCGGTTGGCCTGATCGACACCGGTGTCTGTGACACTCCATAACCCTTCGCAACATCCTTCATGTCTGCATCAGTGAAGCTTTTAGCTCCACAACCTAACAATCTCCCACTTGGAGATAAACAGTTGCATTGTACCTGTACCTGTACCCCATCTAATTTGTTTCCTAGCTTGTATCCCTCTTCAAGCTGAATCCTGAAGACAACCCACCACACAACCTGTGGTGTACCTCCTGTCATCCGAGTACCCTGCCACATCCGAACCTACAATCCCATGTAGTGAAGTCCTGACCCTGCATGTATACCTACTGCTGGTCCCTCTCACATCCCTGAGAATCCACTTCCCCGAATTGGCTCCTAACTCTCTGACAACACCCACTTCTTGGGCAAACTCATTGTGTTACCTAAAAAGTTTAGGTTTGTGAATACTCATCCTTATTCAAGAGAGTTGGTGTTTAAGAAGTCCAAATTCCTAATAATATCAACTTATAATACCAATATTCTATATTCCAAGATGGATAGGAACCAACCTTTTGTATCCTTCACTAGATCATCTCCTTTGAATCTTGCCCAATATGACCAAATTCTAGGAGCAACCCTTAAGAGTGTTTCATATTTTTGTGGAGAGGGTCCTATTACTTCCATTAAACACATTATAAACACATATATATATATATTTTAATATGCACAATATTTCTATACTAGACCTCATGTGATTTCAGACACTGACCTGTCCGGCCCTTAGTGTGCTCCGATTTTGCATCCTGCATAATGAATCTCACCAACACCTAATTCACATTAGCTCCCACTGGAAACAAAATCACCCTGTGATCTCCCATGTCTCCCATGCCAAAGAATTTCGCTGCTCCAAATTCTTCATAGCAAACCACTGAACTAATCTTACCCTTAGCTCAACAAAACCCTGTATGTACAAACCTGCTAGCAAACATACCATCCACATAAAGTAATAGAATGATGTCATGACCATCATCCCCCTGGTAAGATAAACCACAGTAGTTACCCTGACATTGACTAAAGTCATGCTTTGTCATCCCCCTGTCAAAACCTATACCACTGTCCTGCAACTTTCTCAAGACCATATGCCTGGCCTTCCATCTCACGTGTCTGTTCTCTCTATTCTTCAACTAAGGAATCCATTTGTCTCTATGCTTTCATACCTGCTAGCAACCCTACCAAATCTCCGCTTGGTTCTGCAATCTCTCCATATATATATATATATATATATATTTTAATATGCACAATATTTCTATACTAGACCTCATGTGATTTCAGACACTGAACTGTCCGGCCCTTAGTGTGCTCCGATTTTGCATCCTGCATAATGAATCTCACCAACACCTAATTCACATTAGCTCCCACTGGAAACAAAATCACCCTGTGATCTCCCATGTCTCCCATGCCAAAGAATTTCGCTGCTCCAAATTCTTCATAGCAAACCACTGAACTAATCTTACCCTTAGCTCAACAAAACCCTGTATGTACAAACCTGCTAGCAAACATACCATCCACATAAAGTAATAGAATGATGTCATGACCATCATCCCCCTGGTAAGATAAACCACAGTAGTTACCCTGACATTGACTAAAGTCATGCTTTGTCATCCCCCTGTCAAAACCTATACCACTGTCCTGCAACTTTCTCAAGACCATATGCCTGGCCTTCCATCTCACGTGTCTGTTCTCTCTATTCTTCAACTAAGGAATCCATTTGTCTCTATGCTTTCATACCTGCTAGCAACCCTACCAAATCTCCGCTTGGTTCTGCAATCTCTCCATGCCATGCTCCCACTGTTTCCTGGATCCTTCCTGCTCTGCAGTCAGCAACTAGTATAAAGAAGAGGAACAATGAATTTGAGGCTTACTTACCATCTTCAGTCCTCCATATGGGCGTTTGAGACTCCTTGACAACTAGCTGTCCACCCAAAATTCATTACAGTGACCGACCTCGGTCACCACACAGTCTGCATCCGATCGACGTCGGTTCCTGCGTTTGTCCTGACTACCAACCTGCCGACATCGGTGTCCCCTACTGCCGATGTCGGTCCTCCTAACCGACGTCGGTCTTACCTACTGCTGACATCAGTTTTCCTGCCGACGTCGGTACCTGTGTTTTCCTGTAAGTGATGACTTTTTACTCGTGAGCTCCTTTGAATCAAGTCCCATGTCCAAACTACCCTGCTCAGAAGTATCCAGCCCATCCACTAGTCTCTATCTGCCATCTCCTCCATAAATACCAAGGCTTTCTAGTTCTTAAGCCTGTCAAATATATCTGTCTTTCGCTTAAGAACATGCATCTCCTTCCTGCTCATGTGACCAAGCCTGCGAAGCCACGTCTCCACAACAAAAAAAGAATCAATAATATAAACAAGTAGATAAAGAGTACCTATTTTCTTACCACTAGCTAATTCAAGTGTATTTACTGTGAGAGTTCTTGTGCATCTCTCATCACCTAACTCTTCTGAAGAAATTAGCCACATCTCCAAACCTGGGACCTGCATGACCTCCTTCAACACCCATGTGTTGGCCTCCACCTGCAATTTCAGCTTCACTTCCCCTTTGCCAATTCTTTGGCAAGGCTCACCAGCTCCTCTCCCTGGGGCTGCATGGAAAGAGGCAACAGAATCTGTTATCCAAGATTCAACTTTATCCAAGAAACCTCTCAAAGCATCCTGTACAACAACCCCTGCAACATCTGCATCTTCAGTTCCTTCATGCTGATCTACTACCAACCAATAATCTTCTTTTACCTGCTCTTTCTTTCCATAGGACCGTAAGTGACCATCTGTGCTTTTCAACTCCTCCATTCTTAGCTTACTTTCATCTGCCATTGCTCTACTCCCACTCAATCAAAAACCCCTGAGAGTGACATGTAACCAAACACAAAACCACTTCCTACAACCTTAGCTCTGATACCACGTGTTGGGATATGAATACCGAAAGCACACAATTGATTACCAAATACAAGCAACTTAATATGCAGAATTAACTAGAATCAACAAGTAACTAGAATCCAGAAATAACACATGATATGAGAGACAATACACAACTTGTATTAATACTCATACAGAAAAGAATACAATAAAGAAGATGCCACTTCTTCTCCACCACCTCTTCAAAGGCTTCCCACACCTCAAGTGAACAGTAATTCTCTCCTCAAAGCTCTCTCTCTTAAGTCCCAACACCCAACTCAAATACTAAGTTGGTGTTCACCTTACACCTGTGCTCCACACACTCCACAAGTACACAAACGTACTTCAAGTAGATCTCCCCTGAACCTGTAACAACCTGCACCTCAATAGACCTTACTTATGGAAAGATCTTCCTTGCCTTCCTCTTTGCTCTATCTGAGTACACACTATACTCCAAGTAGATCCCACCTGATTCTGCTCCCTGTTGTGTTGTTGTCTTCTCTGATCTTGCACACCTACAAATCAATCTAGTTCTACACACCTGTGAACCTTGACCTTGCACACACATACACCTGCATATCAATGATCTTACTTACCATGTAGATCTCCTATAGAAGCCATGCTCACCTGATGACCAAGATCATACACTCCTGAACAACCCTACTTGTTCTCCAATCTAGCACCCACCCTTGGTACTGTAGCACTAGGAGGAACACACCATGCTCACCTCACACACAGAAGGAGCTTATAAAATTGCTCTCTTACTCTCTAGCACTAGTTTACAATACAACCATGAGTCTAATATATAGATCTCATCTAAACAATAATTAGACATCTAATTACAATAATTAGATCCGCAACTCTTAGTCTAAAATTGGCTCTAAACATGCAAACACTTGGTTCATCAACTAACTGCCTGTAATATACTCGCAGCTTGAACCACACAGGGGACTGACGTCGGTCCATGTCTGCCTGGGGGTCACCGACGCCGGACGACTACTGATCGACGTCAGTTGCTTCCTGTCTCTACCCTGTCGATGTCGGTTGGCCTGACCGATGCCGGTGTCTGTGACACTCCGCAACCCTTCGCAACCTCCTTCATGTCTGCATCAGTGAAGCTTTTAGCTCCACAACCTAACAGTTAGTCACTCATATCTTACACAATGCTATATGGATACACTATTATACTATGATGTAACATTGACACATATGGATAATGTAGACTATGGTTTACTTGTTCTATGCTTTATTGATATTGTTACTCTATTGCATGATAGTCTAGTTTGTGTTTGTCTATTATGTGTGGCCCTTTGACCTCACTTGCGATATGTTTATGTTCCTTATTTGCGATATTTTTTTATGTCCCTTGAATGTGGCACTTGGCCTTGCTTGTTTGTGACATATTCACGTCCTTTATAGTAACCCTTGGCCCTATGTGTGACACTAACATTTGAGTTTGTTGACATTTAGTGGTGCCATGATTCACATCATGCACTGTTATTGTGTAGTATTATTCAGTTATCTTTCTATTTCATACTTATACATTTATTTAAACATGATATTTACTCGCCATACATTACATGTGAACTACATACGTGCCTTGATTGACATATACAAATTACTATGATGGTATACTCTCTACATGTTCACATGATTACACATGATGTTATCTTTATACACGACATGATACTTGATTAAATATTCTTTTGAGATGAGTGGCTTATAATTCATATTCCCATATCAAAATGGGGCATTACAATGGGCTTGTCATACATACATATGCCTCCATGAGTAAAAAATAAGACCATAGTACAAATTTTAGAATTTATAATAGTTCAGACATTAGATGGTTTAGTCACATGAGAGAGATTGACACATCAATACATATTATAAGGGCATATAACTTGAATATGCACTCAATCTAAAAATACTTACAAATAAATTCAAGGACACTTGGATGCATATACAAGGGTATATGTACATAGTTTATAGGAATATGAATTACAAGTTTCCATGTACACATACACTTGAGATACAAGTTCTTAAATTCAACATATATATGCATAGATTTCCATATTATTTGGTAAAAAATGAGGGGGCATGATATTGGCTCATGTACATATACACACTTTCAGATTCATGAGGCATAATGTTAGTTCATGCACATACACAACAATATAATTTTTAATTGAATGGTAAATAGTTGTCATTCTAATTCACAGTTTTCAAATTTACAGTCATGATGGGGGCATAAATATTATTCATTCACTTGTAATCATGCATTTTAGTCTATATTGAGCGAACATGAGAAAAACTATACAAACAAACCTACAATCATGATGGGGTTATGGACATTATTCATTCATTTTTGATCATGCATATTTATTTTGTATTAAGTGAATTAGAGTGAAACTATACTTGATTGAATCTATAATATATCTATAATGTTGATTTAGTTTTACTTTTACCAAACTCATCATGTGGTTCCCTCTTTATTTTTTGCATAGTTATTTGGGTTAGTACATAGCATACTTCTCCCCAAATTAATAAGGGCTTGGATATGTTTCCATCCTAATCCAAGGTCCTGCATAGTTAAACAAATTTAGGGCATAGTCACCCCAACTCTAAATGTGCTTCAGCAATGAAGCATAAATTTATCCAATACTTCAAAAAGGAAGCATCATCTCTAAAAAATTACAAGTGCAACATGGTTTTCATCAAAAAATAGGTGCACTCCTTCCTTGCCTTTTAAATTTTTCAAAAGTCCAATTTCAAGATTAAAATTTTCAATCTATGGGAATTGATTACTACATGTTGATTGTAGGTTTTTATATCGAGTGACCTACAAAATTGGAGATTCATACGAAAGACAAAGTGTGTTGTACACAATTAGGTACATCTTTTCATTTTACTCTAGTAATTCCATTACTAGAATAAAAAGAGGCATTTTTAAATACTAAAATTTGTCAGGTACCTAGAACAACAAACATGCTCCGATACCAGTTGTCGGGGAATCCAAGAACAAACACACTTGTTCTGATCCCACTTGTTAGGATCTTGCTCCTCAGAAAGAGCACAATATGATTACCAAACTTAAGCAATTAAACATGCAGAAATATACCAGAAACACAAGTAACTAGAATTCACCAATAACACAGAATATGAGAGACAATACACTATCTTGTATTAACACTTTGTACAGAAAAAAATACAATAAAGAGCCGCCACACTCTTCCACCTTACAGAGGCTTCCCACACCTCAAGTGTATAGTAATTCTTCTTCAAAACACTCTCCTACCAAAAATGGTCCCAACATCCAACTCACACACAGAATTGGTGTTCACCTCTCCAACCAGTCAGTAATAACCCTGCCAGTACACCAAGCACTCTATAGTACTTCAAGTTGCTCTCCCATGAACCTGCAACCTACAATTCAATAGACCATACTTACAATGGAAGGATCTTCCTTGCCTTCCTATCTAGCTCATTAATGGAACTAGGAGAAACACACACTTTGTTCTCTTCACTAGCACACTTTACAATACATGCCAATGGGTCTATAAATAGATCCCAGACTTAAACAATAACTTAGACTCTTAGTTTACTATAATTATCCACGCAGCTCAAGACTCGAAATATCTTTTACATGCAAACACTCCATTCACTTAACTAACTATTTATGCAACGAGCAATTTTGGAACACACAGGCGACCAACGCCGGTCCTTGCTTGCCTGGTGCTGCCGACGTCGGCCGACTTCCTACCGACGCCGGTTGCCTTCTGCACTAATCATGATCGATGTTGGTCATGCTGCTGATGCCGATGCTTTTGGGTCTTCAGCAACCTCCTTTTCTTTGTCTGCAACAAGTTGAAGCTTTTAGCTCCACACCCTAACAATCTCCCACTTGGAGATAAATAGCTGCAACTGTACCTATACCTGTACACCGTCTAGTTTGTTCCCTTGGCTTTGTATCCCTCTTCAAGATCACTCTTGAAGACCAACCACCACAAATCCTGTAGTGCAACACTTGTCATCCAAATCACCTGCCACATCCACATCTACAACCCATGTAGAAAATAACTTGAACCTACATAGCATGTGCACTTGCTGCTGGTCCCTCTAAGAATCCACTGAACTGCCCTCCAATGCTTCTCTCCCGAATTGGCTCCAAACTTGTGACAACTCCCACTACTTGGAAAAACTCAGGTCTAGTACATACCATGCACTTAACCTCATTATGTGAATCAAGACACTGTTCTGTGAACTATCCAACCATCGGCGTGCTAACCGGTCTCACACAATCATCCTGAAATAAAGTCAACATATGACCTTCCATGTCCCCAAAACACCCTCATGCCAAAGAATCTTGCTGCTCCCAGATTCTCCACGACACACCCCTGAACTAGCTTTACCTTTAGTTCAACAACTCCCTGTATATGTAACCCTGCAACAAGCACATCATACAGTAATAGGATAATGTAGCTAATATTATCCAACCTGGTAAAGAGAAAACACAATGATCAAACCTCCATTGCCCTGTAGCTTATACAAGACCATATACCCTGATCTTCTGTCTCACATATCCATTTCTGCTCTTCTTCATTCTGAACATCCATTCGTCTCTCAGTGCTTACTTCCAATTGGCAACTCCACCCAAAACTCCTATTTGGTTCTCCTCCAAGGAATCACATCCTTCATCCATGCCAAGCTTCCACTGTTTCCTGGATCAACCTGTTCTGCTTCTTTAACAACTTCCTGGTTCTTTACCATAAGTGAGCAACAAGTAGTGTGAAGAAGGGGAATGATGAATTTGAGGCTTACATACCCTTTAAGTCCTCCATATGGTCACTTGAGACTCCTTAATAGCTTGCTGTCCACCCAAAATTTGTCTGAGTGACCGATGTCGGTCACATTCCAGTCTGCACCTGACCGATGTCCGTTCCCTGTGACTGCCTCATCGCCGATGTTGGTTCCCCTTGCCAATGCCGATGTTTATCTACCCTGAGTCACCGACGTCAGTTTGCACATAGCCGATGTTGGTCCCTATCTGGATGCTGACGCCAGTTTTCCTGTCGACATCGGTCTCTGTGTTTTGCTTGTGAGAACTAATTTCTACCTGCGAGCTCCTTTTGGATCAAACCCTTGTCTAAATCACCCTTGTTCTGCTCAAAATTCTTCTGCCCCTTGTGCTGAACTCTATCCATCACCTTCTCCTTGAAAACCAAGGCTTTCCTGTTCCTGTCACTAACATCGGATTCCTCAAGAAACGTCACCTGCATACAGAAACCTCGATCTATGCTCTTCAAATCTGAAAGCATACCCTTTGACTCAAGAACATGCATCTCCTTCTTATTCATGTGACCAAGCCTATTAAGCCACATCTTTGAATCTACAGTTGAAGTAGATAACCCAGAAAGAAAATCAGTAATACAAGTAGATAGATAAAGCGTACCTACTTTCTTACCTCTTGCTACAACAAGTGCACCCTTGGTAACCTTCCAAGAGTCCACTGTGAGAGTTACTGTGCAACCCTCATCACCCAAAATTCTTACAGAAATCAAATTCTGCTCCAGAACTGGGACATGCATGACCTCCTCTAACACCCATGTGTTACCTATCTGCAATTTTAGCTTCACTTTCCCTTTGCCAACCATCTGACAAGGCTTACCATCCCCTACACAAATTTTTCCAAAGTCTCCCTAGACGTACTCATGAAAAAATTCCCTATTTGGGGATGCATGAAAAGAGGCACCAGAATCTAAAACCCAAGATTCTACTTTATCTAAAGAACATACCAGAGCACCCTGTGCAATGAAATCTGTAACGCCTACTTCTTCTTCATGCTGATCTACTACCAACCAACAATCTTTCTTTTCCTGCTCTTTCTTTCCATATCTCCAGCAGGTTATTTTGCCATACCTAAACTTGGACCTCCTGCTATTAAACTTCTCCATTCGTAGTCTACTATCTTCTGCCATTGCTCTACTCCCACTCAAACAGAAACCCCTGTGAGTAACCTGTAATCAACACACACTAACCAGATCTAATCCAACCTGTTAGTATCCCGACCAAAAGCTCTGATACCACTTGATGGTATCAGCTCTTGAACCTACAACCAGGCTCTGATACCACTTGTCAGGTACCTAGAACAACAAACATGCTCCGATACCAGTTGTCGAGGAATCCAAGAACAAACACACTTGTTCTAATCCCACTTGTTAGGATCTTGCTCCTCAGAAAGAACACAATATGATTACCAAACTTAAGCAATTAAACATGCAAAAATATACCAGAAACACAAGTAACTAGAATTCACCAATAACACATAATATGAGAGATAATACACTATCTTGTATTGACACTTTGTACAGAAAAGAATACAATAAAGAGCCACCACACTCTTCCACCTTACAGAGGCTTCCCACACCTCAAGTGTACATTAATTCTTCTTCAAAACACTCTCCTACCAAAAATGGTCTCAACATCCAACTCACACACAGAATTGGTGTTCACCTCTCCAACCAGTCAGTAATAACCCTGCCAGTACACCAAGCACTCTATAGTACTTCAAGTTGATCTCCCATGAACTTGCAACCTGCAATTCAACAGACCATACTTACAATGGAAGGATCTTCCTTGCCTTCCTATCTAGCTCATTAATGGAACTAGGAGAAACACACACTTTGTTCTCTTCACTAGCACACTTTACAATACATGCCAATGGGTCTATAAATAGATCCCAGACTTAAACAATAACTTAGACTCTTAGTTTACTATAATTATCCATGCAACTCAAGACTCAAAATAGCCTTTACATGCAAACACTCCGTTCACTTAACTAACTATTCGTGCAACGAGTAGTTCTGGAACACACAAGTGACTGATGCCGGTTCCTACTTGCCTGGTGCTGTCGATGTCGGCCAACTTCCTACCAACGCCGGCTGCCTTCTGCACTGATCATGACCGACGTCGGTCATGCTGCCGACACCGGTGCTTTTGGGTCTTTAACAACCTCCTTTTCTTTGTCTGCAACAAGTTGAAGCTTTTAGCTCCACACCCTAACAAAATTTGGGTATTAAGTACTTGACAATGATAATATTGACACAAATTTACCATGCATGATTTGAGTACAAAAATATGGTCTTAATCTGCCATTATCTCACATCTACATGCTAACTTATGAGTTTGGTCCTTCTGTTCTTACATTACACACATAAACCTCATTTTATTTTTCAAACTAGTATACTATCCTACATAAACATGTTTAGGTCATCAACTTAGTCCATATTTATGTGGGTTGGTAACATTAGGTTCAGTTAATATCACTAATTGATACTAACCTGATCTAGTTAGTACCAACCTCTTCCAACAATGATTAATTTTTAAAATTAAATATTTCCTTTAGGTCAGTCCAACATTCTAGTGTGTTGGTGGCTTGATAAATTACCCAATTAGACTCATATTTATACAAATCAAGGCCTCATTTCAAAGGGAACTTGAAAATTATTTAGTACATATCTCTACACTATTGCACATTGATAAAATATACCATATTATTCCTAAATTGTAACTCTATCACGAGGAGCAATCATAAGCCAAATCTAAAGCATATCAAATACAAGTCAAAGTAAGCATTAAGAAGTATTAAATCTAAATCATTAACTATATAAATATAGATAAAGATCACTATTTCACACTCATACTAGGTGGTAGAACTATGTGTGGCTTTATTTCCTTCCTCACAATATCAAATATGTGGTTAATGGTCAATCATCAAATGAGGGTGATCGGGGTCCACTCAACCCATTATATTTTCTTTTTTTATAGTTTTGTATACCTCAAAAACACACCTAGAGCTTCAAGGTGAAGTGGTGCACTCAAAGAGAGGGAAACTGATTAATTTATACCTTTATCTCTATGTTGTTCATGCGAGACATTCACTCATGGTCATATATTAACACTTACTTAGACTTGACACACTTAATGCATATCCATTGCATTAAAATTAAAATATCACTTAAGAATACATTAAAAATATAAAACATACTCACACACTACTATAAATATTTATTACATTACATGTAATATTTTTAGACTCTCATACAATTCCTCCTGAATTGATATAACTCTCTATTCTACTCATGGAGAGTTATGCTCCTTCCCCAGCTCATTTCCCTCCAAACTCTTCAATCATGTATTCCTATTGATACCCTTAGATATATGGGGTGTATACCCAACTTAACTAACCTTAACATAATGAATCATCATTTTTAATCTTTTAGTTTTTGAAATTAAATGCCAAACTATCAGTAATGGCTCTTGGGTACACATGTGGCAATTTTAGGGTGATCAACAATTACCAATGTTTCTATGCAATTTCACTTTCACATTCAAAGAGAGAAAATAAGAAACTTAAGGAAATGGTCAAGGCGTGTGTGTACCTGGATGTAGCCTGTGCACCGTAATCCAGACGTTGTGAGAACTCCTCTTTGGTTGTGGAGGATGACACCTGAAAGAGACAGACACTGATAAGCTGTAATCTACTTATCATAGTTGCTGACGTCAGTGATATTGCCGGCGTCGGTCAAGAAGTTCGCCGACGACGGTTAGACTGCCGACGTCGATAGGGGAAGTGGATGAGGTCGATCGGGGTAATGGTCAGGGATGGGTTACAGGTCTAGTTTTTGGTCTGCAAGATGGACTATGGTCTTGTCTGTGAGTAAGGGAGTTTGTTTGGGATGGTAAAACAGTAGATAGAATCTATAATAAAGACTAAGGCAGAGAGTATGTTGTCAGAAAAAAGGGGTAAGGGGCAGGAAAAAGGATTTTCATTCTTTCTGTGAAGTAATTTAGTCAGGTTGATTAGATTGGTCGTACGATGGTCTGTAGGTCTCTGATAGTTTGTGTTGAGTTGATTGGACAGAGGGTGTTGTCTAAAGAGAGACTAAAGGGGTGTCAGAGGCAAAGAAAAGGGAATAAGAGGTGAGAGAAGGCTTTTCAGCCTCTCTGAGAAGAATAGGGAAGGTTGGGTCAAGGATGTTTGGAATAGACAGTAGACAGAATGCTAATATATTTTAAATGACACTGAAATGAAAACAATACAAATACTTAGCTGTGATACGAGTTGGCAAAGGTGCAGAAGCTGTGTTTCAGTTGTCTTTGGTGATGGAGATATCGTGCAATCCCTGTGTAGAATGTCTGGATCAAGACCTCAGTGCCTAGAAAATGCTGTCAAGAATGCTGATCCCTGCAAGAGAATAAGAAGCCAGAACACCAGAAAGCAGGAGCACGAGAACTTTGTTTTGCCGGAAGAGGTCTCGAGATTTGTGATTAGCTCCAGAGATTAACGATTTTTGATTCCATCAGTCAAAGGGTTAGAAAATTGGTTTAAGTATAACCGACATCGGTGATCCCGTCGGCATCAGTCGACATTTGACAGACGTCGGCGGGTGAAGAACGGGTAAAAGAGCCACCAAGCCCATTCTCCATCCACCAAATGCACTATCCATTGGAGAATGTCAAAGGTTGGGCTAAATACGTAGGAGAGTTGGTTAGACGGTTAGAGAGAAGTAAGAATAGGTCTTGGGTGAGTCATAGGGTGGGAAATAGTCCAAGGCGAGGTGTCAGGCGAGGTGTCAAAGGGGAGGATATTAATAATAAATTACTATTTTTAAATTAGTAAGTGCATGTTTTAGGAATGGGTTAGGAATGGACCAAGGGGGAGGATGACCAAGGGTTAGACACTATTTTGGTGTCTACATTTGCCCCTTTTTGTCTTGTTGGTTGCTCTAAACGAACTGCAAGACAAAAACAGGAGTTGGTTGCCTCAGGTATGGGATAAGGTTGATTTCGTCTTGTTGGTTGTTCAAGTGAACTGCAAGACAAAAATAGGAGGGTTGGTTGCCCTGATTATGGATGAGGTATTCCCCCCTCAAAGCAGTAGTCGAGAGAAGGGAACCTAGAATCAGGTGCTGATTTGACAGAGAGTGGATGAAAAGGGTGAAGATAGAGTGAGAACGCTGTAAAAGTTGTGATTACACGTACACCACTTCACGAGGATGGTCAGGTCAAATTGTCATAGGTCGAGGGTCGAGGAGTGCCAAAATTGAAATAACTAGGCCCCAACATTTAGTCATCTACTGATTGGGTTATTCAATCTAAGCTGAAGCTCCAATGGTCGTCATGTTCCAGGTATCCCAGGCTCAGGAAGTGCTCCCAAAAACACAAAAAAGTCACAAGTAGTGGGGATCAACCGGCTTGTGATCCTATACTTGTGAAGGTCAAAAGTATATGCACAATTTTGCTAACCAATCATGAGGTAGCATACATGCAAAAACAACCAAGGCAAAATCGCTTTAGAAGTAGTCACAGTTAGAGGAGATGGTCATGATCTCCAAGGTCTGGTGGTCAATGGATGGAGGCAAAAGTGATCTCAAGTGTGCCCCAAGGGGCCAAAATGACGTGTAATAGAGGGCTGACTGATTGGGGACATGATTTTGGGGCAACGTGATGAAAAAAGGAGGTTTGAATGTTGTCGACGTCGGTTATAAAACTGACGTCAGAGACATAAAAGGACCGATGTCGACATGATATCGACCGACGTCGGCGGACTAGGGAACGCCTATGCCGACATTGGCGGCCTACCAAATCTGACAAAATTGGATTGGCGGCCGACCAGAAGTCATTTGTGATTTGGTTGACTGAGAGAAAAGAGCTCTGGAGCCAAGTGAGTGAAAGTGACACTAGGTTGACCGAGGAGCAGTGCGATGGGTCAGAGAAATATTGGTGGAGAGAGGGGGTCGATTGGACGCTGCAGGGACGTGTGTGGCCCAGCAGGAGCGTGCAGAGTCATTGGCACAAAAGAGATGGTAGAGGGGATTAGAGGACCCGCGGGAGGTCCACCACCAGTGGAACCCATCGTGCCACCACGCCGACGATGCCGAGATGAGGTAGGAGGGTCTCTGAACCCTATTTGATTGATTTTTGTTTTGATTTGTTTTTTGAAATTTTTGTTAATTTAGGCAGAAATTGAGGGGGTAGGGTAGATAGGAGGGTAGGGAAGGTATCTAGGATAGGTTAAGAGGCATTGAAAGGGTTTTGGGGGGTAGAAATTGGGAAGCCCTAAATTTAGGGTTGGCCCCATTCGGCCCTAGGGCCGAACCAATTGCTGACATCGGCGTGTTCGCCGGCATCGGCCGACCAGCCACCGGCGTTGGTCACTAACCTGTCGACGTTGGTTACTAAGTGACCAACATCAGTTAGGTGAGTGCCGTCACTGGCACGCTAACTGATGTTGATGGCTGCTTGATCAAAAGAGGGATGAAAAATGGTCAAGTTGAGGGGTTAAAGCTACGCCAAGGGCTTCTCGGGGGTCGGGTCAGGCGTAGATGGTCAAATAGGTTGGTCAAAATAGAAAGGGGAGGAAAATTTTTAACATGAGATTGACTTGGGTGGATGCAGGCGAGGCAGACTCTGATGCTGCGAGATCGACTGCCGACATTACTGATGCGAATGCGTCGGGACATCACAGGAGAGGAGTGGGCACAGTGGGACTAGGCAGGCTGCAATGCTACTACAGAGTAGCGTGGGATGTGAGCCTGATGGTGGCTCTGATCGAGCGGTGGGATCATTCCACCGACACCTTCTACTTACCGACAGGGGAGATGACAGTGGCGGTCGAGGATGTGTACCAAATTTTGTGGTTGCTGGTACACAGAGTAGACTTATATGCATGCTCGAGAGAGGTGCATGATATTCATATGGTGACATTATTTGGAGAGCATGCAGCTGAGGTGAGTTATCACTCAGCCAGTTTTGCGTATGAGCCCCTTTATGCTGCAGACGAGGATGCATATTGGCTGGCGATCTTGATGATGATAGGCATCACGGTTTACGCACTGCCAGATGCAGAGGGAGGCAAGTTTTCGGTCGCTATGACTAGAGTTTTGATAGATATGATAGAGCGGCAGACAATGTTCACCTGGGCACCAGTCTTTTTGGCTCAGGTATACAGAGAGTTGTGGGGCATTAGCCGGTGATGGTGGTATAGCTTGTGCATCGGCCACCTTCTGCATTGCTGGGCTTACGATCACATTGTGGTCACACGAGCTCTCAGCCTCCCAATGGCAATTTAGGCTAGTTTTAGAGTCAGATTTAGGTGGTGGCGTGAGGTGATGGCGCAGACGTGGGTAGACGAGGTGGTCAGAGATATTGACCACTACAGAGGGGTACTAGAGGCCCTGATCCCTACAGATATCATTTGGAGACTGTACTTGGTATATCCAATGTTTAGAGATTAGGGAGAGCAGCTGGTCAGGACTCAGAGCATGCGATGGGTCAGAGGCAGGCAAGCTGGTGAGCTCGAGAGGATCCTAGCAGAGAGAGTGCGGTGCCAGTACGGGATGCTACAGGATGTACCTCTCGTGTTCCTGCAGTACAGGTGGGATGATATAGATGTGCCACTCCCACTGCCAGAGGAGACAGAGGGGCCAAATTTTTAGGAGATACCAGCAGGCCTTGGGATAGCCGACCTAGGATGTACAGAGGCCTACTCGACATGGTGGGCAGGTCAGTATACAGGGGTGCAGGTGGGACCACAGCTTGATCTATAGGTAGTAATCAGGGAGCGGGATGTGGCCCAACAAGAGAGAGATGCTGCCATCCAGGAGAGGGATGTAGCACAAGGACGAGTGACCATTTTGGAGAGCCAGGTCACAGGTTTATAGGAGGAGATGGTAGGGTTGACAGGTCGAGTGGCTACTTTGACAGGGCAGGTCACTATTTTTCAGAGTCAGTTGGCCATAGCCCAGGCACAAGCATTGACAGGATAGGGCTTGAGAGGATAGGGCTCGATGTAGTATCCACTTCAGCAGCCAGTTCAGCAGCCCACACAGTCAGTGTCAGTGCAGCCAGAGTTTTCACAGCCGCAGGGTTTAGTGCAGGGCATGGCAGCAGGTCTAATGGGTCCACCGCAGACTGTATCTCTAGTTAGATACAGTGATACGCTGGATGAAATCACGTATTATGAGAGGGCCATTAGGGGGTTCCCTCAGATACAGTGATACTCTGAGATGAGGGTAGAGCAGAGTCGACAGAGGTCTATGTCTTGAGCGATGGCTTTTGGGTCTCGCAGATGACATAGATCAGAGGGGGGAGAGGATACATCATCTTCTCGGCCACTGCCACCACCACCACAGCCACAGCCTTGAGGGCAGATTATGATATTATTTTTGATGTATATACCGGCCTGCGAGCCGTTGATGTGAGATGTATGAGAGAGAGACAGAGGCACAGATTGTGTGATTGTATAAAACATTGTTATATATATATATGATGTGATTTTGATCATTGATGTGTTATGAAAAATGTTATGGATGCATTTGTATGTTATTTTGATTTGATACATGTTTTGATATGATGTTTAGGATTATGATGCTGAGATTATGGTGTTTATATGATGATGGATGTATGATTAGGATTAATGATTAATGATATGGATGAAAATGATTAATGTTAATGATTATGAAAATATGTGATTGTTTGTGATGTGATTGGTAGGTGACGAAAGAATGTGATGGAAGAAATGCGATGAAGGAATGGCCGAGCTAACCCCAGAAGATCCCATGTCAACTGAGTGCTGCCTACATAGCCCCTGTCGTCAGGGCCTCAGGCCAATGTAGTTCTCCCAAGAGGGAGGAAAAAGATCGAAGTGGTTGATGTTGGTCATGATAATGATATAGCACTTCCCACTTGTCTGAGGGTACATGCTTTAAAATGATGAGGAGAAGATGATGCTACAGCCTTTTCCAAATGGTGTATTTTGTAACATTGGTCGGGGTTCTTTATCCCTAGTAACTATCCATATTCGTGATGGATGAATGCCAAAAATAAATTACAGGTCGATTTATGCTTCAGCAAGTAATGGTTTATGCTTGACATAAATTGTGTAGTTGATAGTTTCCATGTGTATTGATGTTTATGGAAACCAGAATGAGTAGGCTATGTGAGTGGTTTGAAAAGAGTCGGATTGAATTATTTTGATAAATGATGTGGTTGAATGTGACCAAAGTGTAGGCAGAAAGTAAAAGGTATAAGCGCCCTTTTATTGACAAGGACCAAAATGACAGCATAGATAGGGGTTGTTAGAACCAAGAGCCCCATTCACGCGTTGTGTCGTTGACCATAATTTGTGTTAGAACGGTAATCGAATCACTTCGACATTAAAGTGAGTTCGAAGTCCCTTGAGTAGGTGATATGATAGGAGGAGAGGATAACCCATTTTAGAGTAGGGATAACTTTGCCCCTTTTTATAGGAGACCCTGAGACAACTACAAGTCAAGTCCATGACCCGTTTTTTTTTTTTTTTTTTTCAGAGTGGACTGATCAATGCGGGAAGTCTACATAAAGATGTCACTTATTTTGTGGTCATTTGTTAAGCTGATCGATGTGGGAAGCTTCTAAGAAAGTGCTATTTGTAGCAAGATTTAGTCATAGCCATCCTTCGAGGGAGTGGTCTATATTTTTCTTTATAAATTTAAGGGCTTTTGAATAGCTGTCCTTCGAGGGAACAATCTATTAGCTACAACAATGATAGTACAACTATCCTTCAAGGGAGCAGTCTATTTTTTGATTTGATTTTGTGACCTTAGATATTTTGAAATCTTGATTTATTTTTGACAGAATATTGAGTCATGGACAAGACTATAGAAGGTCAAGGACTCCCTTTTATTAGGACAAAGCATCCATACTTTATAAAAGGGTTATAGAGGATTTTGTTAAGGGAAAAAGGGTGGAAAAGATTGAGGATCAAAAGGGCAGGGATTGCTCAAGGGACGAGCTCAAGTTAAATGTTAAGTGGATGAGTACTCGACTAACAGTAGAATGGTCGCAGATGCAAAGCATTAAGGGGCTCAGGTTCTGGTCGGCCTTCAAGAGAAGATAGACGATAAATCCTTGATCCATACTTGTGTGTGATGATATAAGGTCCGAGCCAATTAGGAGCAAATTTGCCTCGTTTACTCTGTTCCATATTGGTTACATGTTGGTTCTCTTTGAGGACGAGGTCTCCAATATTGAAATCTCATTCTCTCAGAGTTTTGTTATAGGCTCATTTGATGCAATTTTGATAGACATGGAGATGATTGAGGGCAGCAAGACAACGTTCGTCGAGTAACTCAAGTTGAGCTAATCGATCTTGACAAAAGTCATCGTTAGAAAGAATTTCATGGAGTGAAATGTGAAGAGATGGGATCTATACTTTGAGAGGTAAAATAGCCTCTGTTTCATACACTAGAGAGAAAGGGGTAGCACCTGTAGAGGTTTGGATGCTAGTGCGGTAGGCCCATAAAGCAAAGGGAATATGAATGTGTCAATCCCTTCCAGTGTCGTTGACCACCTTCATGAGAATTTTAGTTAAGATTTTGTTAGAAGCCTCGGCCTGCCCATTTTCTTGTGGGTAGTAAGGCGAAGAAAAGTTGAGTTTAATGCCAAAGGAGTCACAAAGTTTCTGGACAGTTTTGTTTTTAAATGACTTTTCGTTATCGGTGATGATTTTGTGAGGTACACCAAAACGACAGATGATGTAGGTGTTGATGAAGTCGAAAATCTTGTCGGCTTTTGTGGAGATGAGAGGAATAGCTTCCACCCATTTAGTGAAATACTCAGTGGCAGTGATGATGGACTGATGACAAAGAGATGAATGAGGGTTAATCTCACCGATGAGATCTAAGCCCCATTGTGAAAAAGGCCAGAAATTTTGAGCGACTTGTAAGGCGTGAATAGGGAGATGAATCAAGTTAGCATGATGCTGACACTTGATGCAATGCCGAACATAATCACTACAATCTTGATGAAGAGTGGGCCAATAATAACCCAGGCGAAGGATGCACTTGGCAACCGAGTTACCACTGAAGTGTCTGCCACAAATCTCGTCATGGGCTTACTTAACAGCATGAGAGGCTTCAGTGGAGTTTAAATAGCGAACAAGAAGGCCGTCAAAACCTCTTTTATAGAGAAGGCCCCCTAGCATAGTATAGCGAGCGGTGCGCTTGATGAAAGCCCACCGTGCATTGCTAGAGAGGTTGGGAGGAATGATAGAATGAGCCAAGTAGTCCTCAAGTTGTTTATACCATACATCTTGTGAACTAGAGTCTACGGTGTGGACGAGGTTGATGTCAGTGGAAATGTATGAAGGCAATGACACACGATTTACCATGACATAAATTCTTGATGAGGATGATGAAGAAGAAGGAATATGCGAGGCGAGGGAAGCCATGGTGTTAGCAAACTTATTCGTAGATCGAGGGACAGTCTGCAATAAGTGATGGTCGAAAGATGCTAGAAGAGTGTCAACACGATGCTTGTACCTTTGTAAAATTTCATTTTTACAAAGATATGAACCATTGATTTGATTGATGACAAGTTGTGAGTCATCGAAGATGTTGATGGTCTTGATGTTTAAAGAAAGGGCAGTTTGAAGTCCCAAAATTAAGGCTTCATATTCGGTCATATTATTGGTACATTCAAAGTCGAGTTTGAAAGACAGGGGCATGGGCTCACCTTCATGTGGGATGAGGATGACCCCCGCACCCCCACCGAGTTGACATTTGGAGCCGTCAAAGAACATCGTCATTTGGTAGAATGTGTCATCAGTCGAGAGAGTGGCGATAGATTCATCGGGAAACTCACACTGAGAAGGTTAATTGTCGGGAAGAGGGGCATCCACTAGTTGGTCAGTGATTGTTTGCCCCTTTATAGATTTTTGCTAGACAAATTCTAAGTCAAACTTAGCAAGAAGCATGAGCCAACGAGCCATACGCTAGTTTTGATATGGCTTAGAATGCATGTATTTAAGAGGATCAGTGTGAGTGATGACAAAAGGTTTTGTGATTGAGAAGATAGTGACGGAGCTTGGTAGTGGCAAAGACTAATGCCAAATAGAGTTTCTCGGTATGAGTATACCAAGTTTCATAGTCGACAAGTGTTCAGCTTATGTAGTAGACTACTTGTTCACGGTGTTGCTCGTCTCGATGTGCGATCATGGCACCTAATGAATGATTGGTTGATGAGATGTAGAGGTAGAAGGGCTGATCATCTTTTGGTGGAATAAGGACTAGTGGAGAGACCAAATAGCATTTTAGGGCTTTAAAAGCCTCTTGGAAATCTTTATCCCATTTAAAGGAGATGTCCTTCTTGAGGAGGTGATGAAAGGGTTGGCAGCGGTCAGAAAACTGTGAAATGAAGCGGCGGATGGATTGGAGCTTTCCTTGTAGACTGTGAAGTTGCTTGAGATTAGTTGGAGGTGGCATTTCGAGGATAGCACAGATTTTGGTGGGATCTATCTCGATGCCATGAAGAGAGACAATGAATCCCAGGAGCTTTCCTGAGAGGACCCCAAAGACGCATTTCTTGGGGTTAAGACAGACATTATACTGAAGAAGGTGAGAGAAGATGATCTTGAGGATAGTCAAATGGTCGCGACGAAGCTTAGACTTGCCAAGAAGGTCATCTACATAGTCCTCCATGATTTTATGGAAGAGATCATGAAAAATGTAAGTCATAGCACGCTGATATGTGGCGCCTGCATTTTTCAGACCAAAAGGCATGACCTGATAGCAGAAAGTTACCCATGGTGTAATGAAGGTGGTTTTGTGCTGATCTTTCGGTGCAATCAGGGTTTGGTTATATCCTAAAAATTTGTCCATGAGTGATAACATCTCATGGCCAGCCGTAAGATCAACAAGTTGGTCAATGTTTAGAAGAGGAAAGTCATCTTTGGGACAAGCTAGGTTAAGGTCGTGATAGTCTGTGCAGATCTGGATCCCCCCAGTCGCCTTGGTGACAGGAACGATGTTAGAGACCCACTGCGGATAATCGATGGGTTAGATGAAGGAGACAGAAAAAAGGTGCTGAAGCTCTTCTTTGACAAGAAGTGTAACACGAGGATGCATTTTGTGAAGCTTTTGCCTAACAGGCTTAGCCTCTGGGTTTGTGACAATGTTATGAGTGGCAATGTTAGGGTCGATGCCAGGCATGTCAGCGTAGGTCCAGGCAAAGGCTTTGCGATTGTCTGAGAGAAATGTGGTATAGTCGATCTAATCCTGGGTGTCTAAAGATTGACCAATCTTTAAGACATGAGGAACACCATAAGATGAAAGGTTAATGTCAATGGTTGATTCATTTAATATAACCTGTGTTTCAAAAGGGAGGGAGCGCTAAATGAAAGAATCATCGACACCCATATAGGTAAGAATGGCGTCATCATCTATGCAGTGAATAGTGTTGATGGTTGCTGATTCATCGTCTATCATGCTGGGATAAATGAAAGGGAGAGACTTGGGAACCCCGTTGAGTTGATAGGTTAGGGATTCCAAGCGGATGGTGTTTATGCCAAAAAAAAAACTAGGAGGGATGGAAACCACCAACTCCGTAGGTGAGGATGGAAGAATAGGTGAGTCTGAAAGAAATTGGTCGATGGTGGGTTCGGGGGAAAGGTTTGCGGAAGCCTTAGTGGGTTCTTGGAAACCCAGTCCATACCGTTTCTTTACATTATCGTCATTGGGTGGTTCGATGGGCCGATGGGAGCCTTGTTCGTAGCGCCCAAAGCCAAAACCCTTCCATGCACATCTATAAAGGTAGGTATGTGCAAAAGTGGGGTTGCCAAGAAAGGAGAAATCAGATGTGAATAGTTGAGGAGAGGAGGAAGGATTTGACTCAGTAGGAGCTTGATCCAGCCCCCCATAGATGAGATTGGTTCGAAGGCTAGGAGGACCATAAGGAATGACCATTCTGATCCGACGGTCATAGCTTGGATTTTGATGAAGATGTCCATACTCTTGAGGAGTCTGGAACATGTCTAGAGTAAGTAGGCAATATTCCCCAAGTGAAAGTCTTTGAAAAATATCATCCATGGGGTCCTTGGTTGTCGCTTGGGAAGGTGATGTGATGGCAACTGCTATTTGCGTACTAGTTGATGCTTTCACGGATGGAGACGATGTTTGGGTTGGTGCCTTGAGAGGAATAAGAACATCGTTTGGTCGATAAGTTGTGTTACAAGTCTTAAAAGGGGATGGGTTGGCAGGAATGACATGGACTTGTTTGTCGTGTTCAAATTTGACACAACGGTGAAGTGTTGAAGGGACGCAAGCCATGGCGCAAATCTAGGGTCATCCTAATAGCATGTTATATTGGAATTCTCCCTCAATGATGTAGAAGAGCTCTGGGATTGTGCGTGGACCAACGCGAATATGGAGGACAATAGTGCCAATAGTGTTAGCAGTGGTGTCATTAAAGGATCTAAGGATTGCGTCGGTTTTTGATACGCAATTTTTGGGAAGAGCCAATTGATCAAAGGCATGGGTAGAAATGATATTAATGATAGCACCCCCGTCAATCATAACTCACTTAATGCAGGTTCGATCAATGTAGGCGGTGATGAAAAGAGCAGCGTCCTGATCTTCCAAGGTAGAGGTAGGAATTTCAGAATCACTGAAAGTGATAGAGGCGATGGGGGATAAAGAATGGACTAGGGCAGCTAGTGGTTGAGGGTCTTCAGGTTGGACCTCCGCTACTTGTAAGGCTTTGATTAGAGCCTGACGATGCTGGGGAGAGCTTTGGATAAGGTCATATAAGGTCATCTTCACAGGCGTTTGGTGAAGTTGTTTTATCATAGAGTCTTTGATTGCCTCTGAAGAAGGGGGTTGGGATGCACCTAAGATGGAAATCTTGGGTTTTGGTGGTTGAGGTGACTGGACAAAAGGATAGGTCCAAGGAATAGCAGCTTTTTCTTTCGCCTTGTCCTTTTGTGACCTAGTGGTTATGTGGATAGCATTGATTTCAAAGATAGGAGGAGAAGAAGGGGTCATGGCCTGCTGGTGAGATGTTGATGTGGTTGAAGAGGTTGGACGGGAAGGTGTCGAGGGTTGGTCAAGATGTCCTCAAGGAGAAGAGTGTCTTTCTCCATATAGCAGTGAATGACTACCTTGAGGGCACATCAAGTCTCGGTATCGTGTCCTGGCGTACGATGGTATAAGCAAAACTTTGTATCGTCAAACCAAGAAGGTTTTGACCCGAGGGGTTGGAATGGCTTGATAGATGGAAGGGTTATGCTAGAAGTCTACAAAAGTTGGCGTAATATCAAAGCATATGAACCTACTAAGGGGTCCGTGCTTGTTGATGCATGATGCGCTGGTGACTTTTTCTTGGGAGGTGTTGAAGAAGGTTTTCGTACCACCTTTTGGGTTGGTGGTGCGGCCACATGTGAAGACGACACTTTCTTCGTGAGAGGTGCCAAATTTTTAAGAGGGGGTAGACTTGTGGTTAGCAAAGGAAGTAATGGAGGTAATTTGTTTTGGTTAAGGGTTGGAGTAGGGAGCACTCTGATTAAGGTAGAAGGATGAGGGCCTAAAATGGAGGGTAATGTTGATGGTGGAGGAGGGGTTCACTTCTATGGTCTGGCAGTCTTCTTTGATTTGGTTGGAAGACTACTATTGGTTGAGGTCTGGTTTAAGTCCACCTTCACTTGCGGGTGAGTGAGGGTAGAGACAGGGCGAACGCCGAGTGAATTGATCGGTTTAGATGGGGTAGATGCAAGTTTAGAAGCGGGAGTCTGGTCTTTGTTGAGAGTCTTGGGAGATTCTGCCTTGGGAGGATTGGCAGCATGAGACGAGAGGGCACGGGGATGTTGAAGAGCTTTAGGTAGCTCCCACAATCCCTGATGCTCCACTTTCCTTGAAGGGAGAAGTTCGATTTTCTCCACTAGTCGAGAAAATGGTTGAGAAGATGTTGGATGAGGTTTGGGTCCTTGAGAAGATGTGTTAGATGTGGCATTAGTCTTGGACCCAAGGTGTGTGAGAGTTATAACTAGATTGTTGTTGGTCGAAGAAGATGGAGAGTCAGGTTCTTCTCTTGGTGGAGAATGAACTGGAGAATGTGGCTCCTCAAGCGGGTAAAGGGCAGGGATTATGGTACCCTCCACTTGCGGTCGAGGAGCAGGTAAGGTCGGATCCTCCATAGGTAGCAGGAAGGAGGATGGTGAGACCGGTGGTGCCGATAAGGTTGAGGCGTCCTCCAAGATGAGAGAGGTTGACGGAGAACTAACCGGAGAAAGAGGTTCATCCACACGTGATGGACTGATAGATGGACTAACCTCTTGAGGTTGGTTGGGGATGAAGGGCGAGACCGTATTGACTGTTCGAATGTTGTGTTCATGAGTGTTGTCAATCAAGGTCTAGACATTGTTTTGGGTCGGTGGATGATTGGGGAATGGTTGCTTGAAGATATCGATGCCCTGATTAGGAGGTGCATTGGGATTATCTAGGACGAGGTCACCCTTTTCAAGCATGTCTTGGATTATGTTTTTAAAGGTTTTGTAGTTACCCGTGTCATAACCTTTGACACGATGGTAATTGCAGAAGTCATTTTCCCTATACCACGCAGGGATGGCGCGTGAGGGATCAAATTGTGGAGGTGGTCGGATCTGGGAGAGATTGAGAACCCCCTGTCTAACAAGTTTTTCTAGTGTAGACGTGTATGATTCTCTGAGAGGAGTATATTGTCATTGTACGTATCTCTGCTAGAATTGACAGGTGGCACTCTGAGATGTGGATGGCTCAGGCTGATTGGTTGAAGAGGACAAAGGTCTAACGACCACAGCGTTAGCTGAAGCTTTAGACTTAGGATTGGATGATGAAGGTTTAGAATAAGAGGAGTCATTGATCTTAGAGTTGGGATTCTTACTCCACAACTTGACTTTATTCTCCTCAATGGCATGTAATTCAAGTTTGCAGGCCATCGTGAAGGCTTCATCGAAGGTTGAGAAGGTCTGAACCTGTAAGGTGGAAGAAATATGTTTGGCGCAGGCTCGGGAGAAAAGTTTAATAAGTTTCGGTTGGGGTAAGGAAAAGGAGAGTTGATTGATGAGGCCTCTCCAGTGAGCAACAAAGTCAGCTATAGATTCGTCCTCAAATTGGCGGATAGAATAAAGGTCCGTGATCAAGACCTTCTTGGTGATGTTGATGGAGAAGTGATCAAGAAAGAGCTGGGCCAGCTGTGTAAAGGTGAAGAGGGAATGGCTGGCAATAGAGCTATACCAGTCAAGTGCAGCACCAGAGAGAGACATAGGAAACGTGTGTAAGAGCAATGCATCGTCATGGGCAACAAGGTAACAGGCATGTCTGAATGCCCTTAAGTGTTGTTGTGGGTCTTCCTTGCTTTGAAAGTGAGAAAATTTGGGAAGCTCCCACTGGCTGGGATATGGTCTAATCGGGACGGAAGGATGAATGGGCTCATTGCAAATTTACTCGTATGAGAGAGCATTGCGTGAGCCAGAAATGGAGGTCTCTAGGCTAGACATCTTGTCCATCAGCATTTTGATGATATCTGCTGACGGATTGGCGGGTGGAGCACCCCCTAGATTATAAGGCACTTGAAAGATATTGAGAGGGGCATATGACGTGGTTGGTTGCATAGACGCAACATATGGGTAGCTGGTTATCAGGGTGAAAGTTGAAGCCAAGGGTACTTGTGTTATGGGGTTGGTAGGCACAAGTTGGATAGGGGCCGTCAAAGATGGTTGAGGAGTAGCCACACTTGTTGAAGGGTAGACAGTTACTCTTATGTTGATAGGTGCAAGAGTAAGGGGGATAGAGACCAGTAGGTTTTGGAAAGGTGTAGGATTTGGTTGAGTAGTTTGAGGTTGAGGGGGTACCGAAACCCCCATGGAGGTAGGTCGAGAAGGAGTGGCTAAATTTTGAAGGTAGGACACGGTTGGGTTATTAGTGGAGGTGTTGGCTTGATTGTCTATAGGCTGAATTGTAGGTGTTGTTGATGTGATCCTTATCTCAATTAAGGAAGTCAACATCCCATAGATTGGGTTGCCTAGGGAGTCTCACGTTTGGCTATGCATGAGATAGTGCTGCAAGGCTTTGACGTTGAGGTCCAAGAATCGTGCAAAATCTTGGTCCCCTTCTGGGACAATAGGAGTCTGAGGTGGGGTTGGGTGAGTAGGAGTTCTTTCAGTCTCTGAGTGGAACTCCATTATAGGACTGGTTATGGATGGTGAAGGTGGAAGCGGTTGTTGCCTAGTGTGGTCAAGAAGAGCCTTGGTTTGACTGCGTGTCGAAACCATTCAAGGCAAGAAAGGGTCAGGTTTTAGAAAACTGTGTTTTTCAGTCTCAAAAAACTAGAATGGGTGTTTAGATAGCAAGAAAGTTGGATTTTAAGCTTGCTATTTTTGGGAAAAAAGATTGGACAGTGACTGACGTCGATAAAAAAAACCGATGTCAGTGAATAAGACTACCGATGTCGGTCAGATAACCGATGCCGGTGGATAAAAGTTGCCGACGTCAGTTACAGAACTGATGTCGGTAACTGTGTTTTCTAGAAACTCAAAAAAAGAGTTTTTGGAAATAAAGAAGACGTCCTTACCAGCTCAAAAAAAATAGATAAAAATAGAAAATAAGATGAGGACAGGCAGATCCTAAGCGTTAAATCCCTAGAAATAATTTTATTAGGATCGTGTGGCTTATGCCTTAAAGTGATGTTTGGGGAGGTTGGCTATTAGAAGGGTCCTAGAATAGGTAGTCTAAAGATGGTTTTAGGTATGTTTAGGCACTCAAAAGTCTGTGTTAGGTTCCGTACTTGGCCTGGTGCTAAGGAGCAAGCTCCCCTCACTTCACGATTCCAGTGGTTAGCTGGTCTCGCTTAGCCAAAATATACTTTCCCTATAGATTAGACTCTGCCAGAGAACAGAGTGGGCTTTCCCCTTGGTGGTGAAATCCAAGTAGGATCACCGGGACGGGTAAGGTATCCGCTGGGTGATGAAATCTCAGTCGGGCCTTGTCTCAGGTGAGTTTGATGTTTGATTTAGTGCATGTGGTTTGGTTGTGTAACATCAAGTGATCTACGATTAATTCAATATGCGGTTTATTAATTACTAAGTGTGGACTAAGAAATGCAAGCAAGCAGAAATGGAATGCAATATATTTTTAAGCCCCAAATCGAAATGTTAAGTTGGAATGAAAACAAGTTGAGAAAGGGTTGAAGAAAATGATTTTTGACTAGTCTAGAAATGCAAGAAAAGAAAGAAAAGTTCTTTTTATTCCTGCTTATGATGTCTTTTAGAAAAGAAGAAAGAGGTGAAGAGGGAGAAACCTAATGCACCTAAATGAAAAAAGAAGGAAAGGAACCCAAGGAAGGCCCTAAAGGTCCCACCGGGCGTGCCAGAATGTTTCTATGCAATTTCGCTTTCACATTCAAAGAGAGAAAATAAGAAACTTAAGGAAATGGTCAAGGCATGTGTGTACCTAGATGTAGTCTGCGCACCGTAATCCAGACGTTGTGAGAACTCCTCTTTGGTTGTGGAGGATGACACCTGAAAGAGACAGACACTAAAACACGAAAAATGTTAGTTGATAAGAGGATGGATTGTCAAGCAAAAGCTTGGTCCTAGAAGCGCTAAGGCTTCTTGGAGGATGAAAATCCACTATTTAAAACAGAATATGATAGAGATAGAAAAGAGAAATAATAAAAGACTTGAAAAGAAAAAATTGGAAGCAAATGCGTACCTGATAAGCTGTAATCTGCTTAGCACAGTCACCGACGGCGGTGATATTGCCGGTGTCGGTCAAGAAGTCACCGACGTCGGTTACACTACCGACGTCGGTAGGGGTAATGGACGAGGTCAGTCGGGGTAATGGCCAGGGATGGGTTACAGGTCTGGTTTTTGGTCTGCAGAATGGACTGTGGTCTCATCTGGGGGTTTGAGGGTCTGTGAGGGAGTCAGAGGGACTACTTGGGGTCTAAGGGACTGAGAATGTTGTCTGGAAATGGACTGAATTGGTGACAGAGGCAAAAAAAGGATGAACGGGAGAGAGGGCTTTTCAGCCTCTCTGAGAAGGACAGAAAAGGTTGGGTCAAGGATGTTTGGAATAGACGGTAGATAGAATGCTAATATATTTTAAATGACACTGAAATAAAAATAGTACAAATACTTAGCTGTGATACGAGTTGGCAAAGGTGCAGAAGCTGTGTTTCGGTTGTCTCTGGTGATGGAGATATCATGCAATCCCTATGCAGAATGTCTAATGCAAGACCTCAGTGCCTAGAAAATGCTGTCAAGAATGTTGATCCTTGCAAGAGAACAAGAAGCCAGAACACCAGAAAGCAGGAGCACGAGAACTTTGTTTCGCTGGAAGAGGTCTCAAGATTTGTGATTAGCTCCAGAGATTAACGATTTTTGATTCCATCAGTCAAAGGGTTAGAAAATTGGTTTAAGTATAACCGACGTCGGTGATCCCGCCGGCGTCGGCCGACATTTGACCGACGTCGGTGGGTGAAGAATGGGTAAAAGAGCCACCAAGCCCGTTCTCCATCCGCCAAATGCACTATCTGTTGGAGAATGTCAAAGGTTGGGCTAAATACGCACGAGAGTTTGTTAGGCGGTTAGAGAGAAGTAAGAATAGGTCTTGGGTGAGTCATAGGGTGGGAAATAGTCCAAGGCGAGGTTTCAGGTGAGGTGTCAAAGGGCAGGATATTAATAATAAATTATTATTTTAAAATTAGTAAGTGCATGTTTTAAGAATGGGTTAGGAATGGACCAAGGGGGAGGATGACCAAGGGTTAGACACTATTTCGGTGTCTACAACCAAAACTATCATAACTTTACCTCCATTAATTAAATTGATATTAAATTTGAAACACAACTTTTATAGTAAAATCTATATCACTTATCAAAAATTTACCATCTAAATATTACCACAGGTAAAGAACAACCTTGCCAAGTATCATAGACTACATAGGTGATGTTTTCAAGTTGAGTGATAGTTACCAAAATTATCACAAATTTATCAAAATTTATCTAATTGATAGAAAATTTGAAACATATTATGATAACTAAATTTTATATCAACCCACAAAATTTGAAAATCTAATTTTTACCTTAGCTTTACCACAAGGTAAAAAACCATCTGTAGACTAGGGATCTAACTTTTTATAGTTCGACGACAACTACAAAAACTATCTTAACTTTCCCCCAACTTATCCAAATGAGTTGAAATTTATAATACATCTTTTAGTCTAAATTTTATATCATACCTCTAAATTTGGTAACCTAATTCATATCTTATTTGTTCTATGAGGTCAAGTGTAATAACCCCTCATGTTGTACTTAAGATAATGCATTAATTTAAAATAAATTCATTCACTCAACCAAAGTTATACTAAAATAACTTGTCCAAACATAATAAACAACTTAGAATAATAACATTTCTAAAACTCTAATACTAAATTCAATATAATATATCATAATTTTAAGGAAAGTAAATACATTAGGACTCGATCATGATTGGTCCACTAATATAATAAATGTTGCTTAAGTGTATACAAATAAAATATATTTATATTTACATTAGACATTTAGCCTTAATATAATAAATAGATACCAAGCCCTCTAGATTTCAAGTTGAACCAACTCGTGTACTATGAATCTCAAGTGTAATCTTCAGATAAGTAATACTTCTATGAGAAAAGAGAGCATCATCAGAGCATTTTTTACAATCCCCTAGCATGGAATGACCCTCCCTTCATGGATAGGTAGATATAATGGTGCGAGAATCTAGAGAACAAGTTAGTACTCATGTGTGTATAATAAAACTAACATGCAATGTATCAGAAAAAATATATTCTATTACAAGATATCACACTAACATGCAAATCATATATATTAAAGATAATGTCTTAGTGTATATTATTTAACCACAAGATTCATACTAAGTACATCCTCCTAACAATCATATCACATCTCATGTTAAACATAAAAATAAGAAAAATATACATTTATTTCATCAACGTATGAATGAATCATACATTATTATTTAACTCATATAATAAATAATGCCTATAGTTCATATCACTTGGGTATGGCTCACATTAAACTATAGATTCTTAAATACTACATAATATCCAAACAACTAAACCCCATGATATCCCATATTATCATAGTCTAGTGTTCTAAGACACAACTACTAATTTTTATAAAATTAGTCATACTAAGTAGTCATAAATACATAGAAACATACACTTTTAATCAAATAAAAACATATTACAAAGCAATTCATATAAACACATAAAAATATATCCTAACATTCATTTACACTCTCAAATTTATATGCACGCATATATGATATCCTACTAACTGCTACAAATCATACTGTTCAAGAATAACCAACACATGCATTTAATCAATCAACGTAGGTAAGAGTCTAGACATATAGTTATAGTATATACCATCCAAGTATATACATTAAGCTAAATTATTATATGATATCTCATACTATCATAACTCATTATAAATAAAACACCCTACTCAACATAAACAAACAATCTACATTATAATTATTAAATAAGCAAATAAGAGATTATACCATCTAGGTATAACCTAGATTAAATTACACAATAATAATCATATGAAAATATATATCTAGGAATATATTATGATGTACTATTTTATGTTATAATAGTCTAATTACTTTTACATATAAATACTTTTATAATATGTATTGCACAAAAAAAATTACTAGTTCTTTTTATGTGTCTCAACTCTACACAATCTAAGTTCATGCATTTAATTCTACAAATTAAATCAAACACATACAATATTTTGTAATAGCTACTAACATGCATTAGGCAACAAAATCATGAATGAATCTTATTTATTGTTTTATTTCACAACCAATATCTATGACAAGTTAGTAAATCTACCAAATGGGTATTATGCAAGTCATTTAAATATTTTATTTTATCTTTGTAATAATGAGTCAATTGTTGAAATTATACCTTTAAATCACAATTCATATTTAAAACATATACAACTAGCAATAACATGATAAATTTTTTCAGATGTGTAACTATTTGATACATCATATAAGATTATAATAAATGTCAGAGAGTTTATACGCTTTCTAAGTTCTCCTATCACTCACCATGCATAACATGTACTACCTAAATATATGTTTAAAATACATGATTATCATTAATTATTCATAACTTAAACACCCATTGTTGTAAAAAAGATCCCATGATAATCACACTCATCTTCTTTTAAATGTAACTTAGTTTCATTGCGTATCTCAGACTCACAATGTAACTCGGCTTGACCACTTATGAAAATCTGAGGCAAAAATAAAATTTCACCCAATATTTGATCTTGCATTAAGGAGGGAACATATTTTTTTCATGAATTTACTATCATTGAAATATACAGAGCGTTCTACTTACAATAATTATTAACTCAACGATTAATATAATTATTAATTTAGTGATTCATATATAATTAACTCAATGATTAATTTAATAATATTAACTCAATGATCAATATAATTATTAATTCAATGATTAATATATTATTAACTTAATGATTAATATATTGTTAACTCAATGATTTCAAGAATATACACAACATTAAATATTCAATGATTTAATATGTGACTCTTTAAAGACTTCAACATTTTATTTATAGACTTCAGCTTTCAAACTATTGGCTTGGTATTTTAACTATTGACTCAACACTATAATAATATACTCAGTGCTACAATAATTTACCCAATGTTACCATATTGCGACTTGACATTATAATTTAAAACTCAGTCTTATATTTATTTAAAACATAATAATTTACTTAAAGGCTCAACGATTTAATATACTCAGCAATTCACTATATACACTCAACATTTGATCAATAAGACTTAAGGCATTTTAATTTGATGCATGATGTTTTCATAAAGGAATCAACATTATATTTTAATACATAGTTTTTGTTTATTCAATATAATCAAAAATTCAAAGTGTTTCCCTTATAAATAAAATGCAGGTTAGAATATTATTGGATGCTGGCAATTGTATTTAAATTGTAGGTATAAATGGATTTGAAACGCAGTCATATAAAAAAATACAGGCCTATAAAACTACATGCAAGCCTCTAAAGTACACATAGGCCTATACAAAATTAAAATATAGGTAGTCCATATTAAGATGTTAACCAAAATAGACTTCTAAAATGCAGCCATACATAATGGAACGTTATCATGCACAGGTCAAAATTTTAAAATCAATACACTAGAATGTGAAACACAGTCTTAATATTGTGCAACATAGATCTGGAGAGAGAACACAGACCTCTAAAATTTATACATAATGTATAGTTTACAAACAACCATATATAATAATGATATTTCAATTCAAAGCTTAGCATTATAATCTAAAAGGCTTAGCGTATTATCTAATAAAAGATGCATATATCTAACGCTATTTTATATGTATTAAGATGTTTAAAGAATAAATGGAACACAACGAAATAGTAATTAAAAACAAAGATGAGAGAAGAAGTAGGCAATTCAATGAAAGAATCCAAACAAATTAGTAGGTTTTTTTTTTCTTCACATAATTTGTACACACGAAAATAAATTACAAAACCTACCTGGTAGAAATTTGATTGTGAAGATACCTAGATGAGGAATATGCTTATTGTTTTCAAATTTTCCTACCTCTTTTATCTCTTAAATTTGCCTATTTTTCTCCTTCTTATGTGTATATCTTTCTAATTTTTATCTTTCTTTAATTATAAAAATCTTTTCCCTTCATTAGGCTGCACCACCCATTTTACATACATTTTCTCTTCTAGTTTGACATCTATGCATTGCATTCTTTTATTTTCCTTAATTTTCATTAACTGAAGATATCTCTTCCCTAAAGCTATAATTTAACTTACCTTCACTTTCATTAATTTAAATTTATTAATCAATAATAAATCACTTTATTTTCTCACATAAAACATTACGCCACATAATTCAAGTTACTTTAAACATAAAGCTATATTTAATAATTAAAATATAGATATCTAGTTTCAAGTTTATCATTTAGTTTCATGCATGTTGTTCAAACTAGCTTATATCAACTTAACTCAAAGTTAGCATTTTTTGACAATTAAAATTTAATGAAAACAAATAAAACAAAGGTAATTATTTATTTAACTAATAGATATTAATTCATTAATTGCTTCTTATTGCAAGATAATCGTCTCTACAATAACTGATATCTATTTAGCAATTAACTATCTATTTTCCTATTATTAAAAACCTGCCAATGATTAACATTATCAAGAATAATGGGTGCTCTATGGGCGCTCTTTCAGAATTTGAATTAGCTGGTTCACAGGCAAGCGGGAAACTAGTCGGGGAGAATCTAACAGGAGGTACAGAACTTGGAGGAACTGTAGGGGGTGTTGAGAAGAATGTTGGGTCAGAAACTTTGGCCGATGTGGATAATAGAAAGTCTTCGTGCGTATCTGATCCTTTTTGTGGTATCCGTGTCCCCCCAGTGGATTCCCCTTCTGCTTTTCATGTGTTGGGGCAGGATCTCAAAAAGGAGAAAGATAATGTTGATTTTAACAAGGAAAAATCCTCAGAAGCGCTGAAGGTAGGGTTCTCAGAACGAAAGACTTGATATTCTCTGTTTGGCAAGAAACCTACTAGAAAATCTCTTTTCCCGCTGGTGACTACTAAGTCTTGCTGGGAGAAAGGTGAGTTTCAAGTTTTTATTCCAGATCCTTTAGTAGATTTTTCTGTGTCTTCCATGGATTTCACCCTAGTGGGCAAATTTTTAGGAGCAAGACCACATCTAGAATCTCTTAGAAAAATGGTTAAAAGGAAATGGGTTATTCGAAGAGAGGTAGATATTACACCAATGTTGAATGGTGTATTCTCATTTATCTTCAACTATAAGGAAGACATGAATATGGTTCTTTGTGGAGGACCGTGGTTTTTTGGTAAATGCTCTCTCACTATTAAAAAATGAAAGCCTAACATGGATCTCTCAGATTCTTTTTTCTTAACCAATCCCATTTGGGCTAGACTTCATGGTCTCCCTTTAGAATTTTGGCATGAGGACATTTTTAAAGGTATTGCCAGTTCTTTTGGTGAACTTGTGGCATTGGATAATGCTACAGCTTCTAGAACCAAACTTCAAAGTGCTAGACTTTATGTTAAAGTGGCAAATTTGAATCATCTCCTAGAAAAGGTGGAACTAATATCCAAGCTTGGTAGAAAAATTCAAGAATTTTTTTTTGAAGATTTGCCCAACTCTTGTTATGCTTGTAAGAAACAGGGGCATCTGGTTAAAAATTGTCCCTCCAAAAGTAAAAATCATCCTAGTAGTGTTTCGGATGGGAAAAAGACCAAGGTCCAGCAAAAGAAAGTATGGAAACCCAAAGAAGATCATTGCCAAGAATAAAAGAATAATGAAGATTCTAAAGCTCCACATGCTGAGGCAGATAAAAAGCCTTCTTTTGAAGATTATAATGCTCCACATGCTGAGGCAGATAAAGAGCCTTCTTTTGGGAAAGTAAACTCTGAGAAAGAAGGACATGGTTTGCAATTAGATACCATAATACCTGAACAAAGAATAGATGATCTGACAGATCTATTAAAATAAATCATTTTCTATCAAAGGATAGAAGATCGATGGAGATATGTAGATGACAAAATTGTGCTAGAAGAAGGTGAATTCTTGGCTGAAGCCAGAAATAAATCAGAGGAGGGAGATCTTCTTTTTTCTCAGTCCAGGGAGATCCAGGTGTTATCTCAAGCTGATAATGACTTTCCTTTGGATGAGCCTCATCCCCTAGAATTTGTGAAAGATAATGGAGAAAACTCAAAGCATAAACTAAACCAAAGAAAAAGGGCTGAAAAAAAGATTAATACTAAGGGGGTAGAAACTAGAAGCAGCAAAATAGATCAGCAAACTAAGGTGAAACCTCTTGCTTCTACTCTGAATAAATCTGGAAAAAGAGCTGAACAACATTCTAAGGTGAAACTGGATGTTGGTACCCTGGACAAACCTGGAAGAAGATCTACTAAGAAAACCAGAGAGTTAGAAAGTATGCAGATTATTGTTGATGGTAGGCAGGCAACTATTCTGGATTTTACCCCTAAAAAATAGATTTAAAAATCATTACTTGAAATATTAGGGGGCTGAAAAGTATTCATAAACTGGATATTGGTCCCTGTAAAACCATATTTTATTGCTGCTCTTTAGTAGGTTTCAGGACTACTTTTCCTGGTGGATGTTAATGTTTTATCTTTTTTGATTCTGTTAAAGGGTTTTGGGGTCCCTTCAAAACTTGCTTTTACCATAATCTAAAAACTATTTATTTTCTTGATTTATTCTCGAAAGTCAAAACCATTAAAGTAAAGGAATCTAATGTATATCAAGAACTATATATTCATATAAATATAATCACATATAAAATTTCTTTAATTACACACTAGCATTTAAAACATATTATGCATATAATATTTTAAATCGAATGTACGTGTGTGTAGGGTCACTAGCAATTCTTTTGTCATCATTCATTCATCCTATCTAGCCCATCATCTTTGATGATACTCTCCCTAGTCAAGCTTTGAGGGTAGGATCTATCATGCATCCACCTCGTAACAAGTAGATGGTTAGTCTGAGTCATCATATATATCAATCAATGATGCAAAATTAACAAATATACATTCTCAATGTACAAAATTAGAAAATATAACTATCACATCATGTATACTTAATCACCAATAGCATTGTCTCATACTAGTATATGTCATAAAACTCTTATCAAAGCACTAATAATCAGATAATAACCATATTAATCTATGGATTTCTAAGGTTATAAATCATAGGGTGAAATCGAGATGTGACACCTCTCTAAAACTGGTCATCACTGTAGACACCGAAATCGTGTCGACTCCCCTGGTCCTTCCTCATCTTATTCTTCTTCGCCTATTTAACCCTTGCCGATCACTTGTTCCACCAACCTTGACCCTGGCAGCATGTAAAAATGAGCACAGAGCTAAAGCTAGACTCTATCCCCATTATGCATCTGCCGACGACGGTCTTTACCTGGCCGATGTCGCCGACGTCGATCACCTATCGGCCGACGTCAGCAATCCTACCGACGTCAGTCACCTTCCCGTTATCCGTTATCAGTTACCATTCAGTTTCCCGAAACGGTTGACGAACCGTCTCTGGAACCGTCCCCCGCCTTCATCAACCTCCGCCAACCATTCGAGACCAGATCCCCGAACGCTATTCGAAACGCTGATCAATCGAACCCCGAGCAATCATCAACCTGCGAACTCCGACATCAACACTACGACATCAACACTCTCGGCATCAACCAATCTGCATTCAATTCGACTGACACTATGGCTTTCATCGCATCTTCTGGCAGGTAAGTTTTATTCTATTTATTTTATTTCTTCCTTGGTTATTCCTTATCAGTTCTATCATCCCGATTCCTAAAACCCCCCAGACTCTGTTCAGACCTGTCTCGACTCTCCCAGACCCTATCCCGACTCTCTCAGACCTTGCCCAGACCCTGTCCCGACTCTCCCAGACCCTGTCCCGACTCTCTCAGACCCTGTCCCGAACCTGTTTAGACTTTTCCCAGAACCTGCCCCTACCGACGCCGGTCATTACCCCGACCGATGACGGCACCTTAACCGACGTCGGCACCTTCCCTAACCGACGCCGGCACCACAGAGACCGACGCCGGCGACTGTGCAGAACAGTGCTGCATATCAGGTACGCTCTTTTATTTTCTATCATTTATTTCTATTATTTTATCTTTCATTATTATCTACTTTCGTCTAATATTCTGCTTTTTTATCAGTGGGTTGATATCCTTCTAGGGAGTCTTCGTACTTCCGGGATCGGGCGTTCGCCTGATAGCCCACCATATCTTTGACTAACATTTTTTCGTGTTTTAGCCTTTTCTTCGCAGGTGTCATTCCTCCACAGCAAAAGAGGAGAATCTTTCAATGTCTGATTTCGGTGCGCACGACTTTATCAGGTACTTCTAGCCTTGACCATCTTTTAGTTTCTTATTTCTTCTTTGAATGTAGAAAGCAATTTTGCATAGAAACATTCTGGCACGCCCGGTGGGACCCTAGGTCCTCCTTGGGTTCTTTCTTTCTTTCGTTCATTTAGGTGCATTAGGTTTCTTCCTTTTCGCCTCCTTTCGTCTCTTCTTAAACGACATCATAAGCAGAACTAAAACGAACACTTCTTTCTTTCTTGCACTTCTAGACTAGTTAAAACTCATATTCTTCGACTCTTTCTCCATTCGTCTTCATACGAACAAACATTTTGACTTGGACATTAAAACACTTTGCATTCATCTCTGTTTGCCTGCATCTTTTAGACCACACATAGTAATTAAACCGCATATTGAATTAATCTAGATCACTTGATGTTACACGACCAGACCACCTGCACAAAACAAACATTTTAACTTACCTGAGACAAGGCCCGACTAGGATTTCATTCCCCAGCGGATACCTTACCCGTCCTGGTGACCCTACTTGGATTTCATCACCAAGGGGGAAGCCCACTCCGTTCTCTGGCGGAGTCTAATCTCTAGGCGAGGTATATCTTGGCTAAGCGAAACCAGCTAACCACTGGAATCGTGAAGTGAGGGGAGCTTGCTCCTTAGCACCAGGCCGCGTACCAGACCCTAACACAGACTTCTTTAGCACCATAACAAAACCTGAAACCATCCATAGACTGCTTCTTCTAGGACCTGACTCACAAAACCAACCTTCCACTACACACATTCTAAGGCATAAGCCACTATAATCCTAATAATTTACTTCTAGGGTTTTAGGATCTGCTTGTGTCTTCATCTTTTTAGTTCTTATCTGCTTGTTTGAGCTTGTGAGGACGTTCTTTCTTGCCTTGAATGGTTTTGACACGTAGTCAAACCAAGGCTCTTCTTGACCACGCTAACCATCTATCGCTTTCACCTACCCCGTCTATAAACAATCACATAATGGAGTTCTACTCGAAGACCGAAAGAATTCCTACTAGACTATCTCCAACCCAGACGCCTATCATCCCAGAAGGGGACCAAGACTTTGCAAGATTCTTGGACCTCAATACCGCAGCCCTCCAAAACTATCTTGCAAGAAAACCAATGCGGGACCTTTCGGACGACGTGGCGACAACATCCATACCATTCGCCACCCAACCTTTTACGACCCAACCTTTCGCCTCAACCATTAACCCGACCATGGCCTATACGCAAAGTTCGGCCTCCTCGTCTATTTTTAGACCAACCTCCACTGGGGTTTCGTTACCCCCTCAACCACCTGCAATTCAACCAAGTTCTACATCATACCAGAACTTGATTGTCTCGACCCCTCACACTTTTGCGCCTATATATGCAGGAGTGCCTACCTCGCCCTTTGTCAATGCCGTCACACAACCTCCTTTGGCGGTATCTAGTCAGCCTATGCCTTCTACCTTCATAACCCAACCACCTTTAGCCTCTACTTCTACCCCTGCGACTAGTCATCCATACATTGTACAACCGGCTATGTCGCACGCCTCCTCTAGCCTCTTCCAAGCGCCTTACAACCTAGGGGGCGCTCAACCCGCCAATCCGTCAGCAGATCTTATCAAGATGCTGATGGATAAAATGTCCAGTCTCGAAGCTTCTATCTCTGGTTCAAGTAATGTCTCTTCATATGACCAGATTTACAACGAGCCCATCCATCCTTCTGTCCCTATCCGACCATACCCCAACCATTGGGAGCTTCCTAAATTTACTCGCTTTCAGAGTAAGGAAGACCCACAACAACATCTAAAGGCATTTAGACATGCCTGTTATCTTATTGCCCACGACGATGCGTTGCTTTTACGCACGTTCCCTATGTTGCTTTCTGGCCCTGCCCTTGACTGGTATAGTTCTCTTGCCAGACACTCTATCTTTTCATTCATCCAACTCGCCCAACTATTCGTTGACCATTTCTCAATCAATATCACTAAACAAGTTTCGATCACAGACCTTTACTCTATCAGGCAATTTGACGACGAATCAATAGCCGATTTTGTCGCCCGTTGGAGAAGCTTGATTAATCAGCTCTCCTTCTCCTTGCCTCAACCCGAGCTCATTGAGCTCTTTTCCTGAGCATGTGTCAGTCATATCTCGTCCACCTTGCGGGTTCAGACATTCCACACTTTTGACGAGGCCTTCACCATGGCCCGAAAGCTTGAACTCCGTGCCATTGAAGAAGATAAGGTCAAATTGTGTAACACTAACACAAGAACCAATGACCATTCTTCTTCCAGACCTTCTTCTGCCCACTCTCAATCCAAGGGGTCGGCAAACGCTGTCATCTTTAGACCATCATCTTCATCAATAACTAACCGCTCATCATCTTCAACATTAGACTACATCAATAAACATTTTCAACGTCAATCCATACAGCGTCAATTCACTCCAATTGGAGAGTCATATGCCTCTGTCTTGGATAAACTCGTCAAGCAGGGGGTCCTCAATCTCCCTCCAATCCGACCACATCAATTCGACCCCTCAACACCTATCCCTGCATGGTACAGGGAGAATCACTTTTGCGACTATCACCGTGTCAAAGGCCATGACACGGATCACTGTCAAACTTTTAAAAACATCATACAGGACATGCTCGACAAGGGGAATCTTATCTTGGATAACCCGAATGCACCGCCCAACCAAAACCTTGACATCTTCAAGCAACCCTTTTCTAATCACCCGCATACTCAAGACAACGTCCAAACCATAACCAATGACCCTCAAGACCATGATATACACACGGTCGACACTATCTTTTCTCTTATCTCTGACCAACCTCTTTCACAGGTGGAAGATTCTTCTTCCCCTATACCTCCTCCACATGGCGAAGAACTTTCTTCTCCCACTTGTCCTCCAGCGACTTCTCCCATATTGGAGGACGCTTTGACCACATCAACACCAGCTGCCTCGCCTTCATCATCCATAGACGATCATACCTTTTTGACTCCCCAACCACACACAGAAGCCATGACTACTCCGGAGCTCTTTCCTCTTAAAGAGCCCACACCTTCAATCCCTTCTCCATTGAGAGAAAAACCGTCCACATCTAAGTCCAAACCCGCGCAGGCGTCCATCATGCCCAAAGAGACTAAACCTCTTGGTGTTCGCCCCACATCTAATCTTACCTCGCACAAAGGTGGCCCTCAACCCAAACCAAAGAAGGCTACTAAACCACACCGGAGGCCTCCTCCCCTATCTTCGTCATTACCTTCAATCTTGGGCCCACATCCGTCTACTTTACTCGGAGTGCTTCCCACTCCCATACTTCACAGAGGTAAGTCACCTCCATTATTTTACCAATCCGTCAGACTTATACCTCCTTCAAACCATCGACCAACGCCTCTTACGCCTCCCAAACCAATGTCACCAACCCTCTCTGCAATAAAACATCCTGACCCGTTAGCAGGTTCATATGCCTTGCTCTTACGGTAATTGTTGCAGTCCTCTCGTCTCTGTCTCCCGCCTCTTAGACCATATCACTCTCTCAGACCAAAACCACCATGGTTCGATGACACTCGCATTTGTGCGTATCATCGCACGCCTGGGCATGACACTAAACATTGTCATGCCCTCAAGGTCGTCATTCGCCAATGTCTGGGGAATGACACCTCTCTTCTCGACCACGTTATCAACAAACCTTCAACACCGCCCCACTCATCAATTCTCGGATCAAGGCCATCTTGGTTCGACAACTCTAAATTCTGCCACTATCATCACACTTCGGGACATGACACCGAGCGTTGTTGCGCTCTTAAAGCTGTCATTCGTCACCACCGAAAAAAGGATTCCCTTCTTATCAAGGATCCTCTTGACCACCCCTTTGACAAATTATCAACACCGACCCATACCTCTCCAACCTCGTCATCTAAATCGGGATCTCCACAACAGACTAGGGTCCCTTCGCTGCCTTTAACCCCTTTATTCGACATCAACACAGTCCATCTGACCACTAAACCTCAATCGACCTTAACCAATCCGTCAAACATTCTCTCTAGCCGCTGGGGGAATTCAACCTTCATCCAAACTTTGACCAATTTTTCAACACAGTCTCGACCACATATCAATCACTCTTTCAACTTAACCTCAACCAGACTAGCAACCAAACATTTAACCCGACCTCAACCAAACATTCGACCCAACCAAAGACCAAATACCAACCAATCAACTCTCGACCAACCATTGACCAATTATCAAATGACCAAATCTCAACCAAACATTCGACCCAACCTTTTTATCAAAACAGTCAACCTTTTTTCAACCAATCAGCAACCATATCAACCAACTTCACATTCACTCATTAATCAACACCTGACCAATCTGGAAAGAGGCAAATGGGGCAAGTTTGCTCCTAATTGACTCGGACCTTATCACACATAAGTATACACCAGGGACTTATCAGACCCTGAGCCTCTTAATGCGTTGCATCTGCGACCGTTCTACTGCTAGTCGAGTATTCGTCCACTTGACACTTAACTTGAGCTCATCCCTTGAGCAATCCCCGTCCTCTTCATCCTACTTCCTTTCAACCCTATTCCTCTTAACAATTCCTATAACCCTTTTATGATGTATGGATGCTTTGTCCTAATAAAAGGGAGCCCTTGACCTTCTATAATCTTGTCCATGACTCACATTTCTATAAAAACAAATCAAGATGTCAAAACATATCAAAAATATAGACTGATCCCTCGAAGGACAGCTGTACTATCATTACTGCATTACTAGACTGATCCCTTGAAGGACAGCTAGGCCAACTTATCAAACATTATTAAACAAAAATCTAGACCACTCCCTCGAAGGATGGCTATGACTAATCTGGCAATAAACAGCATTATTTTAGAAGCTTCCCGCATTGATCAGCTTCACAAACTGACCACCAAGCAAATGACATCTCTATGCAGGCTTCCCGCATTGATCAGTCTGCGCCAAAAAAAAAAAAAAAAAAAAAAAAAAAAAAATGAGTCACGGACTTGGCTTGTAGTTGTCTCAGGGTCTCCTATAAAAAGGGGCAAAGTTATCTCTGCTCTTAAAACGGGTTACCCTCTTTCCTCCTCCTCTCACCTGCTCAAGGGACTTCGAGCTCACTTTAATGTCTAAGTGATTCGATTACCGCTCTAACATAACTATGGTCAACGACGTCACGCATGACTGGGGCTCTTGGTTCTCTTAACCCCTATTTATGCTATCTTTTTGGTCCTTGTCAATGAAAGAGAAATATGCTTTTCACTTCTTCTGCACTTTGGTCACATTCATCCTCATCACTTGTCAATCGACTCAGCTCAACTCTCTTTTCAGACCATCAACATGACCTAGCCTATTCACCCTAGTTTCTATGGACACCAATACACATGGAAACTATCGACTCGACCCAATTTATGTTCAGCATAAACCAATACTTGCTGAAGCATAAATAGAACTCAATTCATTTTTAGCATACATCCATCACGAATATGGAATATTGCTAGGGATGAAAAACCCCTCAACCAATGTTGCAGAATACACCATTTGGAAAAGGCTGCAACATCTTTTTTTTTCTCATCATTTCATCATAACCATGACCAATCTATCAACTATTTTAACCACCTGTCTACCACTCGGACCCTTTGTCTGAACTACATTGGTCTGAGGCCCTTCCACAGGGGCTATGTAGGCAGCACTCAGATGACACGACTATCTTCTGGGGTTAGCTCGACCATTCTCGTTTGTTCGTCTCTCTGATGGACAAACCTTCTTGCCTTCTTTTAACCATAACCTTGCCCTTCATCATGACCCATTTCCATCCCTTTGACCCTTCCTCCCTTCTAGGGAGAACTACATCGGCCTGAGGCCCTATCACCAGGGCTATGTAGGCAGCACTCAGTTGACATGGGGTCTTCTAGGGTTAGCTCAGCCGCATCCTTTCGTCCATTCATCCATCCATCGACCACCAACCATTGGAGATCATGCCCATCTCCTCCGACCTCGACCACTTCCAAGACATTGTTGCCTTGGTTGTTTTAGCATGTATGCTACCTCATGACTGGTTAGCAGAATTGTGCGCAGACCTTTTTGGACCCTCACAAGTATAGGATCGCACGCCGGTTGATCCACACTACTTGTGACTTTTTTGTGTTTCTAGGAGCACTTCCTGAGCCCTGGATACCTGGGACACGATGACCCATTTGGAGCTTCAGCTTAGATTGAATGACCCGATCAGCAGACGACTAAATGCTGGGGCCCGGTTACTTCAATTTTGGCACTCCTCGACCCTTGACCTGCGACACTTTGGCCTGACCATCTCGTGTAGTGGTATGCGCGCAATCACGACCTTTGCAGCGTTCACCCTCACTCCTTTTTCATCCGCTCTTTGTCAAACCAGCACCCGATTCCCGGTTCCCTTCCCTCGACTCCTGCTTTGAGGGGGAATACCTTATTCATACTCGGGGCATTTCGCTTCCTATTTTGTCTTGCAGTTCATTCGAACAACCAACAAGACGAAATCAACCTTATCCCTCACCTGGGGCACTCCCTCCTGTTTTTGTCTTGCAGTTCGTCCAGAACAACCAACAAGACAAAAAGGGGCAAATGTAGACACCGAAATCGTGTCAACTCCCCTGGTCCTTCCTCGTCTTATTCTTCTTCGCCTATTTAACCCTTGCCGATCACTTGTTCCACCAACCTTGACCCTGGTAGCATGTAAAAATGAGCACAGAGCTAAAGCTAGACTCTATCCCCATTATGCATCTGCCGACGACGGTCTTTACCCAGCCGATGTCGCCGACGTCGGTCACCTATCGGCCGACGTCGGCAATCCTGCCGACGTCGGTCACCTTTCCGTTATTCATTATCAGTTACCATTCAGTTTCTCGAAACAGTTGACGAACCGTCTCTGGAACCGTCCCCCGCCTTCATCAACCTCCGCCAACCATTCGAGACCAGATCCCCAAATGCTATTCGAAATGCTGATCAATCGAACCCCGAGCAATCATCAACCTGCGAACTCCGACATCAACACTACGACATCAACACTCTCGGCATCAACCAATCTGCATTCAATCCGACTGACACTATGGCTTTCATCGCATCTTCTGGCAGGTAAGTTTTATTCTGTTTATTTTATTTCTTCCTTGGTTATTCCTTATCAGTTCTGTCATCCCGATTCCTAAAACCCCCCAGACTCTGTTCAGACCTGTCTCGACTCTCCCAGACCCTGTCCCGACTCTCTCAGACCTTGCCCAGACCCTGTCCCGACTCTCCCAGACCCTGTCCCGACTCTCTCAGACCCTGTCCCGAACCTGTTCAGACTTTTCCCAGAACCTGCCCCTACCGACGCCGGTCATTACCCCGACCGACGACGGCACCTTAACCGACGTCGGCACCTTCCCTAACCGACGCCGGCACCACAGAGACCGACGCTGGCGACTGTGCAGAACAGTGCTGCATATCAGGTACGCTCTTTTATTTTCTGTCATTTATTTCTATTATTTTATCTTTCATTATTATCTACTTTCATCCAATATTCTGCTTTTTTATCAGTGGGTTGATATCCTTCTAGGGAGTCTTCATACTTCTGGGATCGGGCGTTCGCCTGACAGCCCACCATATCTTTGACTAACATTTTTCCGTGTTTTAGCCTTTTCTTCGCAGGTGTCATTCCTTCACAGCAAAAGAGGAGAATCTTTCAACGTCTGATTTCGGTGCGCATGACTTTATCAGGTACTTCTAGCCTTGACCATCTTTTAGTTTCTTATTTCTTCTTTGAATGTAGAAAGCAATTTTGCATAGAAACAATCACCTCTATGAATCTTATTTAAATAAAAGTTTTGAATAACAAACAGAGTTTAACATCATAAAAACATAGTATCTAGTATCAAATCATAAAAAAAAAGTTTGCAAGTGTCACATACTCAAATTGAATTTATCATGATCACTTTGAGATTCAGAACCACAAGACAAGCCTATAAAATCTCTATAAATGTTTTAGTAACTTCCCCAAAAACACATGAGATCATCACAAAAATCAAAACAAATGACTAGGGAGAGTTCCATAAAACCTTCTAGTCTCTATGAACATCTCTCTAACCTAGAGAGTGTATTTTTCATGCAAAAAAAAAGTATTTAGGGATCCTGGTAAAAATGATGTATATATGTTAATACTATCGTTACTTCGCAAACCTTTGGATAAGTATAACATGTCAATAATGTCACTACTCCACCTAGCTTTAGATAAGTATGATGATGAATAGGAATTGGTAAAAATATATAAAAAATCATTGAATACCCATCCAATATATATATGCGTATGGCCATATGACTGAATTTGATAAATTTTACCTATCAAATCTTAGATTCAATAAGTCTGTTTGTCATATCTAACCTAGTACCAGTCAAGTCAATGTGAGACTAAATAGGATACTATCCTATCATTTAGAACTCACGTTCCTAATTCACCACTCTTCCCTCGGGTCTCCATAACCTAATGATCTTCAAAATATGCATAAAATTCAATGAAACACAAATCTATACTGACAGATCATAGAAAGTAATACTTTATGTTAAATGATTTTTAGTGTATTAACATACATATAAGAAAAATTATATAATTATTTTAAGATTGTATTAAGTTGCTACTAATCAAACATAACTAGTATCATATTTTACAACGTAATCTATAGTGTTATAATCATAGTAAAGAGGAAATAATACCATGATTAACATAACATACAAAGGCTAAGGATCATATAGTCCTTACAACCTTACAAATGAGACAATGTCTCCTTGCTGTGAAAAAGTTTATCCCAATTCTTTTACACTATTAAGATGTTCTATAAATATTATACCTTTTTTTTTTGGGCTGCAGGAATTGGGTATAGCATGGTCACCCCTATAACCTGCAGTGCACCTAGGTAAACTTTTTAACGTGACCGGCGGCACTGGAACGACACAACCATCCGGTACTATGGGGACGGGGGGGACTAGAACTCATGACCAGCCTCCTGAAACAGGAAAGACTTAGCCAGATGAGCTAGGCCCCTGCCCCAAATATTATGCCTTACTTGTTTTTGAAGAAAAATACATATCAAACTCTTCAAAATAATATGCTTCAAAAAGAGAATAATATCAGTCTAAGCCAAGGTATATAATAACATAATAGTTATAATCACTAGAATTTATATAAATTCAATGTTATCCACTCCTCATGGTCAAGTATACAAGTTTAGATAAAATAGTGACTCTAAAAAGTCACAAGTGAAAAGTAGAGAGCTAATATCTCATAAACAAAGCTTCTTACATACCCTCATACAGTAGAAGGAAACACCGCAATCCATGTTGCCAATCACTATCGTCTACTGACTTGTAAGTGTAGTATCATAACCTACTTCCACAAATGGAAAAAAAATACTAACCTCAAATATGCATCACTCATCCAATCCTAAAACTTCTCTCAACAATAAGTAAAAAATATTATCCCACTAACTCAAAGGAATAAGATCAAAATAATAATTTAAAATACAAGTTTTCTTTTTAAGGAAACACTAAATCAACATCCTATAATTATGAATCTTCTCAATAGATTAAAATGATGTAAGAGGAGAGTGATAGAATAACAACTCACCTCTAAGCTAAGATATATGAAACTTCTTCTCAAGTCTTCAAAAATATAAGGGGACTAATCCATATAACAAACTCCTAACACTAAATATTTGTCAACCACGACATCTATATTCAGCTACAATAAAATTCCCACCATACTATGTGGTGTCAATCAAGAATGGTCTTATAGGATTCCCACTCCTAAGATTTATGTAAGTAAAACATAAAACTAATGCATAAATACTTAAGTGAGAAACACTTCATACACAAAACATAAATGGTGAAGGTGATTTGATTACCAATAAATATATAATCATATTTGAGGTGTTCAATCTAAAGATAAAAAATATGGTATAAAACTCTTATTCATATTTCAAGAACTATGATATGCTCTAACCTACCTAAACACCTTATAAAACCATTGCCAATGAGACACTCGATAAATCAAACCTTTATTAACTCTAAAGGGGTATGGATTCCCTTAGGGTACACACTCAATATGCCACAAACATATTCACATTTCTCCTTTCTATTAAACATAAAAGTATAAAAACACTAATAGACTCATTAGGTCAAAGAATTTGAGCCACGACTCTGATACCACATGTAACAAACCCTCAAGTTGTACTTAAGATAATGTAGTATTTTTTTTTAAAACTAATTTCTAACATTCATTCACTCAACCACAATTATACTAAAATAACTTATCCAAACATAATCAACAACTTAGAACAATAATAGTTCTAAAATTTTAATATTGAATTCAATATAATATATCACAATTTTAAGAAAAGTAAATACATTAAGAATCAACTATAGTTAATCCACTAATACAATAACTACTACTCAAGTATTTATTTTCATTAGGCATTTAGACTTTAATATAATAAATAGATACCAAGCCCTCTGGAGCTCTAGTCAAACCAAATCATGTATCTATGAGTCTCAAGTATAGTCTCCAAGTAAATAGTACTATTATGGGGAGGGAGAGCATCATCCAAGTGCTTTTTTACACCAACCATAGACCAACGATCTCCTACACAATCTCCTATTAGGAAATGGACATCTTTTCATGGATAGGTAGATAGAATGGTACAAGAATCTAGATAAAAAATTAGTACCCATATGTATATGATAAAAATAAATGTGCAGTGTATCATAAAAAACATGTTCTATTGCAAAATATCACACTGACATGCAAATCATACATACCAAAAATAACGTCTCACTATACATTATCTAACCACAAGATTCATACTAAGTACATCCTCCTAGCAATCATATCACATCACATGATAAATATAGGAGTAAGCAAAGTGTACTATTTCATCAATACATGAATGAATCATACATTATTATTTAACTCATACAAAAAATAATGCTTACAGTTCATACCACTCAGATATGGTTCACATTAAATTTCAAATTTCCAACTACTACATAATATCTAAACAACTAGACCCTATGATATCCCATATTATCATAGTCTAGTATTATAAGTTATAACTACTATTTTTCTCACAATTAATAATATTAAGTAGTCATAAATACATAGAAATATACACTTTTAATCAAATAAAAACATATAACAAAATAATTCATATAAACACATAAAAATCTAACTTAACATTCATTTACACTCTCAAGGTTATATGCTTGCATACATGATATCCTACTAACTGCTACAAACCATATTATTCAAGAATAACCAACACATATTTAATTAGTCAACATAGGCAAGAGTCTAGACATACAGCTATAGTATGTACCATCTAAGCATATATATTTAAGCTAAAGTATTTTATGATATACCATACTATCATAGCTCATTGTGCATAAAGCAACCTACTCAACATGAACAAACAATCTTATTCTATAATTATTAAACAAGCAAATATAAGATTATAACACTGGGTATACCCTAGATTAAATTACATAATAATAATCATATGAAAACATATCTCTAAACACACATCACGATGCACTATTTTATACTATAACAGTGTAATTAATTTTACATATAAATATTTTCACAATATGTATTGTACAAAGGTTTTTATCAGTTATTTATGTGAGTCAACTTTACACAATCTAGGTTCATGTATTTAATTCTACAAGCTAGATCAAACACATACAATATTTCATAATAGCAACTAACATGTATTAACCATCAAAAGCGTGAATGAACCTTATTTATTTATTTCACAACCAATATCTATGACAAGATAGTAAATCTATCAAACAGATATAATGCAAGTCATTTAAGGATTCTATTTAATCTTTGCCATAATGAGCTAATTATTATAATTATACCCCTAAATCATAGCTCATATTTAAAACATATACAACTGATAATAACATGGTAACCTTTTTTAGTGTAATTATTTGATACATCATATAAGATTATAATAGATGTTAGAGAATTTATGCACTTTCTAAGTTCTCTTATCACTCACCATGCATAATGTTGACCATTTTTCCTCTCAAGCCAAAAATGAGTCAACCCCCTATAGTCAAGATCTTATATAGGGAATTTTTACAATGTCATAGGGTATGTTGTATCTTTTTTTATGTCATTTCTTATGCCATTTAGGTTTAGTCATAGTCTAGCTTGGTCTTTATGTTATTTGGTGTCTAAGGGACCATTTTAGAGTCATATATGCAAGTGGCTGGTCTCCATGGTGATCAATGAAATTAGAGCATGGATCAGGTTACTAATGGATGAGATGATGGAAGGTGTTGTCGAGACCCTATAGCTCCAAGAATTTGAATGAAACCACCAATGTTTGGCAAGGTGATAAAACAAACAACTAAGAGGCTAGAAGGCTCAGGGGTTCTATGGGCTATAGGAGGTCTATAGTGGCTATTCAGTTTACCAGCTTGCACTAAGCTATAGATAAATTTGTAAACTAGGTATGGGATAACATGAAAAAGTACAAAAAGTACACAATATCCTATAATAGATAAAAACATAGTAAATTAAGTGGTTAAAACAATACTATGGATTACATAAATAATATAAAAGTAATAGTATTGAATGAAATGAAATAACCAATGGAATGTAAATCTAAAACTAAGGCACTTCAAGGCCAAGTGAAAGACATTTTGAGAAACAAAGACATTTTCAAGCAAGGGTTCAATAACATGCCTATTCTAAATTTAATCTATCCTTTTAAATCAAAACTATTGTTTTCTAATCATGCAATGTTCTAGTTTTAGAAAAAGAGGGAGAAAATGTGTGAGCAAGTTTTCTAGTGTATTTTGTACATGTATATCTCTAATATGCAATGAGGAAGGGTTTTAAAGAGAGAAACAACATGAAAAAAAAAAATTCAAGTAATGAAGGTATTCTTCAAAGAAATATAAATGCAATAAACTTTGGAAACTACTCTAAGCAATATACAAAACAGCTATTTTACTAAAATAGTTAAAACCCTAACATATACACTACACAAACAAAGGATTTGCACTTACAAAGAAAAGTGCCCTCAAATCAAGATCAAATATGAAGTGTATATATTCTACCAACTAGGAATCCAAGATAATAATTAGTGTATGAGGAAGACCAAGCTAGGTGCAAGTTGAAGTCCAAACTAAGAGCCAAAAGTTCTGGAGGAGATGAAGGAGAAGCCACAAATCTATGGAAGAGCCCATATAAGGAGAAAAAAATAGGTGCAATAGAGTCTTGAGGGAGCAAGGAGTAACCAAACATCTTTAATAACATTGTCAATAGTAATGAGAATCACCAATGGAAGCTAAAACAAATAGGGCATCCCTAAGCACAAAGGAAGCTATTATACCAAGCAAGAATCAAGAGAGATTCAAAGAGGCAACCAAACTTCCAATGATATAATAAAGTGGGAAGATTAAAAATAGAGAATGATCAAGAGAGGGGGATCAAAATTAATGAGAAAGAGGCATATATCTCAACCCTAATCCACCAAAAGATGAAAAACTAGTCATTTATAGCCATTTGGGACCAAACAAGGATCTTTTTCACACATTTTGCCTAGGTCATAGTCCACACCACAAATTTTATGAAAGAAACATGTGGCCTAGTACATGGGTTTCCTCCCTACATGATTATATAGGTCAAATAAAGGCCTAGGGTAGTCAATAAGTCCTCAAAAGGACCCCATAGGGCCCCTAGAGGGTGTGTCTGGCGGTGGACTAGGAATGTGTAAGGGATGAGAATATCATGCGAGAAAGGTATAAGTAGGTGGAAAATATCTCAAATTAGGATGACTAGGGTCATTATTCTACGCATGAGCTGATGTGTAATCATAGGGAGGAGTAGGCTCATAAGAAGTATGATTAAATATGGCTCTAAGATATAATTAGTTGATGTTTGAATGAACAAGGAGTGTTGTGAAGTACTTAGAAGCCACACCAAAGCAAAAAAAAGCAAGTAATGCAAAGATAACATAAAAAATTACTTGTACTTACCAAATAAGGATGATCATAGAATAATATCAATGATGTAATCCATGGTTGAAAGTGCAAACACTACATAATCCAGAATCCAACTCCAACTCTAGATTCAACTCTAGCTCCAACTCTTACAAATAAGGAACACAAGTGATATCAAATCAAATCATATTATCCAAAATGGCATTCACTAAGGTGTGAGCCCTAGTGTTCTCCCTGCAAGGGATATGGGTGAACTGGACATCCTCAAAAAAAGAGATAAAATCATGCATTGCCTTGAATAGGGGGAATAATTCAAAGCTAAAGACAACTCAAACACCCATGAGTTAAGACATGGTTAACAGTGAGTTAGAGAAAAACTGCACATAGCATGTGCCTAACTCATGGGAATCAGTCAAGGTGCCATTGATTATGTGATACTTAATGGTATTATTCATCTCACTAATCAAGAAATGACCAATTGTAACAAGATCATGGCCCCATAGATCATTAATAAAAAAATTTGTAGTTATAAGTCTTTATTTGCCCTGGCTATCACCATATGTGTGAATCACCACTGAGAGGTACATTATGATGGGGATTGAGAAGGTGGGGTTAATGTTTGTGAATGAGATCTCTAAACCCAACCAAGTAAGAAGATGACAATGTGTAGGATGCATGAGGATGAGATTATTGTAAGCTTTCATCTCATTGAATGGGTTGGGTGCTATACTATGGATGGAATAACACTCAAGATTGGATTCAACTACTCTAGTGGCCTCAGTGGGAGATGTGTTGAGAGATCCAATACTATAATGGGAAAAGTATGACATAAAGGGGAGCTCAATGTCTGGGGAGATGTCCTAGAAGAGGTCTTTCAAAAGAGATAAGCTAGCCTGGCATCATAGAGTGGGAGAGGCAGTTGACTGATGTATGCTAGACTCCAAAAGAGTGAATATTGCTTGATACTTAGCTAGATAACAAAATTCATCCTTGAGAAAATGAGAGTCAGATGTAAGGGGTATGTGTTAATATATAGAACCCCAAGAGGAGATATCCAAAGCCTCACTTGAGGGCTTTGTCTTTATGTAAAACAATGCTTAGGGAACTGGGTTAGCCTCCATAGTGTGAACCTCACCTTCATGCATGAACTAAACCATGTAAAACATGGCCGACATGATGGCCTACATATAAGTGGTCTAGGGATGACCAAGAATCAATTGTATGAAAGATCCAAATCTAACACACAAAAATTAATCCTAACTATCTTGTAGCTAAACTTATCCTGGATCTTCACATTTCCCACTGGCATAACTATCATTATTGAAACTAACATAGTTATGATTAGAATCAAAGAGATTATTTTGATTGATCCTAAGCTCATTAAACACAAATAGAGGCGTGATATTCAAGGTGGTTCCTTCATCAACAATGCACCACTTGACATGGCAATCATCAACAAAAGTCTTGATATAGAGAGGGAAATGATCCCTCTTTACCAGAATCAAAGCATTTGGCAAGAATGATGGGTAAAAAGAGAGAATAAGAGGATGAGGATGCTCAAGTTTATTATATTTAAACATTACTCCAACATCATCTTACAATGTATCCTCATGAGAAAGACAAGGCTCATCAAATATGAGGCCACTTTGCTCAGGGTAAAGGCAAAGTAGGTCCCAGATGGAGATCCTAGCCGAGAGGCCCTGTAACTCCTCTATGATGGAGTATAGATGTTATTTAGCCTAGGGAGGGATGTTACGTAAAAATTCAAATCTAAATTTGGGATTCCTTTCCCCCATGAGTTGGATAGGAGGCCTAATACCACTAGTCTCTCCAACAAGGTCGGTGGCCCGACCCAAGTGTGTGTTAATAAAGCACTCATAACTAGTAGGAGTGATGTTAATAGCAGCAACAAACTTACTACTCTCATGCTTGAATTTACCTCATGGGTCAACTTGAGAAGAGGAGTCAGAAGAGGTAGAAGAGATAAAAGAAGAATGTGGGGCCTTAGCCTTTGATTTCTTTTTTTTCTTCTTCTTTTCCTTATCATGGTCTGGTAGAGGCTCCTTAAACACATCCAAATTATGGCTGGGCTCAACAAGAGGAGAACTATGAGATGGAGGTGAGGCTTTCCCATCAGACTTTTGGGAAACACAATTGGCATCATCATGTCTCTTTATCTGATAGTAATTACAAAACTTGGTAGGGTCATAAGGAAACACCATTTGTTATTTTACTAGACCGGATTTAGAAACCTTATTTTTAGTTGGTTTCTTATTCATGAAATTTACCTCACAAATTTATTTCTTGTCTTTCTTCTTAGGAGGATAATTAGTGACACCATCATCAATCATGTTGCATTTGTGATCATGTGATGAGGATGACTTTTGGGAAGGTACAGGCTGTATGCCTGCATGCACCTCAAACACTTCAATATTTAGACACTCATTAATAGCTTCATCATAAGAGGTGGGATCACACTTGAAGACCTTGAGGTGAACCTCCTACCTTAATGCTCAGGTGAACATATCATATATTTGGTCATTTGAGAACCTGGTTCTATATGTATAAACAACTAAATACCATCTACGCATAAAATTAAAGTTCAACTCACCCTTGGCTTACACCATGGAGGTGAGTGACTAGATGCCAAGGCTAAAAGGTCTAGAAATATCAAAATATTAGAGGAAATCATCTAAAAGGAGCTAGAAACTAGAGAGAGAATTCAGAAATAGATTCTAAAACTAGGCAAGAGCTTTAGCTTGTAGAGAATGAGTGAAGAGATTCAACAATATGCCTTCATCTTATTCCCAATCCATACACACCATCATGAATGCTATAATATTCTCTATGGAACTAGAGTCCTGAGTCCCATTAAACTTTGGCAGATTAAGGGATAAGAGTAAGAAGGGGAATAACACACACCCAAGGGGCTATAAGATTTAAATAGAGATCTTCATAAGCAAAGTTGATAGTTGGTTGGTGATGAGCTCCAATAAGGGGATCTTGATGGTATTGATGTTGCCTATATACATATACATCATCATAACCATGTCCATGGAGAGCATGATGTTGAGGTGACTCCTGATAGGGGATCTGTCATAATAAAAATCATCTCTACCATGAGATGAGGAATGATCATGGGAGGTGTGACATTCCCCATAGGGATGATGGGAAGATGTGCCATACTAAGGGAAATGGTCATGATAACCAAAATCTCCCTAATGCTGGTCACATACCATCAAATGAGGATCAAGTGATGGCCATTGATACTCTTGATACGCATCCTATAGATCTCTAGTCTGCTGGTGGTGATCAAAATCAACATGCTCATCAAAAAATTTTAAGGACTAAGAGGATGTGAAGAACCCTCATGATGAAGATATCATATTGAGTGGGAATAACTATGATCCATAACATGGATATGTAGTTATTCCTTCTAGAGAATTTCATACTAAGAGAGAAGCAAGGAACTTAGGTGAGAACTTGTTGAGGCACTCAACACTGAATGGGTACAACCTTTATCCCCAGAAGATGCATGCCATTGACTCCTAAAGGAGAATGATTCACTTTATTCACTTGAAGATGTTGATGGTAATTGTCAATGATTGTATGTAGTTCATTAGGTCATAACTGGGAAAGAGGATCCTCATCACCTCAAAAGGGTGAGTGATATGCGACATGATGATGAGAAGAAACATCCTTAAATGAATGAAGCTCAGACTGATGGAAAGGAGATTGAGTCTGTTGGTTATAGTCCTACCAATCTTATTCCCTATCAAATGCAATAAGGTGTAGGCTACCATGTTGGGTTGAGGGAGGCTCTTGGGTCTTATGATGTCTATGGCATTCCATTATAGCCATGGCTTGCTCATGAGTGAGCTCATGGGTGAGACCCTGTATCCACTATGAATAACATCCCAAAGGTGGGAGATTAGCCATGGATGTAATAAAATAAGAGCAACATGAAAGACAAAAAAAAAGGCAAATTAAAGGAGAACCAATAGGGAGAATACCTCAAAACCAAAGTAGGATACAACAACTAAGGTGAGAGCTAAAACACAACTGAAAGTAAAGCCTAGTAGATAACAAAGGGGAATTGTCTAAGAGAGCGCTAAATGAGATAGAACTAGCATGAAATCATATATGAGGTCCCACTAGGTGTGCTAGAATGTAGCTCTAAGAATATAAATATAACCACCCATTTTTGGTAGGGTTCTAAAGCAAACCACTAAAAAGCTAGAAGGCTCAAGGTATCTATGGGCTACATGAGGTCTATAGTGGCTATATTTGTTGGTTTGCACCAAGCTATAGACATACTTATAAAATAGGTTAGGGATAGCATAAACAAGTGCAAAAAGTACAAAATCTCCTCTAATGGATCTAACCATAGTAAAGCAAGTGGCTAAAACTATAATATAGATTGCATAAACAATATAGAAGCAATAATATTGAATGAAATGAAATAGCCAATGAAATGTAAATCTAGTAACTAGGGAACTTTGAGGTCAAATGAAAGATACTTTTTGGGAAATAAATATGTTTTCAATCAAGGGTTCAAGATCATCCCTATTCTAGATATGATCTATCCTTTCAAAGCAACACTATTATTTTCTAATCATGCAATGTTATAGTTTTAGCAAGAGAGGGAGAGAATGTTTGAGAAAGTTTTCTAGTGTGTTTTGCACATGTATTTCTCTAATATGCAATGAGGAAGGGTTAAAAATAGAGAAGTGGCATGCAATAAAGGAATACTTCAAGAAATTAAAGTATTCTTCAAACATATACAAATGCAATAAACTTTTGAAACTGCTTTAAGTAATATACAAAACAACTATTTAATTAAAAAAGTTCAAACCCTAGCATATACACGACACAAACAAAGGAGTTTCACTTTGCAAAGCAAAGTGACCTCAGATTTAGCTCAAATATGAAGTCCAGATGTTTTACCAACAAGGAATCCAAGCTAAGAAGCAATGTAGGAGGAAGACCAAGTTAGGTCCAAGCTGAAGTCCAAACCAAGATCCAAAAGCTATGGAGGAGGTGAAGGAGAAGCCACCAATCTATGGAAGAGCCAATACAAGGAGCAAAAAATAGGTGCAATGGATTATTCAGGGATGAAAGAACAACCCAAAATATTTAGGAACACTATCAATATCAATGAGAATCATCAATGGAAGCTATAGCTATATAGGGCATCCTCAATCACAAAAGAAGCTATTGTGCCAAAAAAGAATCAAGGAGGTAGCCAAACTTCCAATGATATGATCAAGTGGGAAGACTATATCCAAAGAATGATCAAGAGAGAGAGGGATCAAAATGAATGAGAAAGAGGCATATATCTCAACCCTAATTTGCCAAAAGACCAAAAACTAGTTATTTATAATCATTTGGGACCAAACAAGGGTCTTTTTCACGCATTATACCTAAGTCATAGCCTAGGGCATGGCTTTTTTGAATGACACATGTGGCCTAGGCTGTAGGTTTCCTCCCTCAGCCATGTCTTAGGTCAAACAAAGGCTTAAGGTGGTCAATAAGTCCTTGAAAGGGCCTTGTCGGGTCCTTAGAGGGCATGTCTGGTATGATAAGAGACCAAGGTAGACTAGGTATGTGTAAGGGATGAGAATATCATGCAAGAAAGGTATAAATGATTGGTGAATGTCTCAAAGTAGGATGATTGAGGTTGATAGTCTACACATGACTTGATGTGTAATCATAGGGAGGAATAGGGTTATAATAAGTATGATTATAGACCTTATGGGATATTAAAAGTACTTAGAATGACTTAGGAAGTTTATGGTATTCATTTGGTTCTTCATTGTGTTCATCTAGACATCTTAGGTCTAGTGGTAAAGATTTTGAGTAGGTATTTTTCTGATGTCATAATTACCACATACAAATAAGTTAAAGAGAATCAATCATTTGGGTCTATTCACATTAGTCCTGAGAACATATGCACCAAGTTCAAGGTCATCCACCTAAGCATGGTAGAAGTTATGTAGGTTCAAATTTGGCCTCGTGGTCAAAATTCGCTAAGTTTCCATACTTAGCCAATTTTCAAGGAGCTCAAATAAAGTTGAGTGAGCACATTGATGAGGCCATATCCCACACATGTGGTAGTTATAGGAGAAAATGATCATATGGGTTTGTTCAACTTGGTCCCTAATTATTAAGTGATGAGTTTTAGATCATCCACCAAAGTACAACAGAAGTTATGTAGGTTCAAAGTTCTCTCCTCAGTCAAATTTTTCTAAGTTTCCCATACTTAGCCAAATGAAATAGATCATCATAGGACTATCGTGCGGGATCAAATAGGCCTTCCAACTTGTGCATTTAATATCTTCACTTAGAAGGCTCTTAGGACCATTGGATCAAATGGGTTCATTCTTTTTGGCCTCAAGAACATCTCTTGATAATTTTGTACATCCATGAATTTTGTGCTTCAAATTATAAGCTTCAAAAAATGGACCAGTAACATAAGACATTCATGTTAACTTCAAGTTTAAGCTCAAAAAAATGAATCCTTTTGAGCTTAAATTTAACAGTCATATGAACACCAATGATAGTCACACAAACATCATTTGATGAGAACAAGGATGTCAATTTTAAGATCATGAGCTAGCATTGGATTTCAAATAGTGGGTCCCAACAAATCAATGGTTGGCATTTGATCAAACATTCATATCTAAAATTGAGTGGAGGTCAAAAGGGTCTATGAATCTCAATAACAACTGCATGTATGATAGGTGTCAACAATGCATTCAACTAACAGAGGATATATGGCTAGCACTTGATCATGTAGATTAAAATAAATGAAGCAAGATGAGTCAATATGTCAATGAGCTGAGTCAAATTTTGATGACAAATTAGAACAAAGGTGAGCCCAAGGTTTTTGATTGAGGTTGAGAAGCCATTTTTGATAAAGGGAAACAAGGTTTTGCAGGGTCATCTCAATGCCATTGAAGTTGGTTCAAATGCCATGAAGTGATCAAAGTGATGTAGTTAGGTATAAGGAATATAAAGGACCACCATTGGAACTTAGTATGAACCTCTCATTTTGTATTTTTATGGCTTATAGGATTATTTATGCAACCTTATTTTCCATTATTAGATGGACATATTCATGATCTATTTAGACTTAATAGGAAAACCAAAAGTCTAAGATTGGTTTTCCATATATAGTAGATCCATGAGCATGGAGACCAGTTTGAGACCAGTTTGAGCATGATCTATTTAGAACAAGAGCTAGAATTTTGATGGATGTTGTGAAGGCATACATATAGGCTCCAATAGTTTCATCTCCAAAACCAACTGCATGAAAGGGACCTCTTCTCTCCATTGTACACATCATGACAAACTGGTTTGGAGTGGTTTAGCATTAGGAAAAAGCCCTAAAAGATTGATTTGAGGATTACAACCACAATGATGCCAGAACCCAACTTAGAAAAACTTAATCCCATCATTTTAACCATTAGGAAAGATCAAGGAGGGAATATTGTAACTGTGCAACTACTTGAAGTGACCCAGATCAATCAAATGGTCTGAAGGAGCATAATTTGTAGAAGTAGTTGTAACTATGGTTCAAATATTCAAACTAATTGATTCCCCTTTTCAACACCAAGGCTCCCTTTCTCTTGCGACCTTTTTTATATAAATATATCTTTTGAGCCATTGTAAAATAACGATACCATATATAGTAAAGCCCTACTGGATTGAGTTTATATTTTACCTTTGAACATTAATACAAGTATGTTTTTGAGTTTTGAACAATTGTCTAAGTCTGAAAGTGATGTATGGTTATGAAAATTAATATTCTCTATCCTTCCATCCTTGATCATTTCATGTTTGAGCAAGAGTTCCTAGTCTAATAGGTCATATAGAGTGTCACCTATTATGTAAATCTTTTTCAAGTGTATAATTATCTTTGGAGTGTGTAATATACCCTTTGGTTCATTTTCCTTTGGTTTTTGCTCACATCTCACCTCTATATTGAAATACTCATGTTAGAACCTATTCAAACTTAGAGACTAGTCTATATGTTTTGTTTCATCATGGTAGAAAAATGATGGTCATGTGGAAGACATTCTTGGTGCATCACCTCCTTTAGAGTAGGTTCAATTTATGAATTCTCTAACTCTTTTACTCATAAATTAGTAGTAGTTTAAGTAATAAAAAGTGCATGAAATATTCAGGGAGCTAGCCCTTAAAATCTAGAGACTCATTTCCATTATAGGTATACTCATAAAACTGGAAATGTTCCCATGTTGCCCAAATCTATAAGAGGCCTAAACAACCTTTTATAGGGTACAAGATTTGGTTACAATAGTTTTAGCATGCCCGATGGGACCCTATTGTCTTCAAGATAACTTATCAAGGTAAATATTGGTCTTAACAAACACCAAATGCAAAATGGTGCACTACTCAGCATTGGTAACTCTTCAAAGTAAATCTTGTTTTAGACCATTTTTTTGTTATAAACTTGACCCCATAATTCATGGTCCTCACTAGGTCATCCTTTACTAGAACATCCAACCCTATTAATCCACCCATTCATCTAGAGATCCCTCTTGTAATTTAATATCCACAACGTAATTTTCCCTTTGAAGAACAAGTAGATTTTACTAGGGAGGAAGAGAAGAGGCTAAAGAAGTCAAAGATATTGAAGAAGAAGACATGGATAGACCTCATGCTTTTCCTACCTTCAACACTAATAATCCAACATAAATTCATGCATATGATGCCATCCCTGCTAATGCCACAAAATGTGTGCTCACATTCAATGGTGAGAGTCATATCACACCTAGTGAGCACATTAGAGATGTTTCTAACTTTTGCGATTTCCATAAAATTATTTGAGAGAACATTTCCATTAGACTCCTTTCCATGTACCTTAAAGGAAAGGCTCTTGATTGGTAATCTATAAGGTGGATGCATCATAGCATGGGATGATTTTAGAGTGTTATTGACTTCCAAATTTGTAAATGAAAGTGACCATGCTTCTCTCATACATCAACTCAACATGATAAAGAGGGGACCCCAAGAAATAATGCATGGCTTCAACAAAAGGTTTTAGAAGACTTGGCATAGGTTTCCTCCCCCTATGAGACAACCTGCTAGTTTTGTGTTCCCCACTTACTTGAGAGCCATTGGGACTGAAATTGTCATCATGCTTAAATCTGTGGGAGGATCCACCCTCCCTGAAGCATATGAGATTTCTATCAAAGCTAAAAATAATCTCATCCAAGATCAAAGATTGCCACTTAAATTGTGTATACCTCCTTTGTCTCATACTTCTGCTAATACTCTAGATGTAGCCCATGTTCTTAATGCTAATATCAAAACTAAGGTGGATTTTAGGTAAGCAAAAAATAATGTTGATTGGAAAGCAAATTTCTCAGCCTTAGAGGCTCAAAATAGACAAGCTAATGTGTAACTAGGTACCTATCAAAACTCTTACCCTTATCAACAATAGTATGGTTAATAATATGGAATATGAAGAGGCCAATGGTAGTCTAATCCCAATAGACCTGCTAATGCATACAATCCTAACTCTACCACCAATGCAAAGGAGATGGTACCAGTTCATAGCACTTTGGCACAGAGAGAAGATTAGAAACAAGACCAATTCATGGATGCCAATCAAAATGGAGAATAAGATCTGGTGGCTCAAGGAGTAGTTACTCCCCTCCTATCAAATGAGGATGAGGTGATGATGCAAGTTAATGAGGGTTGACAACCTCAAAGAGAGATCTTCACAAACTTTTTGGTTGAAGCCACTTTTATGTTAAATCAATGAGCTTCTATTGTAAACAATACAAGGGCCAAGAAGAAGGCTCTAGGAGGTGGTATTAGTATGCCCACAATCTCATCCAATCCTTCTACAAGGAAACATGACACAAGTATAAGTGTGACAATTCCAAAGGGTTCTGTGGTAGTCCAAAAGGCTTTTACACCTTCAACAAGTCAAAATATGGTAAGGTCTACTCCAATTCCTCAAGTTTGAAGTAATTATCTACCTATAAATGCCATAGATAAAGTAGGTATGGCTTCTTTAAACATCTTAGATTCTTTGAATAATACTAAAACATCCATTTCTCTTTGAGATGTCCTTCATATGCCTGGTTAAAAAGAAATCCTACATAGTTATCCGTTATCCCTGCTAGTGCCTCAACCTGAAATCAAAGTCATGGCCATGGTGATCTTGTGATTATCCTATTAAATTTTTTTAATCATCCACTATGCTTAAGAAACCCCAAAAATTTTACCTCACCCTCATTATAGGTTAAAATAGTACATAATTGCATAGTTGATAGTTAAAATTCTACTTCTATCATGCCCAGAATTATAGTTAAAAAATTGGACCTAAAATATTAGCCACATAACAAATGGGTCCTTTAGTTATATCATACACCTACCGTGACATTAGGTCTAATAAAAGTCTTGAATGTTTTCTTGCATGTTTGTCCTAGTTTTCCTATCTTGCAAGACATAGTTGTGGTTGATCTCCCAACCCACTTTGTAATCTACCTATAAAGGGACTTCACAGCCAACATAGGTGGTTATCTCTTAGCTAACTGGAGAAAAAGACATGGGTCCAAGGTGACAATTAGGACACAACCTCTTGCAAGGTTTCATATTGAAACTTACATTGAAACAAGTTCTAATTTAAATTATGTTATTTATGAAGAGAAGGCTTCTATTCTAAATGATGGCACTTCCTCCAAGCTTGAGGGCATTTCAAATTTGTTTCTTAATGACTATGACACTACTACTTATGAGTAGTATCCCTATGATCTCATGGAGGAAATTGATCTAGGGGTATATTTTATACATAAGCAAGGAATACAGATACCTCTACTTTTTAAAGAAGAGGGTAAAGATGATGAACTATGGAAGATGTTTTGTGATGGTTCAATAAGTAAATTTGGTGTAGGGGCTGGTGTTATGTTGGCCTCTCCAACCAAAAAATAGTATTATGATTCATATGGATTTCATTTTAGTTGCACTTGTAATGTGGCTGAGAATGAAGGTTTGATTCATGGCCTTCAATGGGCGAGGAGAAAAGGAATCAAGAACTTGCAAGTGTATGGAGACATTAATTTGGTTGTGCATCAAGTGAGGAATGCGATTGTTGTTAAGAACCCTTTTCTTAAGTCATAGAGTCATAGTTTATAGGATCTTTTCTAATACTTCAATGCATTCAATATTTGCTCAATCCCAAGGGAGTAAAATAGTCATGTTAATAGACCAGCTATCATATGAGCTCAATTTGACACTCCAACTACCATAAAAGAGGAAAGGAAACAGTATTATATTAAGATCATTATCAAACCTTCTATACCTGATAATCAAGTGTCTTGGCAAGTGTTTGAAAGTGACAAACACATTGCATGCTTCTTAAAAAATGAAGCTGAATTTTCTTCAAAGAATCAAAAGAGGCTCCAAGAAAAATTGGGTGATCAAATTGTACAACTAAGGACCAATAAGATATCTAAAGGTTTGGTCACCTTAGAAAGTATCTTTAATGATAATGATCAAAAAATAAAGGAGAAAGTGAGTGTATCTAAAAAATAGGAGAAGTATGAAAGGGTCTTGATCTTCAAGGACAAACTCCTCAAATTGGGCAAGATATTTTCTACATTAGAGAAGTAAGTATTCATTGAGTTATATAAAGAGTTTCATGATATATTTGCTTGGGAATATAATGACCTCAAGGGATTTGATCCTAGCCTAGCACACCATACCATTGAGTTGTAACTTGGAGTTAAACCAATTAGATAGAAGTAGAGACCCATCAACCCCAAGGTTGAACAGCTCACAAGGTTAGAGCTTACCAAACTCCTTGAATCTAAGATAATGTTTCCATCAAACATTCAACATGGGTAGCTAACATTGTGCCTATTAGAAATAAAAATGTGGAGATAATAATTTGTGTATATTTTAGAGATCTTAATAAAGTGTCACTCAAATATCACTATCCTCTACCCTCAAAGGAGCAGATTTTGTAGATGGTTTCAAGTTCTTAGCATTTCTCCCTTCTAGATGGATATTCAGGCTACAATCAAGTTTTAGTTAATGAAGATGATCAATTCAAGACATCCTTCACTACCAAATGGGGGACATTTTCTTATAGGAAGATGCTCTTTGGTCTATCTAATGCCAGTGCCACTTTTCAAAGAGTAATAGATATGGCCTTCAAAGGTTTGATCAATGAGATGTTGTTGGTATATTTATATGATATAACAATATTTTCTAAGGACACTAATCTACACATGCAACACTTAAGGAAAGTGTTTAAAATATGTAGATAGTATGGGGTGTCTCTTAATCTAGATAAGTGCACCTTTGCTATTCATGAAGGTAAGCTCTTCGGACATATTATTTTCATGGATGGTCTGACTATTGATCTTGAGAGAATAGAGGCTATTCTAAGATTATCATTGCCCTTACATAAAAAAGGTCTTCAAAGTTTCTTGGGAAAGATAAATTTTTTAAGGAGATTCATACCTAGTTTTGGATCTTTAGTAAAATCTATCACAACTATACTCAGGAAGAACTAGGTCTTTTCTTGGACCAAATAAGGTAAGAGTACTTTTGAAGCCATAAAGAAAGAAATAGCATAAGCTTATACCCTTGTGAATCTTTATTTCACTAATATCGTCATGTTGTATTCATTTTTTAACTTTGATAATGCCTTAGCCATGCTGATGCAAAAAGAATGATGAGGGAATGGAAAAACCAATCGCATTCTTTAGTCAAGGTTTAGAAGATTATGAAGTCAAATACACCTTTGTGGAGAGATAGGTCCTTTTTATTGTAAGAGGAATGAAGAAGTTTAGACATATGGTGTCAAATAACAAGATTCATGTTATGGTCTCTCATCCCAACACCAAGGAGTTTCTTTTGAGCAAAGATCTTAGTGAAAAGAGGCCAGGGTGGATCACTAAGGTAATGGAGTATGATGTTGATATCAAAGTGACAAAACTGGTAAGGGGTAAAGGCCTTTGTGAACATCTAGCTTCAAATCTTCATGAATCAAAATAAGAGGCTCTAATCAACAATGAGTGTCCCTAACTATCTGGTTCATTGCCTCCACAAACTTGAACATAGGATATGATCAAATTTCTCCAAAATGGTGAGTATCCTCATAATATGAATAGATCACAAAAGAGATATTTTAGATTAAAATCTATTCCCTTTTATCTTATGTATGGTGTACTATTTAGGAGGGACATAAATGGTGTGCTATTGAGATGCATTGATAATGACCAGTCTAGAGTGTTGCTTGAGAAATTATAGGAGGTAATTTCTCTCTAAGGACCACAACCACCAAGATCATGAGGGCTGGTTATTATTACCCCAACCTCTTCAAGGATTGTCATGATTGGGTGAGAAGGTGTGGATAATGTGCTTTATTTTAAGTAAAATAGAAGCTTTCATCTCTTACTATGAAGCCTATCCAAGTAGACCAACCTTTCATGCAATGGGGTCTTGATTTCTTTGGCATGATAAATCACCCATCAAGTGATGGTCATAAATGGATACTCATAACAACTGATTATTTTACAAGATGGGTTGAGATAGTAACATTGTAGGAGGTAATGAGAGTGTGATCTTGGAGTTATATGAAGGCATCATAACAAGGTTTGACACCATTTATACTATTATTTCAGATAATTCTCTTATTTTTATGGGTGTTAGGATAGCTGATTAGGAAAACAACAATGGTGTATTCTTGAGCACTTCATCCAAATATTACACTCAAGGTAATGGGTTGGTTGAATCTACTAATAATAACTTGATTATAATCATCAAGATAACCTTGGATCATAACCAAAGATCTTGGCACACCAAACTAAAGACAACCTTATGGGTTGATAGGATAATTCCTAAGAGGTCAATAGGGAATTATCCTTTTGTGCTTATCTATAGAAGGGAAGTCAAGTTTTCTATCTCTTAAGAGCTTCCTACCTTAGGGTTATCATATCAACTAGAGTTCATTGAGAACACTCTAATGGAAGTGAGATTGATAGAATTAATGGAGTTACAAGAGACAAGAGGTAAAGCTCATCAAGCCATGGAGCACCACCAAGTACTGATGAAGAGGTATTTTGAAAGGAAGGAAACTCCAAGATCATTTCAAGAAGGTGACATAGTGTTGAAATAGGATGAAGATAGAGAAAAACTAGGGAGACATACCAAATTTGATACCTTATGGAGCAGACCATATGTCATCACCAAGTGCAAGCAAAGTAAATACTTTCAATTAGCAAGGATGAATGGAGAATAATTATCTATCTCTGTAAATATGATATATTTAAAACCCTACTATTAAGAGCTAAAGGTATGTCTTGTAAGTATTAGGTTAAGTGTGTGTTTTCTTTCTTGTTCTATTGTGTCCAAATAAGTGCTTTTGAAGCATAATGTGTTTTGCTTAGTTCCTTACTTTGTGTTTTGTTCTTGTTATTTTTTGTGTTTAATGTGTTGTTCAAGGTAATATATATATATATATAGACACACACACACACACACACACACACACACACACACACACACACACACACACACACACACACACACACACACACACACACACACACACACACTTGTGACTCCATAGCCTAATGGATATGATTAGGCAACTTGTCATGGCATAACAAGCAAGCCACCCTTGGGAAATCACCAAAGATGTTGACCATTTTTCTCCTCGGGCCAAATATGAGTCAACCCCTATAGTTAGGATCTTGTACAGGGGATTTTTATAATGTCATAGGCTATGTTTTAGTTTTTTGTATTCCATTTCCTACACCATTCAATTTTATTCATAGTATGGCTTGGTTCTTATGTCATTTGGTGTCTAAGGGACCATTTTAGAGTCATATATGCAAGTGGAAAGTCTCCATGGTGATCAATGCAGTTAGAGCATGGATCAGGTTACTAATGGATGAGATGATGGAAGGTATTTCATATACCTTATGAGATCTTAAGAGGGCTTGGAATGACTTAAGAAGTTCTTAGTATTCATCTAGTTCTTCATTGTTTTTATATAGACATATTGGGTCTAGTGGCAGAAATTATGAGTAGGCACTTTGTTGCCATCATACTTTACACATGTAGATGATTCAAGAAGAATCGATCATTTTGGTTATTAAAATTAGTCCCAAAAACATGTGTGCTAATTTTTAGGTCATCCACCTAAGCACAATAGAAGTTATGTAGGTTCAAAGTTGGCTTCTTAGTCAAAGTTTGCTAAGCTTTCATACTTAGCCAATTTGAAAGGATCTCAAATAAAGCTAAGTGAGCATATTGATGAGGCCATATCTCACACATATGACAATTTTAGGAGAAAATGATCATATGGGTTTTTTCAGCTTGGTCCCTAGTTGTTATGCATTGAGTTTTGGATCATCTGATAAAGCGTAATAGAAGTTATACAGGTTCAAAGTTAGATCCTCAATTAGATTTCACTAAGTTTCCCATACTTATCCAAATGAACTAGACTATCATAGGATCATCACATAGGATCAAATGAGCCAACCAAATTGTGTATTTAATAGGAATCACTTATAAATATATCAGGACTATCATATCAAATGGGTTTTTTCCTTTTGGCCTTAGGAAAATCTCCTAAAAATTTAGTACCTCCATGACTTTTATGCTTCAAATTATAAACTTCAAAAAATGGACTTACAATATAAGATGTTTGCACTAACATCAAGTTTAATATTGATCAAAATGAATCCTTTTGAGCTGAAATTTAATGGTCACATGAACATCAATGATAATCATGTGAACGTCATTTGATGGTAGCGAGGATGTCAATTTTGAGATCATGAGCTAGTCGTTAGCTTTCAAATAGTGGGTCCCAACATATCAATGGTTGGTGTTTGATTGAACATTAAGATCTAATGGCAAGTAGAGGTCAAAGGGGTTAGTAAATCTCAAGAACAAATTTTTTCATGATAGGTGCCAATAACATGTTCAATTGATAGAAGATCGATGGCTATCACTTGATCATGCAGATCAAAAAATAATAGAGCAAGATGACTCAATATATCAATAAGACGAGTCATATTTCAAAAACCAATTAGAACAAAGGTAAGCCTAGGGTTTTTGATGAAGGGTGATAAGCCATTTTTGACCAAATGCAACAAGGTTTTGTAGGGTCATCCCAATGCCATCAAATCTAGTTCAAATGCCAAGGAGTAGTCAAAGTGATGCAGTCAAGTATAAGGAATATAAAGGACCACCATTGGAACTTAGTATGGACCTATGGGTCAATATTTTTTATGGCTTATAGGGTCATTTCTACAACCTTGTTCACCATTATTATAAGAAGGACATGTGTATGATCTATTTGGAACTAATAGGAAAACCAATAGTCTAATATTGGTTTTCCATCTATAGTAGACACATGAACATGGACACTAGTTTGAGTAAGATATATTTGGAACAAGATCTAGAATTTTGATGGATGTCATGAAGGCATATACATAGGCTCCAATAGTTTCATCTGCAAAACCATCTTCATGAAAGGGACCTCTTCTCTCCATTATACAGATCATGATAAACTAGTTTGGAGTAGTTTAGCATCAAGATAAAGCCCTAACAGATCAATATGAGGACTACAACTACATTGATGCCAGAACCTAGCTTAAAAAAACTTGATCCCATCATTGCAACCATTAGGGAAGATTGAGGAAATATTGTAATTGTGCAACCACTTGAAGTGACCTTGATCAATCAAATGGTCTGAAGGAGCATAATTTACAGAAGTAGTTTTAATTGTGGTTCAAACATTCAAGCTAATTGATTCCCCTTTCCAATGCCAAGGCTCCCTTTCTCTTGCAGCCTTTCTTATATAAATATTTTTTTTGAGATATTGTAAAATAATGACACCATGTATGAAGAATCCCTACTGGATTGATGTTATATTTTGCCTTTGAACATTAATACAAGTCTATTTATAAGTTTTAAACAATTATCTAAGTCTGCAAGTGATGTATGGTGATGAAAAGTAATAATTTTCTATCTTTACATCCATTATCCTTTCATGTTTGAGCAAGAGTTCCTAGTCTAATAGGTCATATAGAGTGTAGTCTATTGTCTAAATCTTTTTCAAGTGTATAATTATCCTTGGAGTGTGTAATATACCCTCTGGTTCATTTGCCTTGTGTTATTTCTCACATCTCACCTCTACATTGAAATACTCATGTTAGAACCCATTAAAGCTTAGAGACTAGTTTGTATGTTTTGTTTCATCATGGTATAAATATGATGGTCATGTGGAAGACATTTTTGGTGCATCACCTCCTTTAGAATAGGTTCACTTTATGCATTCTCTAAGTCTTTTCCCCATAAATCAGTAGTAGTTTAAGTAATAAATAGTGCACAAGATATTCAGGGAGCTAGCCCTTAAAATCTAGACACTCATTTCCATTATAGGTACAGCCACATACCTGGAAATGTTTCCATTTTTCCCAAATCTGAAAAAGGCATGAACAACCTCTTCTAGGGTGCAAGATTTGGTGACAACACATAACATTCACTACCTAAGCGTATATTTAAAATACATGACTACCGTTAAATATTCATAACATAAACACCCACTATTCTCAAAAGGATCCCATGATAATTATGTCCATCTTCTTTTAAATGCAACTCAGTTTCATTGCACATCTCAGACTCGCAGTGTAACTCAACTCAACCGATTATGAAAATATGAGGAAATAATAAAATTCCAACCAATATTCAATCTTGAATTAAGGATGAAACATAGTTTTTTCATGTATTTACTATCACTAAAAATATATGGAACATTCTATGTATAATAATTATTAACTCAACGATCAATATAATTGACTCAATGATATATATATATATATATATATATATAATTAACTCGGTGATCAAAATAATTATTAATTCAGTGATTAATATATTATTAACTTAGTGATCAATATATTATTAACTCAACAATTTCAAGAATATAAATAGCATTAAATAATCAATGATTTAATATGTGACTCTTTAAAGACTTCAACATTTATATTTATAGACTTCATCTTTCAAACTATTGGCTTAGCATTTTAACTATTGGCTCAACGCTATAATAATATACTCATCACTACAATAATTTACCCTTCTCTACCATATGGTGACTTGGTGTTATAATTTAAAACTTATCCTTATATTTATTTAAAATACAACAATTTACTTAAAGGCTTATCAATTTGATATAGTCAACAATTCATTATATATGCTCAACATTTCATCAATAAAACTTAGGCATTTTAATTTGATGCATGATGTTTTAATAAAGTCTATCATTTTAATAAAGGAATCAACGTTATATTTTTATATTCAATTTTTGTTTATTCAATGTAATCAAAAACTTAAACTAATGCCCTTATAAACAAAATGTAAGCCATAATATTATTAGATGCTGACAATTGTATTTAAATTGAAGGTATAAATGGATTTTAAATGCATTCATATAAAAACAATAGCTAGGTCTATAAATTTACACGTAGACCTATAAAACTATGTGCTCACCTCTAAAGTATACACAGACCTATACATAACTAAAATGTAGGTAGTCCATTTAATATGCTGCCCAAGACAGACTTCTAAAACATAACCAAACATAATGGAATGTTTTCATGCACAAGCCAAAATTTTAAACTCAATACACTAGAATGTGAAACATAGTCTTAATATTATGCAACGTAGATTTGGAGAGAGAATTTCAGACCTCTAAAAGTTATATGCAATTTGTAGTTTATAAACAACCATATAAAATAATGGCATTTCAATTCAAATCTTATTGTTATAATCTAAAAGGCTCAGTGTATCATCTAATAAAAGATGCAAATATCTAGTGTTATTTTATATGTATTAAGAAGTTGTCTAAAGAAGAAATGGAACACAACCAAATATTAATTAAAAACATAGATGAGAGAGGAATTAGGTAGTTCAATGAAATAATCCTAAACAATTACCAGGTTCCTTTTTCTTCACATAATTTTCACACAAGAAATAAATTATAGAACTTACCTAGTATAAATTTGATTGTGAAGATACTTGATTGAGGGATACACCTCTTTTCTCTAATTTCTCTTTCCTCTTCTATCTCCTAAATTTTCATCTTTTTCTCCTTTCCATGTGTATATCTTTCTATTTTTTATATACCTTTATTTATAAAACTCTTTTTCATTCATTATATCGTGCCACCCATTTTGCATGCATTTTCTCTTCTAGTTTGACATCCATGCATATCATTCTTTTATTTCCTTTAATTTTCATTAACTAAAGATATCTCTTCCCTAAGGCCGTAGTTTAACTTTCATTAATTTAACTTTCTTAATTAATAATAAATCACTTTATTTGCTCATATAAATCATTATGCCACATAACTAAAGCTACTTTAAACATAAAAGCAATGTTTAATAATTAAAGTATAAATATATAATTTCAAATTTATCATTTAGTTTCATGCATGCCATTCAAATTAGCTTAGATCAACTTAACTCAAAGTTAACATTGTTGGATAATTAAAATTCCATGAAAGTAAATAAAACAAAGATAATTATTTATTTATCTAATATATATCAAGTCATTAATTTTTTCTTATTACAAGATAACCGTATCTACAATAACTGATATCCATTTAGCAATTAAATATTTATTTTCTTAATTTATTCTCAAAAATCAAGATAATTAAAATAAAGGAATCTAACTCATATCAAGAACTATTTCTTCATACAAATATAATCACATACAAGATTTATTTAACTACACACTAGTATTTAAAACATGTTATGCATATAATATATTAAATATAATGTCTGTGTGTGTGTAGGGTCACTGGTAATTCCTCTGTCATCGCCCATTCATCCTATATAACCCATTCTCTATGATGATGCTCTCCCTCATCAATCTTTGTGAGGGTAGGATCTATCTTATATCCACCTCGTAACAAATAGCTAATTAGTCTAAGTCATCATATATCAACCAATGATACAAACCTAACAAATATACATCCTCAATGCACATAATTAAAAAGTACAACTATCATATCATGTATACTTAATACCAATATCATTGTCTCATACCATTATATGTCATAAAGCTCATATCAAATAAACAATAATTGTATGATAACCATACTAATCCATGGATTTATAAGGTTGTAAATCATAGGGTGAAATTGGGATGTGACATCAAGAAACATCTATCATGTGTTCTAACAAAATTAGGTGGCATGCCTCTGTGGTGACTCTAAATAATCTAAAATTTTGTGTAGATATTTTAAGTGTCAAGTTATATGATCCAACTGAGTTTAGTATAATTTGTTTCTAAAATATTATTACAAGTAAATAAACCTCCTACCAAGTTTAATAATTGGTACATTTCTACAATAACTCCAAATAGTTTGAAACATGGTAAAGATATTATAAGTGTCATATGCTATGTCCTCACAAAATTTCATCATCTAATTATAATTGTAGTTGAAGGATAATTTATGACAAGTGTCTATGACTTAAAAGTTAATGAGATTGACATAATGTATGAAAGGTCTCCACACTTTCCCATAATAAATAAATACTTTTGAAAAATAATTTTAAGAGGTTAATAAGCTCACACAAACAAAGCCACAATCGATTTTTTAAAAAAACACACTGTGCTTTGTTTTTGGTTGATGTAAGATTGCACAAACCTTTGGATTCTCTTGCATCAGATACCTGAGGTTTATAAAATGTGAGATCCTACTCACATAGATGGAATAAGTGGAAAACTAACTCTTTTGACCATGAAGAACAGTGTACATGACATTCCTTTCCAACAAATCAAGTACTTTAGATATTTTTTCATTTTTTATCTTCCTTTTCTAGCTCTTTCTTGTTAGTTTCAATTCCTTTCTTCTCTTCTTACACATGTTATTCTTTTTCAATTCTCAACTCACTCCTTCTTTTGTGGGGTTAGACTGACCATAGTCTCCTTTTGTGAGATTATACCCACCATAATCTATCATCCTCTACCAAAGGCTCATCCTTTATGTTTTGCAGCTTCTTGTGGGATGAAACCCACCTTCATTTGACCATATCCACCAATATGTTCTTTTTTACATTTTACTCTCCCTTGTGGGATTAAACCAACTACAGACTGACCACTTCCTCTTATAGCCTTCTTGGTTTTGGATGTTCAATATCCAACTTGATGTTGGATCACTCCTTTTTGTTTTAATCTCTTCTCTCATGGCTTCCATCTCCTCTCTCTTCACCAATATCATTATAAAAAACTCAACATACATTTAGGCATTTAAATCATAACTCATACATAGCCTCTAGTACCACCTCAAGGATAGTCATTACATCCTCATCTCTCATTGTCTACATTATTATGTCAAGTAACCTATTCATATATACTACAACATAATCTTCTTCTCTACTTGCTCTAATTAATATGCAAATTAGTATCTCCTCCTCACACCTTGTGAACTCAAGTGGATCACTATATGCACCTTGGAAGGCATTTTTGAATGCCACTTATCTTTCCATTTCTACACCTATACATTGGATACAATCAGAAATTAGTTTATAAAAAATAGACTTAACAGTCACCATCAATGCTTCCTTATAATCTTAATTCTCCTCAAGATTACAGAGGATGAGGGATAATGAGGGACAATGAGGGTGTGACTAGGTACAATAAGGGACAATGATGGTTGATGAGGGAATAATTAAGGATGATGAGGGAGTGATTATGGGTGATGAGGAATGATGACATAGTGACTTTAGATGATGAAGGATGATGAGGACCAATGATAGTGTGAATAGGGATGATGAGGTTTGATGAGGGAGTTATTAGGGATGTTGAGGGATGATGAGGGTTAATGATGGAGTGATTAGGGATGATGAGGAATGATTATGGTTGATGAGGGAGTGATTATACCATGCCAAGATAAGATAGACTCAGGTTTTAAAAAAAGTGTGTGTGCCATTTTGAAAAAGGTGAACACCCTTTGTAAAAGAAGGTTTGTGTTTTTCATTTTGTCACATTTTTCCCCCAACATTTTGCATCTGCTCATCACTCCCTTGTTCTTCCTACTAATCATTAGTTTTATTATAAAATAAAATAGAGTGATTAATATAAATATTAAATTTATATGAAATATAATACAATACAACATAATAAATCCTTGATTCCCAACTATGGGTATGGGTTTCCATCAATAATTTATTGATCACATAGTCACCCTTATCTATCAAATGTCATACCTCAATTAAAGGTATCAATAGAGTGTGGCCTCGTCCCTCAATTTAACAATATATTATCTATGCCCTATATAAATAGAAGGGAAATTTTTTGCATCACTCACTAGAATGTGGGGGGACCAATTTCCCCTAGATATAGATATCTAAATCAACCCCCCCAATATCTATGTAGTACCATCACCAAATAGATATATAGGGTTAATCATCGATCAAGTGCCTTTCATCTATTATGGGATCCCTCTCTCAAACTCAACTATAGATGGTTGGTCTATATATATGGGCACCACCCACTAACATGCTCATTATATTATATATTCCTTATCCATATTTTAAATAGATAAAAGGGCATAAGGGCAATTATCTGCACATCACTCATATATAAATCATTAATGACTGATGCTATATAATTTATTTTAATAAATCTATATGGATGGTTTCACCATTATATACTATCAATCGACAGTCAATTTGTAAACCAATCTAGGGCCCTTATATATATGTGGGCACCTACCAACCCTAATCTATATCTATAGAGGGTAAGGTTCTTATATATATATATGGAGACTCAATTAATTTATTATATTAATTGATGGACTCTATATATATATGGTAACTCACCTATCCATATCATTTTAGGAGGGTGAGGGGTACACAGGGTTTAAACCTACAATATTTTAGTCATGGGCCTAACAAGTTTACCAATTGTTCCAACCCACTTTATCAGATATGGGTATGACTAGAATGAATCAATGTCATATCCATATTCAATATATATAGGTTAGGTTACCCCAAGTGAATTAATCCATGCGAATCGTATTGCATACATAATATGTTTGGATCATTTAATTATAACAAATAGGAATGAATGATATGATGGCACCATATTTCATTAATGAATGTCACAATCACATGACCACCATAATTTTATAGATATAGAGTTTCATTTATATTGACATAATATATAGTTTAATTAGAATAATATATATTGGCACTTTGACCCCCCATATAGATTTAGTTATAGATTTAAAGTAAATAGAGATAGGGGCTAAGGTCTATCAATCTATCAGTTATATCTAGTTCACTCTATCCATTGAATGAGTCTATCAATGATCAATGTTACTAAATTACATACATAATATGTATGAGATGACCAATGTGACCCCATGTGCATAATTCCCAACATGGCATGAATGATATGTGTGATGCAATACATATCCATATCATAGAATAGATTGATGTCATAATATTTATATGATAGATAATGAAATGGGTGTGGGTAACATGATGTGATGGATAATGCATGCCCAATTAATATGATATGTGGTTTCAACTACTGGACATCATTGAATGGGATTCATTATGTATGGGTTGCATTAGTGTGGTGGGCAATTTGAATATTGTGATGCCATTAACTAGAACTATATTTCCCTGATCAATGTGTTATAAATGCAAGTAAAAAAGAAATAAAATAGTGGTATAGTGAGCATAGGCCATCATTGTGACTTATGTTACTCCAATCACATCACTCTAGCTTTAATTAAAAATTAATTAGGGTGATTGCACATACATATGCCTTTTTTTTTTGTATTCCATGGTTAAAAGTGGATATGGTGTTGTTGGGTCACTTTTGGAAATAATGGAACTAATCATAAGTAAAATCAATATAAATTGGTGGTTGGATGGGCGAGGGTCACAATTTGAATTGCTTTGCCATAATCACACATTTTTTTCTTGAATTTGAAGATAAATGGGGTGGTCATGCACGAATGTGCCTAAAAATGTTTACATTTACCTTGGTCATATGTAAATATGGTGTTTTGTGTCACTTTTGGCCTATAATGGACTTAATTGTAAGTAAAATCATCATGAATAGGTGGTTAGGTGTGCTTGGGTTACCAATGCAACCTATGTTTCCCCATGCACATTATTTTGGCGTGAATAAAAATTGAATCTGGGTGACCACACCTAAATGTGGCCCAAATTATCTCAATTTACCCTAGTCTCAAATTATTATGGTAGTGTTATGTTATTATTTTGCCTGTAAGGGACCTAATTGTAATTAAAAATGGCATATAAGAGTGGTTGGGTGTGTGTTAATTTTTAAACTCTAATTTTGACAAACCTATGACTATCTTTTTACCTAAAATGGATATCAATTGTAAAAGTTATGCCCTAATATCCCTAGGTTCAATTCTAAAATCCTGAAAATGACTAAGTACTAACCAAATTGTATTTTAAAAACTATTTCCCAAATTTTAAGGTGTGCAACTGTGAGACCAACTCTAGAAGATGTAGAGTGACCTAATTTATTATATTTACTAAAATAATTTTAAAGTATAAGTTGACATTTAACATTTATTTACTGAACCACCCCACCTTCTAATTGATCCTATTTTCCCATTCTATACCTTCATGATTTCATTTCATAGGAACATGTACACGTTATTTCACATATGCATTATTTTACGTATCTAATTTAGTTTCTTTCAAAATTCAAAACCCTACATTTTGCCTCAAAAATGGCTTGGATTATCAAGCCAAATGCTTGGACCTATAGACACTGTTAAATTCGATATTTTTGATAAAAAATAAAAAATGTAAATTCCATTACCAAAAACAATATGAATTTAATGAGACAAATATTACAATGATGAAAACACACTATAATTTCCAAATATATTATTTTTTTAAATTTTTGTAAAATAGGTTTCCATTTACATTGAATTTTAACTATGGATTTTTTAGGCCACTACATGACAAAAATATACATGCCTATATATGTTTATGTTTTTTTTCATTGATACAAATGTAAAAAAAATTATATGGTCACAAATTAGGCCTAATTATACATGCATTCAAAAAACAAATTCATTTTTCTTAAATTAGTTTGGGATAGGGTAGGCATGAGGCACAATCGGTTATTCATTTTTTTCTTAGTTTGTAGGATCTATTTATTTGTAAAATTACTATTAAAAATATTCATTGAAAAAAATTAAAATAATATAGGTCATAAACTAGATGATCTTATCTAAATTTTCATCAAAGGGTTTCAAAAAATATTAAATAATGACAAAATAATAAGAGGTTGCACAACTGGCTATTTACTAAAAAATAGGAGTTCCTCTTCAAATGTTAGATGTTTGGCCTACTTATACTTAATCATTTTTTAAAGTATTTTAAAAATTAGACTCTAAATTATGCAATTTGTGTTCTTATACCATCTTCAAATTTTGATTGTAGTCATCTCAAATAATCTATAAAAGTTGATATTTCTCAATTTTTTAGGAAAGACATGTCCACAGGTAAGCCTCCTTTTGTCCTCCAACTTACTTTACTTACCCTAATACATGATTTTTTTTCATATTTCAATTAGGTATAATATACACAACAATACTTATTCAAGAAAAATATTTCTTTTGTATGTTATTTTCTCATACATGTGCATTACATACTTTGACAAGTGTATATTTGATGACACAAGGTTGTACGATCATTCCTTAGCAATCATATTCTATCTCTCACATGCCTTTCAACCAAAAAACTTATACATTATGGGAATATTGATTAATACATGACAAATCCATCATATTCAATGCATACTTTACATTGACACATGTTACAAATTGTTCAAATTCCCTTGTTTTACTATCAAACCCATGGTTTAATCTATGAGCCTCTTTTTTTCTAATTTCAAAATTGAAAAAGTTACAAAAATAAATCAAATATTTCAAAAATACAATAACATTAAAATATTTTAAAAATCAAAAAATTAGGACCTAATCATGATTAGACATATACTTTTACATCATAGTCATATATTATTTATCTCATGATTGGTACCTAGTATACTCTTTTTATATCACATGCATTTCATTTGTAATCATGAGTGATATGTAGGACATACACTATTTACCTGACATACGATGTTAGACTTGCCTTTACCCAGTATCCATGTTAAACTAGGGGCATCTTATCTATATGTTACAATATTTATAAGTGTTACCATTTTGTAACTCCTAAATTTTTGAGCCTCATATTATTTACAAAAGTCTTGCTAACATCTCTATCATACATTATGGACATGCATATGTTATTTTCTAGGATATAATAACATTACATATGCATGGTGTAGACTATATTTTTATCTCTATGTTCCATTGATGTTATTATTTATACATAGTATATTATACTTTTGTTTATCAATTGTGTGTGGCCCTTAGTCCTTATGGTTGTAGAGATGGATTATGAAGATGGTTAGATCAAACATTTATCATGAAGACTAAGAAAAATGCATAAAGAACTAACAAGCTAAGCCAACCTATTCAAAAAGGGTGTGAAAATAATAGTTAAGAGAAAATTAAATAAATAAAATACATATTACTCTCCCAAGAGCTTCCCATCACACAAATGCAGCTTAAAACATGATTTTTTCCTTGATTTGGAGCTCAAGTCTTCAACAATGATGAATGCAAAGATCCTCGATCATCTCAAGAACACCAACAAAACTAGGCTCATGATATGGAACCAAATCTATGAATATCAATGAATCTATCCTATTATAAATAAGGCATTATCACACTACTCACAAATGGATTGTAGAGGGAATCCTGCATTATAATTCTACTTAAATGAATCTTAAAAAAGTGAGTCAGAGGCCTCCTATTTATAGATTTTTGTAATTTATCAGAATGAATGGTGACCATCCATATTGACATCAAGATGTATGGCCAAGAATCCATTCAATTTTAGACGCTTAAATCATAAATTCCCTCATAAATATTTAGAAATAAGGGGCATTAAAGAGGCATGTGAGGCTGTGAACCTGATATTTGTTGCATTTATGGCTTATGGATATCACTCCATATATGATGTCATTTGATGATGAATATAATAGGAATAAATTTATAATAAAGAGATATTCAATAAATTCTATGGAATTCTTACTTAAGCTCATAATTTGGTTTAATTTTCCAAAGTAAGATTAATCATTTTTAGTGCAATTCTTTGGAAATTGGTGCACAATTAATCAAACTAGTCAAAATGTCATATTACTATGTCATAATTTTATTGGAGTGGAATTGGAGGACTATGTTAGGACATTCTCGTGCCTTATGATTCAAAATTTGGTAGAAAAGAACAATCTAGAGTACCCAAGTATGTTTCATCATTTCGACTCAAAATGATTTAAGAAAATTTAATAATCACAACAAAATGCATTACCCCATTTAGGGATACATTAGCCTAAATTGATACTTTTATTTGATAAGATCAAACTATTTAGTGTGTTTTTAGTGATTTTGGCTTAAATTATGCATTTGGGTGCATTTCGAGTAAGATTGACAATTTCAACACAAATGGTTTTAGGAATTAGATGACTACATTTTGTCCCTATTTGAGAAGGTGTAACCAAACATTTAGTGAAGCAACATATCTTAAAATAAAATAGTTATCAAGAAGAAACTAGAAGGAAATGACCCATGATGCCCCTTCGAGAGGATATACGAAGATGAAAGAGAAGGATGGACTCTCAAAAAGAGAGAGAAAGTAAGATTAACCCATGGAACAGATTAAATCCAAGTGAGTTAATGCTTGTACACATTGATTCCATCAATGATCAAAATATAATTAGAATATACTAGGCCAAAAATATGGGGGAATAGGAAATATACAATCCAAGAATATAAGCAACACACTTTGAACACACCCAAAGCTAGGGTGCAATATATGCGATTACAAAATGATCAATCCCAAGATAAGTTACACACTAAAATATTGATAGAATGAGGGAAAAAGTTTGTAGATCTTGGAATCATAATAAAAGGAGAAGTGTGTCTCCAGCAAAATAAAATAATAATATGCTCCATTACAGTGAATTTGATCAGTTGATAAAGCAATTTTGCCCCATTAGGGTGGATTTTGATCATTGATAATTAATTGTGTCCCTATAAGACTGATTTAGACTTGTGATTAGTTCAAATTATATTCATGTGTAGGGGAAATTGGCAATAATAGCTCAAGGATATAACCTAATGCATATATTAAAGATGATCAAGTGCAAACATAGAGGCGATGATATAATGACTGAAACAATCATAAAAAACCAAGCATATGAGGATGCACAAAGTGATGAAAGAGATGAATAGAAGAATGAAGATGCTCAAGCTAACCTGAGATATGTCATGTATCCAAGCACTACCTACATAGTCAAGATCAAACTCAAGCCAATGTAGTTTACCCCGACATGGTAGAGAATGGAATGAGGAATGAATAAAACTAACCAGTGTTTGATTCGAATGATGATGTATGCCAAGAGATGTATGTCTTTCATAGAGTTGGGTGTAAGATAAGCCATTGGTACTTAGTTTCATTAGTACACTTGAGATCTGATCATCATAGTTACTTTGATGTTAATATTTGGATCCAAAGCACATAGTGCTTGCTATAGCAAAATGAAATTATGCATCATAAGTATGAATAACTTAGAGTGAAATTGCATTTCAGTTGCACTAAGCTAGTTCAAATGTTAATATTTACAAATAAGGATAATGATAAGAAATTACCAATACTAGATTTACATCTATTTACATTTGAATAATAAGAAAACAAAAAATAAAGATAAAATAAAAAAACACAAATGTAACCTAACTTAAAATCGAGATATGAACAACCAAGATTTAAGTAGGAACAAGTATGTACAAAAAGTAAAGAAAGAAAAACTTAATAAACAACATGTAACCTAACTTAAAATCAAGATATGAATAATCAAGATTCATGTGTATTATCAATATGAACTTGGAAAAACAAAACAAAAGAATGAGACAAAACATGAACACAAAAGACCAAGAAGAAACAATAAAGGGAGGGAAAGAAATAAATGAAGAGACAAGAAAGCAAAAAAAACACCAATAAAACTCAAATAAACACACACAAATAAAAACAATGTTAGTGCAGTTTAAAATAGTTGCTCAAGTACGTGTAGTAGAGGTGTTACGTTCTATAACAGTGTAACAAGAGCAAGGACACAAGGCTCCTCCCAAGTGATAGGGAAAAAACATAGAAAAAAATGAAGGAAAAATAAATAAAAATAAGGGGGTGGATGAGTTGACTCTAGATGTACAAGAAAAGTGGATGTTGCCTACATAATTCCATGGACACATAATCCAACATGAACTTTAGGCCAAATGTAGTTTTCCCAAGAAGTGAGATAGAAAAAAAGTGAAGACCAAAAAAACCTGATTAATGTTGTAGAAGAAATGGGAAGATGGGAATGGTCTTGTAAAACAAAAATCTAGTGGGACAAATGAGAATGGTCTTATAAAATGACAAGTGCATGGGATAATTACTTGTAAAATGGCAAGAGTGTGGAGACCAAAATATACAAAAAAGCAAGACAACATTTTTTGTTCTTTTGGTGATAATTTTCTAATGTTTTGGATGTTTTTGGTATAAGATATGTACAAAATGTCTAGGGGAACCAACTAATCAAGGAGATTTTAATTTAAAAGTAGAAGTCCCAATAAGAGTAAAGCTGACTATAATTACATATGCTCGTAAATCAATGAAAACAAAAATTATTTTAAGGCAACAATGCCTACCAAACAAAAACAAAATAATAGAATAGTATGCAACATTAAATAACTCTAAAGAACCATCTAGTAGGTAAAGATCCAGAGATGAAAAGGTGTTCGTGTTCATTTGTTTATAAAAGAAGCTGCAAAATATTGTCCTTGCTAATCTACTTTGTAGAACTAGTGTTAAATGTGTTCATAATACCTTATGAGTCATAATCATGATCATAATTGGTCAAGGGATAAAAGATATTTGGGATATAACATCCCAAGGTATGAAAAGAATGTGGTTCTAAATAGAATGGTCCAAAATGAATAGGGCCCAAAAGAAGACAGTCCAAGGTGGTATAAAATGTGTTCAGCATGTCAACGGTCTAAATATTTCATTGTCCAAAGTCATGAAAATAATATGGTTCTCAAAAGAATGGTTTAGGGTAGGTTAAAAAAATGAATATAGTCCATCATGAGATGGTGTGGGTTCTAATTGTATGATAAAATACTTTAGCACAAGTTACACCTAAGTAAGGAATCTTGTAGACAACAGTTTGAAGTTGTTAAGCATAGAACCTCTTAAGGTGTATAATGATCATGGACTCTGAAATTTATTCACCATTGGGATTATCCACCCTATATGCCCTTGATTCATAATTTTCCATGATAACATATGGTCCCAACCAATTAGGTTGGAACTTACCTTTTTTCTTGCATTCAACATTTGTCTTCTTCTAGTTCTCTTTCAAAACCAAATCATTGATCTCAAACTCCCAAGGGAAAATATGCTTGTTGTAGCTTTTCCACAATCTATTATGATAGGCCTACAAGTTTTCTAGGGCAGCCAAATGCTTACCATCAAGAAATTCTAGTTTTTCAACCTTGAGACTCTATATTCTTTGTCATCTTCCATATTCTCCAAAGATACTCTTAATGAAGGCAAATTGATCTCAATCAGGATGATAGCTTATGTGTCATAAACAAGGGAGTATAGAGTGGTTCCTGTAAGTGTTTGATGATTGGTTTAATAAGCTAAAAGGAAAATAAATATTTACAAGTGCCAATTATGGCTAGCATAATTGATAATCTTCTTTAAAATGGCTAGAATAGTTTTATTTGATGCCTCAGTTTGTCCGTTGCCTTGTGGGTTATATGGTGTGGATTTCTTGTGCTTGATTTTTAATTTTGCATGAATGTTTTTAACATCTTTGTTTATAAATGATCCACCATTATTGGATATAATGTATGTTAGGATGCCATATCGATAATTGATATGATAATGAATGAAGTTGGCTATCTACTTTTTCGTAACATAAGTGAGAGGAATGACCTCAATCCACTTAGCAAAATACATTATAGCAATTAAAATATGTTTATGGCCATTTGAATATGCGGGGTTTATTTTCCTGATGAGATCGAGGCCCCAAGTAGAAAATGACCATGGTGTTGTGATTGACTGTAGTAGTAAGGAAGGTGCATGTATCAAACTTCCATGTTACTAAAAAGGAACACACTTATTCACATAATTGCAAGCATCTGTCTCCATTTTTTGCCAATAATAAATTGTTCATAGGAGCTTTTTAGCTAAGACTACACCATTGATGTGGGCCCCACACATTCCTTCATGAACCTCCTTAAGAGTTAGCTTGGATTCTCCCAAAGATAAATCATGAAGTAGTGTTCCATCATAGCCTTTATGATAAAACATGTTTCCAAGGAGGGTATAATGAGCTAGACATTGAAGGAATAGTTTATGTTGGTTATTAGATAGTCAAATGGAAAAACATGATCATGGAAATAACTATAAAAAGCTTGGAACCAAGGTAGTACAAGTGGTAGATCAAGACTAGTAATGGTGCATACCCTTTCTAAATCTTGTATAATATGTGCAAGATATAGAATATTTTCAATAAGAAACTAATACTCTTTAGCAATAATATTAATCTGTATAATGGAACTAATTATTTCCATTGCATCGACAGATCTGCTATTGGCTCTTCGTACTAATTCACACTATAGAGATTTAAAATGAACCTTGAGATTATCCACAATCTACTTGTAGGGAACAAGCTTATAATATCTATTTTGATATTGATCAGTGGTTTGATTAATGATCAATAGGGAATCACCATAGACCATTAAATATTGAATATCCCACTGAACAATAATATGAAGTCCTATAATAAGTGCCTCATACTCAACCATATTATTAGTATAATTAAAATTGATATGGAATTATTTGGGAATCAGATCCCCCTATGGTGTAATCAATAATATGCAACATATAGATCTATGAGAAGTGAAGCAACCATCAAAATACAATTTCCATTATTTAGGTTTATTCTGCACTTCCTCCATTGTTATGATAGAATTATCTAGAAAGTTGAATATGAGGGGTTGAGTGTCTATAATAGGGCCTTATATAAGTTGATCAGTAATAACCTACCCCTTGATATAGTTTTAATTCTAATACTTAACATCAAATTCAATTAGGAATGACACATTTAGCCATACGTCTTGTGAGAGCTGCTTTGGATAACAAAAATTTGAGAAGATCCACCTTAGTCATGATAATTATTTTATTATTTAGCATATAATGTCATAACTTTTGGGATGCTAACACCATAGTTAAACATGCCTTTTTAATAGGCGTATAATTGTGTTCATAAGCCACCAATGTGCATCTCAAATAATAAATTTCATGTTATTTACCCTGATCATCATGTTGGGCCAAAAGTACCCCTAGTGCATGCTAAATTGCTGAAATGTAAAGAAGCAGTGGTTGTCCAAGTGTTGGCGGTCTAAAATCTAGTGGGTTGGCCAAATATGTTATGATATTTAAAAATGCTAATTGACACTCTTTTTCCCATTTAAATGTGACCCCCTTCTTCAAGAGATGTGTAAATGAGTGGCACTTATCTACCAATTGAGAAATGAACCTATGTATAGACTAAATCTTTCCTTGTAAGCTTCAGAACTATTTAAGATTTGAAGGTGGATGTGTTTTAACAATGGCCTTAACCTTAGTAGGGTTGAATTTGAACCTTCATTGTGATACAATGAACCCTATAAATTTTATAGAAGCGATGCTAAAGACACACTTCTCAGGATTCAAATGGACCTTATATTCATGAAGCCTCTCAAAGATTCTTCATAGAATGTCAAGATTTCCATCATGTGTTCTTGATTTAGCTAGGATGTCATCAACATAGTCCTTAATATTATCGTGCATCATGTCATGGAAGATGATAGTCATGGCACGTTGATATGTGGCTTCAATGTTCTTCAAGCCAAATGGCATGACTTGATAATAGAATATTCCCTACAAGGTGGTGAACACAATCTTGTGTAGATATTATTGGGCTATCTTGATCTGATTGTGTCTATAAAATCTATCCATGAGGGAAAACATCTCTTACCCAATAGTAGAATCGACAATCATGTCGATGTTGGACAGAGGAAAATCAAATTTTGGGTATGCTTTGATTATATCTTTAAAATCTATACAAAGACATATGCCTTGTGGATTTTTACTAATGTAAACTATATTTGATATCCATTTGGAATATTTCATTGGTCTAATGAAGCCTACTCCTAATAACTTCTCCAATTTGGCTTTTACCAAAAGAGTAATCTATGAATGCATCTTCCTCAATTTCTATTTGAATACTTTAGCATTTGGATGAACAACAAGGTGATGCACAACCAAGTGAGGGTCTAATCCTGGCATGTCTGAATATGCCCATGTAAAAATGGCAATAAAAACCTTTAGAATGATATAATTTGTTTATGTTCTACTTTATTAAGGGAACCTCCAAGATAAAAAAATTTGGGATCATCAAATGTTCCCAAGTTCACTTCAACAGTGTTTTCTACAAGAAGTGTAGAACCATCTTCAATAATAGTAGGAAATTTAAGATCATGATCATCTTCTTCTATTATAGTTTCTTGTTGTTCTTCCCAGATATTTGGACAATGTGATGAATCTAAATCCACCATCTCAAGTAATGACTAAATAGCAAAAATCTCAAGAAACTCGAGAGTAAGACGCTTAAAATTTTATTTTTGTTTTGAATAAATGTTTGTACTAAATATAGAGCTATGACTTGATGAACCTTGATCATTCTTTGGGGATGAGCAAACTTTCCCATCCAAGAGTGCCTGAAACAAGTTTTCACTCGAGGGCTTGTCTTTTTCTTTGCTTTTTACCTAATCAATATGCACCTAAAAGAGGTTTTCACATGAAGATAGTGATTTTTTATCTTTGTTATGGCCATGAAAATTTGATTTCTCTCTAAATTAAGTGGAAAGATCCAATGCAAAATCAAATCCTTATTTATGATTGCCAATGGGAAATCCATCTCTAAGGCCCATGTATTCTATAATTGATTCTTTAATCTAGAATTCAATAAGATGTATGATTGAATTTTGTTGGTCCCAATCAATGAGTTCTGGAAGGCAAATGTATATGAAATAATGAGGTGTTAAGGTCATAATTTCATTTAAATCAAATAAATCCATGTTAGCAATCTTATTGAAAAGGCTATAATGGGATGCTACATCATTGCCAAGAATCTCGTCACTAGTCGATTCAAAATAATCACTATCAAAAGTCATGAGGTCACCCCTAGGTGGTATAAATCCAAGACCATGATTCAAATTAGGTACTCTAGCTGATAAAGGTTCAAGGATTCCTTACGCTCGTGGGCTAATGCCTCTTCCTGTATAGTCAAAGTTATCCATGATCTGATTAGGGTTTAGATATTTTGGATTCTAAAAACAATCAAGAATACCATCAAAATATAACTAGTCTCCTTCAGTGAAAGCCTCTCGATCCTATTTTGGTGAAGTAGAAAGTACAAATACCATAGGTGGTTTCCATTGTTTTTTCTTTTATTACCAAATCAAGTTGGGTTTATTAGGGATTTTAGAAAGTTTGGGTTTAATAATTCTTTAGGAAACTTTAATAACATAGTAATATGGAAGGCCTCCTTAAGATGGTACGTGAAAATGCCCACATATTCTATAATAACTTGTTTTGTAAGAGTTGAAAAAAATAGATCAGCCAAAGTGGAAGAAAGATCACTAGGGTCGATATAATTGGATGTTGGTGGATGTGAAACTATTTCCTTATTCTTATTTGCAAAAAATTCAAAACCTGGACAATAGTTATAATTGTGGAACTTAGCCTCTAGATGTTTGTAATATTGATAAGGCTATAGGTTGGTAGGGATAATAACCTTGATCCCATCATGGGGAAACTTAAGGCATTGATGCAAGGTGGATGGAATGGCCTGTACTTCATATATCTAAGGATGACCAAGAAGTATGTTATAAAGCAATTTAATATCCATAATATGTAATAATGTGTGATGAGAAACACCCAATAATGATCAGTAAATAAATGGTACCAGAAGACTCCCTCTCAATGTTATCATAAGCCTTTATGGTTATCATCTTTGGTTGAAGGTTCTTCATAGTATAGCCCAATCTATGTACTAGTTTGAGGAACACTATGTTCAGCCCTAAACCATTATCTATAAGAACCCGCTTGATCTTATGGTTTTCAATGATGACCTCAATATACAGTGGGTTGTATGGTTCAGATGTAGGGTAGACATGTCTTTTTGATCAAACATGAGCTATTGAAATGAAGATAAGTATCCCAATAATGTTTAGAAATGTTTAGGATTAATATAATTCAAAATAGTGGATTGTTGTAAAAGGTCATTCAAAATAATTCTATGGACTTCAGACATACGTAAGAGACCTAAAATAGAAATCTATGCAGGGGTTTTACTTAGGAGTTCCAATAAACTATAAGGCTTTTCAATTATAGGATGAGATGGCTTGGCCTTGGCTAGCACAATGTTTAGCTTTAGATTTAAAGGCATAATGTTCACATTAGGTTCAATATTAGAAGATGAGGGAAAAGGGCTCTGAAGGGTAACTCGCAATCATCGAGTTATGATTTTACAATCTAGAGGTGGTAAGAAGCCATTATAATTAAAAGATGAAGGTAAACTTCTTGGAAGGTGACTTATGTGCATCTATTTGCATTGGAGTAATTTAGAGTTGATGAGGAGCCATTATAATTAGAGGAAGGATGGGGTCTAGAAATAGTAACCCATGCAAACAGAGGCATGATAGAATTGCATGAACTCGATGTTACTAGAGGGAGAGGGTGTTGACCCTATAATAATGGGTCTAGTACTATGAGGAGTATAGGATGGTTCATGGGATTTAACAATGATAATGGTAATGTGTTTCTTATAAATGCATACCATGGTAGTGTTATAATCATAAGGCATGTTCTTGTAACCCAAATTATCATCATGGGTATTATGATACTGATTATGATCATGTTGATTATGATTTTGACCTTGATTTTAATATTGATTATGTCACTAATTCTATCCTTGGTTCTAATTGTTCTTTAGTGGTTGTTGATTATGTTGAGGAAATGGATCTTTGTATATTCTCATAGCTTGATTAGTGTCCTATGGAGCAAGTTTAATCCCAACGTTGCCACTCGATAAAATATTCAATAAGGTGTCACAATTGGATGTAATGATAAACACCATGACCAACAACATGATGAAAGTTAAAAAATTCATTTTCCTTGTACCAATTAGGCTTTGGTTGATCTAAAATAAATGGCCTTGGTACATGCCATCCAATCAAGTTAGTTGCTATGAGATTTTGGAAATCTGCCTTAATAGGCTCTCCCAATTTAATGAAGACTTTGAATTGATTGTAGAATGTCCTTCGTGGAGGAACTTTGTAAATTGGCTGGTGGATTAGGGGGAGCTGATTGCACATTTAGAGTTGACAGAGCCTACACTATTTTACGTGTCTTGATTCAGTTAATCCATTCCCTACTATGTTATTTTTCTTGTTGAAACCCTTAGGTTTCTCTTGCATAACTATTTGAACCAGTGATTGGGTTTGATTTGATGTTTGATCTTATGCATAAATCTTGATAAGGCCTTTGGTAATATAATTACCTTATCAATTTTCACCCCTTTGTCTATGATTTCTTCAAATGTGTTCGTTCAAGTAAGCCATAGATTATGCACCACCTCAAGCGGTAAATTCTAAGAAAATATGTCCACCAATTGTTTGTCTAGAAAATTATGTTGAAATTAACAAGCTAATGCTCTCCACCTCTATAGATATGCTACAAAGTTTTATCCATCATGTTGTTTGGCTTTGCATAAGTCAACAATAGTCAATTCATGCTCAATGTTATACGATAAATGGTTGATGAACTTTTATAATAGATTGTTCCAATCTAAAACTGATCCCTTAGGTAACTTAAGTAACCAATCAAGAGCTTGTCTCACTAAACTTCATAGAAACAATCAATGTAATTAAATATTACTATAAGCAACCTCTTGACATAACATAAAAATTCTTAAATGTGTTTATGAGGGTCACCCTTTCCTTTATATTTTTCAAATTTGGGTGCCTCAAAATGAGTTGGTAAGGGGACTTAGAGAATACTCAAATCAAATGGATATGGACATATCTCATCAAATTTGTACTTCTTGATTCTATTTCTTGTCTCAATTCGTGACACAATCTCTTTCATGGAATTCCACTCTACATGTTTGGGACATTTGAGAGAGGAACATAATTATGTTGGGGTGGTATGTGACCCTGTTGTATATATTTGTTAGGGATATACACCCTATGATTCATGAATTTATTTTGGTTTTCTCCTTGAGTCGATTAAGTGAGCCACTGATTCCTTAGAATCTACTAACTTGAATTATATGTGTTCTATTGATTTTGGGGAGTCTGTGCTCTATTAGATAAATTATGTGTTAGTTGAGATAAACTAGCTGGATTATTTTGTATAATTTATTTAATGCATATTTAATGTTTTGGTCTTGGGTTTTGTGAAGAAACAAGAGGTTCTTGACGATTGAAAAATATATGTTCCATGTCTAGCGAAGCATGTTTTAGAACCTCTTGGGATTTAGGTTGTTCGATTGAGATATCTTGATCCATCATTGTTATGTTCTCAGCTAAAGTTTGCATTGGTTTACCCACATTCCCTTGTTCTTTAGAATCATCATTATGGATTGAAGTGCAATTAAAGATTCTGTCAAGTCCACAATAAGTTAGTTTTCATACCGTTGACTTATCTTTTTAATCTTGGTGACAAGAACTTGATCAGTGGGTTTTGACTCTATAATTATTTATTTTCCTTTTTAGAAGAATAAAAAAAAAATCAATGTTTACGAAGGATTGATCTCGTTGTTGTTTTCCTTATCTAACCAATGTATGTAATTTTTCCATAGGAAAGTCTGAGGGTAGCCTGACACCAAATTCAATCAAACTTAGGAGTGTTTCATCCTTGCCCTCTTGGGGTTGATATTCTAAATAGTATTCTTTACATATTATAGTCATGGTAATGTCTTAAAAGACCATAGAATTATATTTACTATCATAAAACTCCTCCTCATAGCTAGGGCCATAAGAGACCCCACTATGAGTGTACGTTTAAGTCATATCTAGAATATTTGTTATCCATGTTTGGCAAGATTTGGAAAATGTTTTTCAAATGTTTAAACAAGGTGTGTTTGATCTTCTCTAAACAAGTGACAAGGTAACAAAGAGACTATAATAAAAGAGAAGGTGACATACTACCAAATAATTAGAAGAATGTGTTCATGAAATTACTCAACCTTAGGTAGGGTTAGAATCATATAAATTAGAAGAGGGTATGATAAGTCAAAGACCTAAAAGTGTAGGTTGAGAGATATGTCAATACCATAAAATATAGTTCAACTTTGATGAGTTGAAAATAGAAAATTAGAAGAAAGATCTTCGAATTAGGAAGGTGACAATGCGAACCAAGAAACTCAATATGTGAAAACATACAAGAATCCCTAGGTATAAAACTAGAACCAAATGGGCATCATAACACCACTACATGGTAATAAGTGTAAGCAACATGCAAGATAACCTAAGTTCATAATGATCAAGTGATGATGAGTCTATAAATGGCCTTGAATCCAAATGGGAAATTGAACCCAAGTTAACTCAAGTCAAGTGCAAATGGAAAAACTGATTAACATGTTATCCTAGAACTTAGAAGGGTATAATTTCAAATTTGAATTATCAATGAAGGACTTAAAGATTTTTGGAAAGTAGTTTAGACTCAAATGGGAAGCATAACTATGTTGTTTAGATAATATAAACACAATTTTTTAATATGAGAATTTTGAACAAAGTAAAGATGATTTAGATTTGACTAGATTAATGCCTCCTTATTCAAGAAAAGGTGGAAAACAAACATGTTTAGTTATGATGGGTTGTTTACAAACAAGTTTTAGCCTCAAATAAAGACCAAGTAAGTAAATAAAAAGATAAATACAACTAATAAAATCATCATAAGCCCTAAATTGATGAGGTTGCATCGTATTATTCAAATCCATCTATATACATGCTCTTTGGAAGATTTTAATTATTAATTTAAAAATAAAAGCACATAAAGTGGTAGAGTATTTTACACCCCCTTCTCCAAGAGATTGTATGGTGATATGGACCTTCATGTTACTCACCCTACATTAACAATATGTCCATGGCAAGTGGGGTTGTTCTAAAACTTAATTTTTTGATTGCCTAGATGGTCCCAATCATGGATAATTCTAGAGATGCCTCACATCAAATGGATCCATGTCAATCGACTTATTGTGAAAAGGTCTTGTCCTTTTCACAACCACTACATCTGTCAATTACTCAGTGTAGTGTGATATCCAAATTGATCATATGTTTTGAGTTGGATTACCACTAATAAATTTTGCTTAACCACTCAAGCAAATGTCCCAGTGGGTCACCCTCAATTTGTATACCCCACCATAGAGTGGGGTTGAAACAATTCCAAGAGGTGAAATTCTAGGTTAAATCTTCCCTAAAAAAACTTATGAAGAGGTTATGAACTCGCCTCCATAAGCCAAATTACATAAAATAAAACTAAGTAAAAAGGCTTTAGAGGTTGTTTTTAGATCACCCAAACCATACAGGTTTTGGGGAGAGACTAAACAACTTCCTTTTCATGCCTTGGATAAAGGCACAATCATAATGAAAAGGCACTTTTGATCACTCAAGTTCCCTAAAGTCGATAGGGGGAGAGCATACACACATTCTTCATTTTGCTCAAACAAACAAGTAATGGATGATTTTGCAATAAAAACACTCTTTTGAAAAGATTGAAACTTAAGTGAATGTTAGTTTTCAGTACCAAATTGAAATGTTTAATGAAGTTCTTGGCCTCTTGGCCGTAACTTGAAAAAATTCACAAAAACATTTACAAAAGCCATATAATTTCCTTTTAAACACCAAAGGGAAGGTTCAAGACTTAATTCAAGCTCAAATTTTGCATTTTTCCATGTGCATGACCTACAAGTGTTAGAGGGTTTCCTTCTGCTTTGAAGCATAATTGTGGATGTTCAAATAACTTATCAAAAACTAGGTCTCGGGTTTGCATAGTTCAAAACTATAGAAACATAATGCAAAATCATAAATTTGCAAACTACAACAATCAGAGAAAAATTGTAATTTATAGAGAAAATAGTATAAAAATGAAAACACATAATTGTGTTTACAAAATCATAACTCATAGAGAAATAACACAAAATACAATGTTATGGTATTGTACCAAACCCCAAATGGTTAGCCTAACCGTTAGTGGTTAGGTAAGATCAGAGATGGCTAGGCAATATCACGATTTATGAATTGTGGTATTGTAATATCATGCTTGTAGATTTGTGATATTATAAGATTTCTAAAAACCCCTGCACACATAAAACTAGTTAGAATCAAAGACACAATTAAAGGCAAAACCGTGAGAATAAATACAAAATTATGATTGTGTAAATTTTGGTATTATGGTCTTGAGAGTAAAATTGCAAATTTACAAGGCAAAATTGACACTTTTAAAAAACATCTTTTTGCTTGAGTTTTTCACCTACTTTGTGTATACACATAATATTTTCAACTTTTATTAAATAATGACACTTTACATCTTGTAGGAACCTATTGTTCCCAAAATCCATCACTTGTTTTTGTGGACAACATACTAATCAGTTTGGTCCTACAGACCAAAACTCTCTCTTTTCTTTCTCAAAAATGTTCTGAGCAATTAAGTTTTTCAAATATTCAAGCCTTTTCAGCTAAGGAAGCCGCAGGTTCAACAGGGAGGCCTTCTTCAAAGGAAGTTCAAAACACTTAATGCTTTTCCTTAGTGTTTTGAGAATGGTTCAATGTAAAGGTTCATTCAAAAGACTTAATGGTGGGATTCAAACAAATAGAATGAACCACTTTGAACCATTAAACCTCGCCTTTGCAAGGTTCAAAGGTTCAATAAGTTCAAAGGTTCAATGACTTTGACAAATTTAGAGAAAAGGACTTCAAAGAGTTAAGATTGAACTTTAAACCATTGAGCCTTGAACCTGAGAGGTTCAAAGGTTCAATGGGTTCAATAAGTCTGAAAGACTTAAAGAAAAGAAGGCTTCAAAGAATGAAGATTGAACTTTTGAACCGTTGAACCTTGAACCAAAAAGAGTTCAAAGGTTCAACGAGTTCAAAGTTTCAATGACTTAGACAAACTTAGAAAATCTAGAGAGTTTGAAGCTTCAAATAAATCAAGAAATAATATTAAATCGTTGAACCGTTGAACCTTGAACCCGAGAGGTTCAAAGGTTCAAGATTCAACGAGTTCAATAAGTTCGATGGACTTAGAGAATAAAAGGTTTTAAAAGAAAGAGAGTGAATCGTTGAACCATTAAACCTTGAACGCAAAAGGTTCAACATGTTTAAGGTTCAAAGAGTTCATAAGTTCTAAAGGAAGCTTCACACAAATGAATAAAGTGGAAGATTCTAGAAAAAAGTTCAAAGGGATGGTTCAATCGAAGAAGAAAAGGAGAGCGAATGCGGTCCTTCACAAAACCATTGAACTTTTGAACCATATAACCTTTGAAACAAAAGAGTTCAAGCTTCAAAGTTCAAAGAGGTTCAAAGTGGCCAGTGAGGTCCCCACAAACGTCAATTTCAGGGTGATGGAATAACCATTAATTTTCAAAAGACCTAAGAACAAGCTCAGTGACCAGCCCAGAAAGGAGCTGAAAGACCAGTAGAAAGTGAGAAGATAACCCTGAGAGCTCAGATCTCCAAGAAGAGACAAAAAGTAGCAAGGAAAGAGAAAATGACTACAGGAAAACTAGAAATATCTACAGGAGAGTTATTTCTAGTAGGTGGAACAGTCCACCAGGTGGACATCAAAGAACACAAACATTTCAAAGGTACAGCCTATTTTTCTACATGAAGTAAAGGTGAATGGACAGCCATGTAAGTGTCATTGAGAAGACCAAAAGACCCATACTGAGGAAGGGACATTTGAGTTAATTCAGAATCCAAATTCAAGGCCGATGCCCTATTCTAGCATGGCTTTTTCACAGATAATCAATGCATTCAATTCAGCATGGGCCGTCTCTATGAAAATAAGCACCCAAGTCTTTTTGGAGAAGGCTATATATTGTAATCTCCCATTTTGTATAAGGGAGATCTGTCTATTATCAGAAGTGAAGCTCTGTCTAAATTGAAAGGCAATCCTGAGACTTTGAGCTTAGATTGTTAATCATATTTTGTTAAATGAATGAGAAAGCAAGTGACCTTTCAGACTTTGTGTTGGAATAAGCTTGTGTCTTTTAGGAAATTATTCTTATGTCTATTTTCTAAATACAGTCTTTTCCATTTAATAAAATAAGTAGAATTAGTGGAAATAACCTGGAAGGTGTCCTAAAGCTGACTGTGGGAGACTTTGCACTACCATAATTGTCTTTACTTGGTTGTGTGTTTTACTACAATGGGATATTGGGGAGACTTTGAGCTCCATTTATCCTTTGTAACCTTTTTCTCTGTTGTAGTTTTAGGTGCAGACTTTGAGCTGCATTTAATCCTGTTATGTTCTTTTGTCACAATTGGTAGGAAAGACAACTAAAAAACTTTGTGTTTTAGTTGGTTCCTTCTAGTTTCTATTTCTATCTTGGGAGAGCCCTGCTGTTTGCTGAATATCACTTCTAAAAGTAGAGAATTGCCCTTTCAATAATTACACCAGAATCCTCCTCTGTTCTATGAACATCATATCTAAAAAAAGAGAGATGGATGGTATGATTCCACCCCTGAGTGTATTTTCAGTTTATATTAGTATATAGTAGTTTATAGGGAACCTCCCCTTGATGAGAGGAGAGATTTATCTCATTATGATGTGGTAGACCTACACATTTGGCTGATTAAATCTCCTTATGTTGTGGTTGATGCACCTATTTTTCCATCAGTCAGTTGGTGAAAAATATTCACCCAACAATTTTTGGCAACTCTACTGGGGATTGAATGTGTAATTTGAAGCTTCAAGCTTCAAATTGAAGCAGTTTTAATTCTTTTCCATATCCATTTTAGCACTCTGGTAGACCCACCATATACACGAAGCTAGAGAGCTCAAGGTATTGTTGACCCTATTTTTGAGCTTGTGTAAAAAAATAATTTGATCTTTCCCCTCCATGAACTCACCTTTAGCGAACTAGGAGCTTTCCTCCTACAAACATTAGGTCTTCAATACCAGGCAAAGCTGCTCTTTCCTCTGCTAGAAGAGTTTTGTCCATACATATCCCACAGAGATTTATTATCCCTCATTTCAATAGCCATATCATGGCAACTCAAGGCCCCTAGGGTAATACTTTTGGTCCCCTGAATCTAACCCCACCTCTACATGAGCAACCCCGTAGCTCAAGGAAAAAAATTCTCATGTTTTATGGTGATGGGAAGGTTCGTCCTGATGAACATATTGTAGCCTTTTGCATAGTATGTGGTTTAATAGGTGTTAAATATGAAGACATTGTAGTCAGACTATTTGTAGAGACATTGAAAGGCACTGCTATAGACTAGTTATATCATCTAGAAGCACAAACAATGACTGACTGGAACACTCTCAAAGCCAAATTTGAGGCTAGCTTCAAACCTGCAAAATATGCACACGCCCTGGTAGCCCATCTTACACAAATGAAGAAGGAGCCTCATAAAACCATGAGAGACTTTATTGCCAAATTTGACAAGCTAATAAATAAGATTCCCATAATTGCTCAACTAACTCTGGAGAATCTCAATGCTTCTTCATCAATTCCTAGCTTCTTGAAGTGAGTTTCTTGTTGTGACGAGCTAGCCACATAGACCTCATTGCAGCTTAAATTTTGGTGATCAAGGTTGAATATGACCTTAACTTGGTAGAGAAGATAAGAAGAGATCCTAATAGAGGTAAATCTTCTTCATCTTCTGAATTTTCTTCTACAGTCACCACTAATCCTATGGTGCAAAAGCTAGTAAATGAATTGCTAGCTCTGAAAAAATAAATGGCACAAAGGATTTTTACTCCTCCTTACCGAGATATACCTAGGAAGACATTTCCTAATCAATCATATCAGGGAAATGCTACCAGAAATCAATGGCAACCAAATCACCTTCCTCCCACACCAGGCAAGCTTGCCATTGAAGTAGCACCAACTAACTCAGCAATTGGTTATCTTGAAACTGAATCTAATTTTTTGTTCCAACCTGAGTTGAACTAAGAAGATGATGTTGATCTCTTTGTAGAAAACCAAGAAGAATCAGCTGATGACTCCAACATTAGATTCTTGAATTGCCAGGATGAACCCAAAGCCAAAGGTGAAGCATGTTGTTCCCAAAATCAGCTACACTCATTTTTGGAACAACACCTATGAAACTTGTCTATTTCAAGTTTTTCACCCTAAGTTCATCTTTTGAGGCAAGTTTTTCTTGTTCTCATGTTTGATCAACTGGCATCATTCAAAGTTCATGATGTTCCCTTCTTGCTTTTTCCCAAAAATGTGAAAATTATTACAATCTTGATGCGGCCAGATGACCAATTTTTCATTTCTTAGAGTCAGTGTTTTCTTGTGTTTGTATGCAGGGGTAGTGAAAAATGCTGCCACTACATATTATTTTATGTTTCCCATGCAAAGGTGGCATTTTTTGCCACCCTTGCATTCATCATACATGAGTGGCAAAATTTACTGCCCTTGCATTTTTTGTTGCATTCCATGCAGGAGTGGCAAATTTTACCACCCCTGCATCCCCTTTTCCCCCCGTCGGCCTTTTACCCCATGTAAAGGTGGAAATTTTCACTACCCTTACATGTGGCCACTCAACCTTGTGTATTGGCAACAAAAATTGCCACCTTTACAGACCCGTTGCCCAACCAAGTGCATTGGCATTGATATTCACTGCATATGCACTCTATCCTCTAAATGTGCATTGGTGGCAAAAATCACCATCGATGTTATCTGCCCTTTCCATTTACATAGGTGGCTAAAATCACCACCGATGCATTTTTCTTCCCCAATGTGCATCGGCAGTGATTTTTGCCGCCTATGCACATAGTCTTTCCTCCACATGCAAGGGTGGAAATTTTTGCCGCTCATGCATGCATTCCTCTCATTTTTCATTGACTCTGGGAAATTTTCATTTTTCCCATTTTTTGAGCCTGCTTCCCTTCCATTTCTTGACCTGCTCACGCCTCATGCCCTTTTAAGCGCATTTTCCTAGTCATGATCACCCAACATGCAATTTTTCCAAATTGATAATTTTTTCCCTATTTGCGTGATCATGACTCTTATCACAGTTCTCCTCAAGATCCTTCTTCATCAACATACTTTCAAGAAAGGCTCATCCTGATGACTGAGATATCTCCAAAGAAGTCGAAGATGATGAAGTACCAATATCAAGGTGTTTTCCCAATCACCTTGGTCACTATTAATGTCGATGACATTAGGGATACAGAGATTGGGCACATTGATATGGCTGAGTTCATAGGGAGAACCAAAGCAAACAATCTGAGATCTGAAATGAAGAAGATTATTGAGAGCAATATCCATTTGGTCTCCTCTTTTCTTGTGGCAACACATCACACAGAGTTCATCCTCCAGTGGGCCCAATTCTAAAACAAAGATACCAAGACTGTGGTAGATGCTATGGTGAGGGTTAAGGTGATTTTCAAAAATACCATTGCACCAGACAGTATCAAGATTCAAGCATCTATTGCCATGTACAAGGCTCATCTGAAGAAGGCTGGTGACAAAAGTTGAACTATTCTTCCATGTTTTCTTCTCCATTCTTCTCATGCACTTTGTAATTGACTTGAGAAATTTAAACATGTACTTTTGTTATGTGTAATTACATGTAAAAATCCAAAAAAGTCCCAAAGTCACCAGTGACTCATCTTTGACTAGGTTTTAATATTATAATATTTTCTCAATTTTGAAGGCTTTTCCCTATATATAGAGGGAGCCTCTTTTGTAATAGACATCTCTGGATAATTGAGAGCAAAAACTCTGCCAAAATTGAGATGCTTCCTGAGACTTTGATCTCATATTGTAAATCATGTTTTCTTAAATGAATGAGAAGCAAGTTATTTTTAGACTTTGTGTTTAAATAATTTGTGTTACTAAGGGGATTGTTCTTATGTTCTCTTTCCTAATAATCTCTCATCTATTTGATTAAATAAGCAAAGTGCATGGAAATTATCTAAAAACATTCTGAAAGATATTAGAAAAACTTTGAACTACTTCTATCCTTTGTGATTTCATATTCTGTTGTAGTTTTAGGTGAAGACTTTGAGCTGCACTTCACTCTACAGTTATGTACGCTTCAAATTAGTAAGGGGAGCAATGAAAGACTTTGTGCTTTTGTGGGTTTCTCGTGGATCTAGTTATCACCCAAAAAGATTTCCTGGCATTTACTGAATATCATTTCTGAAAGAAGAGAAATGCTTTCAGTCATCAACCAAGATTTCTCTTTTGCCTTGTAAACATTATCTCTAAAAAAAAGAGATAGATGGTATAATCTCACCCTCAAGTCTATTTTCAGTTCATATATATATAAATATTTTAGTATAGGGAACCTCCCCTTGATGAGAGGAGAGATTTATCTCACTATGATGTGGTAAACCCACACTTTTTGCCATATAAATCTCTTTGTACTGTGGTTGATATACCCATTTTGCCATCAGTTAGCTGACAACAAAATATTCACCCAACAGCTTTTGGTGACTCCACTGGGGATGTTACATGCAATCTAAAGCCTCAAGTTTTAGATTAAAATAGTTCTTATCCTTATCCATTTCCATTTTATATCCATTTATATTAAATATATTTCCATTATATAGTCTTATTCATACTCTGGTAGCTCCACACTCTGCTGGAAATGAACGCATAATTTGAAGCCTCAAGCTTCAAACTAAAGCCTTTTCAGTCCTTTTTTAGTTTACTCTCTAGAAAATCCACTGTACATATGAAGCCAAAGATCTCAAGGTATTATTGATCCCATATTTGAGTTAGTGCGGCAAAATAATTTTGAGATCTCTCCTCCGCCATCTCGCCTTCAGCGAACTAGGAGTTTCCCTCCTACCAGTGTCAGATCTCCCATACCAGGTGAAGTTTCTAGTCTCAATACTAGTAGGTTTTTATCTATACTTATCCCACCAAGATTTGTTATCCCTCCATTTTATCAACATATCATGGCAGTCCAAGGCCCTTGGGGCAACTCCTTTGGTCCTCTCAATCTGTCCCACCTTTACATGAACTACCTTGTAGTTCAAGAAAGAATTTTCCCAAATTTTATGGCGATGGGAAGGTTCATCCTGATGAGCATATTGTTGCCTTATTCATAGCATGTGGTGTGATGGGCATGGAATACGAAGATATAACAGTGATATTGTTTATAGAAACTTTGCAAGGCGCTATTGTCGACTGGTTTCATCACCTCCAAGCTCAAACTATAACTGATTGGAATACGCTCAAGGCCAAGTTTGAGGCCAGGTTCAAACCTGCTAAAGATGCACATGCCTTGTTGGCTCAGCTTATGCAAATGAAGAAGGAACCTCATGAGCCTATGAGGGATTTCATAGCAAAATTCAATAAGCTGAAGAACTGAATTCCTATGATCGCTCAGCCTACACCATCAACTCACAACTTCCTAAAGTAAATTTTCTATTGAGGTGGGCCAGTCCTATGGATCTCATAGTAGCTCAAAATTTGGCTACTGAGATTGAGGATGATCTTATCCTGGTAGGTAATATTAGGAAAGATTCTAATAAAAGTAATTTTTTTCACCTGCTAAAAGTTCTTCCATGAGCACCAAGATCCTATGGTGCAAAAGTTGACGAATGAACTGCTAACATTGAAAAGGCAAATGGCCCAAGGTATGTCTACTCCTCCTTATTGAGATATTCTAAGGAGGACATTTTTCAATTAGTCATATCAAGGCAATGCTGCCAAAAATCAAGGGCAACCAAATCGTCTACCTCCCCAACCAAAGAAACTTGCCATTGAAGCAGCATCGACTAACTCAACAGTTGGTTACTTTGAAGCTGAACATGATTCCTTGCTCCAACCTGAGTTGGACCAAGAGGATGATGCTAATATATTTTTAGAACAAATAGAAGAATTAGCTGGTGACTCTAATATTAGTTTCCTAGATTATCAAGATCAAGCTAGAAGCAAGGGAGAAGTGTTTGATGAATCCTATGCTATTTTTGCCAAGTCTCAGAACCAGTCAACTCAACAAGCTGATAAAAAAAAAGCAAGAGAAGAACCTTAGCTATTAGTATCTATCGCTAAATGAGGGACTTCATTGCCTTTCCAACCAAAGGACTAGGTGACTAATAAGAAAGTAAGTACCTCAAACCATCCCGTACCTTCTACTTCTATCTCTCAAACCAGTGCCACACCCACTAAAGATCAGGATGATGGGATCCCTCCCTCTATTTCTATCTCATTTCAATTATTTGATATAATTGATCATGTCAAAAATACCAAGATTCAAATGACCGAGATTGAGTACTTGTGAGCCAATCATGAATAGTTTGATAGGCTGGCCAAATACGTGAAAAGTAAAACTTCCCCTATAGGACAAGATTTTTCAAAGGTGACTTATGATTCTTCCAAGAATAAATCCACACAAAATAATCTTGTCACTACTCCTCTTGTCACTCTTAGGAAAATAGAGCCTTTCTATGTTTTCCTATTAATAAATGGTCATAAATTGAGTAATTGCATAATAGACTCTGGAGCTTCTGATAATGTTATGCCTGCCAAGGTAGCAGATTCTCTTGGTCTTACCTTAACCAATAATTTTGGTAGATGTTTCTCCATGAAGAATAAGCAAGTACCACTCCTAAGTCAAATCAAAGATGCCCAATTTGTGTTTCTAGTTTTTCCAGAGAAGAGGATCAAAATGATGGTCTTAGTGGCTGATGTTTCAGCCTCTTATGGTATTATGCTCGAGCACAATTTTTACAAAGATGTAAGTGGTGAATTGAATATGGATTTGTCTGAAGTAAGGATACATGTTAAATGTGTTATGATGAAATTGCTTCATGAGAAAGAGTCAAAATATATAGTCACCCAAACATCAGATCTCGAAGCCCAAATTCTATTTGAATCATTGAGAATGGGTAATTATTTCTTGACTACTAAAGATGTTTCCATCCCATCAGATGAAAGGCCTTTTAGTGATAACTTAAGAAATTTAGATGCAAAGTCAGAAAAATTGTCAAAGCAAAGTTCAGACAACCAAGAATCTTCCCTAAATAATGAAGAGAAGTTTTTGAAATGATTAAATTCTGATGATGTCTAGATCTTAGAATTTGATGGTAGTTGTTCTTCTACCGGTTCTGGAGCTGGAATTATCTTGATCTCCCCTCAAGGAGAAAATTTTCCCTATTCATATAAGCTGCAGTTCAATAATACCAATAACACTACTGAGTATGAGTCTTTGCTACTTGGATTGAAAGTTGTTCATGCTAAAGGTATTAAGGTTCTTCATGCCCTTGGAGATGTTGAACTAGTAGTTTGGTAGGTAAAGAATTTATACCAAACAAAACATAAAAGATTGCAACATTATCACAATCTTATATGGGATTGTATTGAAAGTTTTAATGCTTTCAATATTTTTGCTGTGCTAAGAGAATGAAATGACCGTGCAGATTCATTGGCTATCTCTGCAACCCTCATGGTTCCCCATAAAGATTTCAAAGGAGACAAGTACACTATCGAGCTGGTCTTTTGACCAAGTGTACACGATAATTCCAACCATTGGCAAGTGTTCAATAATGACAATCAAATCATTTTATTTCTAGAAAAGATGGACAGCTTTGAAGATCTCTATTTTGAAGGAAGTGAATCCCCCCCACGGGAATCAGTTCCTGAAGTAAATTCCAAAACCGGTGAAGAGTTCCTTCAACTCAAGGGAAATAAAATTTCAAAAGGTTTGATTTCTCTCAAGAAATTATTTGATAAGCAGGACAGATATGTCAAGCAGCAACAAATGGATTCAAGTTCCTCCAAGAAATTTGATCAGGTGAATTTGAGTATGAAAGAAAATCCCAAGATGGCTAACATTGGGAATTGTTGCACTTCAAATGAAAAGCTCAAATTCGTTGCTCTTCTTCGTCAATAAATTGATGTTCTAGGATATTCTTACAATGATTTTAAATCTCTCAAGCCTGAAGAGATTTGGCATGAAATTCCTCTTAAGGTTGGGTCATTGCCTTACAAGCAAAAACAAAGGCAATACAATCCCAAGATATCAAGTACTATCTTTTTTGAGATCCAAAAAATGCTCAATATGAGAATTATTTTTTCAATCCATCATTCCACCTGGATTGCTAACATAGTTCTTGTAAGAAAAAAGAATGGAGAAATTTGTATATGTGTCAATTTCAAAAACCTGAATCAAACTTCTCTAAAAGATAACTACCCTCTGCCCATTATGGACCAAGTTTTACAAATGGTGACTGGTTCAAAAATGTTATCATTGATAAACAATTTTTCCAGGTACAATCAAATAGAATTCAATAAAGCAGATCAACATAAGACTGCTTTCACCACACCTTGGGGCACTTTTGCATATCACAGAATGCCTTTCAGTTTGATTAATGCTGGCGGTACTTTCCAAAGAGAAATGGATCTTACTTTCAGAGATGAAATGGGAAAGTTTATTGTGGTATATCTTGACAACTTGACCATATTTTTCAAGCATTGTCTTGATCATCTGCATCATTTACAACAAGTGTTGGAATGTTGTCAGCAAAATGGTATTTCTCTTAATCCCAAAAAATTAGTTTTTGGGGTTACAGCAAGTAAGCTTCTCGGTCACACTATATCCTGAGAAGGTATAAAAACTGACTCAGAAAGAGTCAAATCTATCCAAAGTCTTGCTCTTTCTATTTCTAACTATTTTTTCCTTTTCACATTCAGAAGAAATAAGAAACTAAGATCAAATGGTCAGGGGTTTGTACGTACCTAGATGAAGTTGCGCACCGTATCTAGACGATTGAAGGAGCTCCTCTTTGGCTGTGGAGGATGACACCTGTAGATAAGAAAGTCTTAAACAAAAAAAATGTTAGATAGATATATGGTGGACTGCCAAGCAAAGCTCGGTCCCATAAGTGCAGAGACTTCCTTAAGGGATGACAGTCTACTAGTTGATAAAAGAGTGTTGCTAGAAAGAGAAATGGTGAAAGACTAAACAAAATAAATAGAGATAATGCGTACCTGTATTCTATTGTCAGTCTGTCATAGTCATCGACGTTGATAGTTCTACCGACATCGGTTGCTCAAAGTTGTCGACATCGGTTAGTATACCGACGTCGGTATGGGAAATGGTTGATGTCGGTCAGGGCAATGGCCTTAGACGAGTTTTGGATAGGTTTTATGGCTGACAGAATGGTCTGTGGTAGTCTGAGAGTCTGTGCAGGGTTGCAGGACAATAGATAAGATCATAGGAGGGACAAGGGTAGAGGATAGGTTGTCAAGAATGGGTAATGATATGGGGAAGGCCTCACAGCCTCTCCGAGAAGAAAGTCAAGTTTGGTTGATGATATTTAGAAATACTAAGTAGAAATTAACTGCTAATACTTTCTAAATTATTGAAATGAAGTAGGAGAAGAATACTTAGCTCTTACTTGTTGAAGAATCAGAGGTGTGAATGCTTGTTCCCGATGCTACTGCTGATATAGAAGACTTCCTGCAATGTGTTTTTAACCCAAAGTCTAGAGCTATTTCTGTAAAGTTCCTGTAGCCTGTGAGCAAGAGAATTAGCCTTCAAGTCTATGATTAGCCATTTTGGGTGTTAGAACATGGTTTTAAGCAATCGACGTCAGTGATTCTGCTGGCGTTGGCCGATGGGTAACTGATGTCAGTGGCTAGAGAATGGGAAAAAAGGCTATTTTTAGCCTTTTGCTCATTTTTCCATCTATTGAGTTTAGTTTCCATTGGAAAACGGTCCAAAGGTAGATTAAATAGGTGTGATAGGTTAGTGGGAGGGTTGAAATGGGTCTTAGGTAATTAAGAAGGGTCATAGGGTGATAAATGAGGTATCCAAGGGCAAGGTGAGGTGTCATGGGTGGTGTGTCAAGGGTGGTGTTATTAATTTAAAATAGGTAATTTATTTTAAATTAATAAGTGTATGGGTTAGAAATGTTTAGAAATGGACCAAGGGGACCAGGGGGAGTCGACCAAGGAGTAGACACAATTTTGGTGTCTACATTTGCCTCTTTTTGTGTTGTTGGTTGTTCTTGACGAACTGTACGATAAAAATAGGAGTAAGTTACCCCAAGTATGGGATAAGGTCATTTTTGTCCTGTTGGTTGTTCTGATGAACTATAAGACAAAAAATAAGAGTTGGTTGCCCCATATGAGGGATGAGGTATTCCCCCTCAAAGCGAGAGTCGAGGGAAGGTAACCTGATATCAGGTGCCGATTTGATAGATAGTTGATGGATATGATGAAGTTTGAGTGTGAACACTACAAAAGTTGAGATTGTGCGTATACCACTTCATGTGATAGGTAGGTCAAATTGTCGCAGTCAAAGCTCGAGGGGTGCTAAAATCAAAGTAACCGGTCCCCAGCATTTAGTCATAGCTGATTGGGTTAAATGATCAAAACTATAGCTCCAATGGTCGTCGTGTTCCAAGTATCTTAGGCTCAAGAAGTGCTCCTGAAAACACAAAAATGTCACAAATATTGGGGATCAACTTGCTCTCAATCCGATAATAGGTGTGAGGGTCATAATATGGGTTACAGACAATTTTGCTATCTATTCGTAAGGTACAATATGCAATCAAAACAACCAAGGCATAGTTGTCTCAAAAAGTGGTCATTGTCTGAGGAGATAGTCGCAATCTCCAAGGCTTAGCTTCAGGGAATCTTAGTGAGATCAATCTTAATGCCACGAAGAGAAACGATGAACCCCAAAAGCTTCCCTGAGAGAACCCCAAAGATGCATTTCTTGGGGTTAAGGCAAACATTGTATTGAAGAAGGCGAGTGAAGATTATTTTAAGGATGGTTAAATGGTCACGGCGAAGTTTAGATTTGCCTAGTAGGTCATCCACATAGTCCTCCATGATTTTGTGGAGGAGATCATGAAAGATGTAAGTCATGGCACGTTGATATGTAGCACCTACGTTCTTTAGGCCAAAAGGCATGAACCTATAGCAAAATTCCCCCATGGGGTGATGAAGGTAGTTTTGTGCTGATCTTCTGGTGTAATCAGGATTTGGTTATATCCTGAAAACCCATCCATGAGTGATAGCATCTCATGACCAGCCGTAAGATCAACAAGTTGGTCGATGTTGGGTAAAGGAAAATCATCTTTTGGGCAAGCCAAGTTAAGGTCACAATAGTTAGTATAAATTTGGATCCCCCCAGTTGCTTTGGTGATAGGGATGATATTTGACACCCATTGCGGATAATCAATGGGTTGGATAAAAGAGACAGAGAGAAGACGCTAAAGCTCCTCTTTGATAAGGAGTGAAACCTGAGGATACATTTTACGAAGCTTTTGCCTGACAAGCTTAGCTTCTGGGTTTGTGACAATGTTATAAATGACGATGTTAGGGTCGATGCCATGCATATCGCTATAGGTCCAAGCAAAGGCTTTGTTATGGTCTGAAAGGAATTTGGTGTAGTCAATTTGTTCCTGGGCATCCAAAGATTGACCAATCTTTAAAATGTGAGGAATATCATAAGATGGGAGATTAATGTCAATGGTCGATTCATTTAACATAACATGTGTTTCTAAAAGAAGTGATCTTTGGATGAAAGAGTCATCTGCACCCATGTAGGTGAGAATGGCATCATCATCTATGCATTAGATAGTGTTGATGGTAGCAGATTCATCATCTATCATGTTTGGATAAATGAGAAGGAGAGACCTGGATACCCCACCTAGTTGATAGGTTAGGGGTTCCAAACGAATGGCATTTATGGAAAAAAAACTAGGAGGGATGGAAACCACCGACTCCGTAGGTGAAGATGGGGGAATAGGCGAGTTTGGAGGTGATTGGCCTATGATAGGTTCAGGGCAAGGGTTTTTAGAAATTTTAGTAGGTTCTTCAAAACCCAAGCCATGTTGTTTCTTGGCATTCTTTATGGCCTTGTCATTTGGTGGTTCGACGGGCTGGTGGGAGCCTTGTTCATAGTGCCCAAAGCCAAAGCCCTTCCATGCACACCTATAAAGATAGGTATGAGCAAAGTTTGGGTTGACAAGAAAGGAGAAGTCAGACATAAATAGTTGGGGTGATGAAAGAGGATTTCCATCAGTGGGAGCTCAATCTAGCCCTCCATAAATGAGATTTGTTTGAAGATTGGGAGGACCATAAGGGATGACCATTCTGATATGATGGTCATAGCTAGGATTGTGATGAAGTTTTCCATACTCTTAAGGAGTCTAAAACATGTCCAAGGTGAGTAAATGATACTCCCCAAGTGAAAGACGTTGGAAGATATCTTCCATAGGGTCTTTTGTTGCCACTTGAGGAGGTGGTGTAGGTGTAACCGCCGTTTGCGTACTTGTTGAAGCTTCCACGGGTGGAGGCAGTGTTTGGGTCAATGTCTTGAGAGGAATGAGAACATCATTGGGTCGATAAGTTGCGTTGCATGTCTTGAAAGGGGAAGGGTCTGCGAGAATGACATGGACTTGATCGTCGTGTTCAAATTTGACACAACGGTGTAATGTAGAAGGGACACAAGCCATGGCACGAATCCAAGGTCATCCTAATAACATGTTGTATTAGAACTCTCCCTCAATGATGTAGAAGAGCTCTGAGATTGTTTGTGGACCAACACGAATATGTAAGATGATGGTGCCAATGGTAGTGGTGGTGGTGTCATTAAAAGATCGAAGAATTGCGTCAATTTTTGATACGCAATTCTTTGGGAGGGCTAATTGGTCATAGGCATGGGTGGAAATGATATTGATGCTGGCACCCACATCAATCATAACTCACTTAATGCGAGTTTGATCAATGTAGGTTGTGATGAAAAGGGCAGCATCCTGATCTTCTAAGTTGGAGGTAGGAATTTTAGAATCACTAAAGGTAATTCTCGGATAATTTTGCTATCTATTTGTGAGGTAGCATATGCAATCAAAACAACCAAGGCATAGTTATCTCAAAACGTGGTCGTGGTCTGAGGAGATAGTCATGATCTCCAAGGTTGTTGGTCATGATTTTGGGTTGGTATAGATAGTTGGTCCATTAGATGGACGGACGAAGGAATGGCCGAGCTAACCTCAGAGGACCCTATGTCAACTGAGTGCTGCCTACATAGCCCTTGTTGGAAGGGCCTCAGGCCAATGTAGTTCTCCCTAAAAGAAAGGAAGAGGGTTAGAGAGGTCGATAGTTGTTTTGGTCAGGTTAGTGTCTGTTAGCATATCCCATATGTGTGATGGTATATACTTGAAATGATGAGGATGATGATGTTACAGCCTTTTCCATATTGTGTGATGGTGTATTATGTAACATTGGTGATGGGGTTTTCCATCTCTAGAAAGTTTCCATATTAGTGATGGATGTATGCTAAAAATGAAATGAATATGTTTATGCTTTAACAAGTAATGGTTTATTCTTGGCATAAATTGAGTTTGGTTGATAGTTTTCATGTGTATTGGTTTCCATAGAAACTAGTGTGAATAGGTTATGATAATGTTAGTGTTCTGAAAAAAAGGTTTGGTTGGTTTGGTTTTGGTTGTATGTGACCAAAGCATGTAGGAAGTGAAAGGCGCGTTGCTCTTTTATTGACAAGGACCATAGTGATAGAATAGATAGGGTTATTGCAAACAAAAACCCCGTTCATGCATTATGTCATTGACCATTATTTGTGTTAGAGAAGTAATCAAATCACTTGACATTAAGTGAGCTCAAAATCCCTTGAGTATATTGGGGTAATAGGTTTGATTATGTTAGGATAGGGAGGATAGCACAACTCTTTTTAGTAGGAATAACTTCACCCTTTTTATAGGTGACCCTGAGAACAACTACAGGCAAGTCAATGACTTAATAGTTTGTCAGTCAATTTTTTTTTTTTTTTTGGGTAGACTGATTGATGTGGGAAGCTTCTAAGAGAGTGTTGTTTGTATCAAAAAATTTAGGCATAGCCATCCTTCGAGGGATTGGTATATATTTTTGATTTATATGTTTTTGAGGGCTCTGAATAGCTATCCTTTAAGGGAGCAGTCTATTAGCTACAACAATGATGATGCAGTTGTCCTTCGAGGGAGCAGTCTGCATTTAAAGTTTATGACCTTTGAGTAGGTATCCCAATATATATATATATATATATATATATATATATATATATATATATTTGGATTGAAGTTTTAGTCATGGACTAGTCTATAGAGGTTTAAGGGCTCCTTTTTATTAGGACAAAGCATTCATACTTTATAAAAGGGTTACATAGTGTTCGTTTAGGGGAATAGGGTTGAAAGGAATGAGGATTAAAATGATATGGATTGCTCAAGGGATGAGCTCAAGTTAAATATCAAGTAAATGAGTACTTGATTAAAAGTAGAATGGTCATAGATGCAAGGCATTAAGGGGCTCAGGTTCTGGTTGGCCTTCAAGAGAAGACAGATGATAAGTCCCTGATCCATACTTGTGCGTTATGATATAAGGTCCGAGCCAATTAGGATCAAATTTGCCTCATTTACTTCTTTCCATGTTGATCACTTGTTGGTTTTCTTTAAGGATGAGATCCCCAATTTTGAAATCTCGTTCTCTCAGATTTTTGTTATAAGCACGCTTGATACGATTTTGATAGATGTGGAGATGGTTAAGGGTAGCAAGACGACGTTCATCAAGTAACTCAAGTTGAGCTAATCGATCTTGACGAAAGTCATCATTAGAAAGAATGTTGTGTAAAGAGACGCGTAAAGAAGGTATTTGTACTTTAAGAGGTAGGATAGCCTTTATTTTGTACACTAAAGAGAAAGGTGTAGCACTCGTAGGGGTTCGAATGCTAGTGCGGTAGGTCCACAACGTGAAGGGAATGTGGATGTGCCAATCCCTTCCAGTGTCGTTGACCACCTTCATGAGGATTTTGGTTAAGATTTTGTTAGAAGCATTAGCCTGTCCATTGGCTTGTGGGTAGTAAGGCGAGGAGAAGCTGAGTTTGATGCCAAATGAGTCACAAAGTTTTTAGATAGTTTTGTTTTTGAAAGACTTGCCATTATCGGTGATGATTTTGTGAGGTACACCGAAACGACAGATGATGTGTTGGTTGATGAAGTCGATGATTTTGTCAACTTTAGTGAAGATGAGGGGAACCGCTTCCACCCATTTAGTGAAGTATTCAGTTGCAGTGATAATTGATTGATGTCAGAGAGATGAATGGGGGTTAATCTCACTAATTAGGTCAAAGCCCCATTGTGAAAAGGGCCATAAGTCCATAGCAACTTGTAGAGCATGGCTAGGGACATGAAGCAAGTTAGCGTATTGTTGGCATTTGATACAACACCGAACATAGTCAATGCAGTCTTGGTGAAGAGTGGGCCAATAATAGCCCAGGCAAAGGATGTGTTTTGCAATCGAGTTACCACTGAAGTGTCTGCCACAAATCCCATCATGGACTTGTTTGATGGCATGAGATGTTTTAGTGGAGGTTAGACATCGAAGAAGGAGGCCATCGAAACCTCATTTATAGAGAAGACCCCCTAGCATAGTATATCGAGCTGTGCTTTTGATAAAAGCCTGTCGTGCATTGCTAGAGAGATCAGGGGGGACAATTGAGAAATTTAAGTAGTCCACAAGTTATTTATACCAAACATCCTGTGGACTAGAGTCAATGGTGCTAACGTGGTTGATGCTAGTGGAAATATATGAAGGCAATGCCACATGATGTACCGTGACATAAATTTTTGATGAAGATGATGAAGATGGAATATGTGAGGCGAGAGGAGCCATGGTATCGGCAAACTTATTTGTAGATGGAGGAACAATTTGCAAGAGGTAATGGTCGAAAGATTCTAGCAGGGAGTCAGCACGGTGTTTATACCTTTGCAAAATTTCATTTTTACAAAGATATGAACCGTTGATTTCATTAACAACTAGTTGTGAGTCGCCAAAGATTTTGATGGTCTTGGTGAATAAGAAAAGGGTAGTTTGAAGTCCCAAAATTAAGGCTTCATATTCAGTCATGTTGTTGGTACATTCAAAGTCAAGTTTGAAAGATAGAAGCATGGGCTCACCCTTGTGTGGGATGAGAATGACCCCTACACCCCCACCATGTTGACATTTGGATCCGTCAAATAACATTGTCATTTGATAGAATATGTCATCAGTGGAAAGTGTGGCGATTGATTCATCAGGGAATTCACAGTGAGAAGGTTGGTTGTCAGGTAGAGGGGCATCCGCTAGTTGGTCAGTGATTGTTTGCCCCTTTATAGATTTTTGTTGGATGAATTCCAAGTCGAACTCAGCAAGAAACATGAGCCAACGAGCCATACATTGATTTTGGTATGGTTTTGAATGCATGTATTTAAGAGGATCGGTATGGGTGATGACGTAAGTTTTGTGATTGAGAAGATAATGACAGAGTTTGGTGGCAGCAAAGACTAATGCCAAACAGAGTTTTTTGGTATGAGTATACTGAGTTTCATAGTCAATGAGCGTTCGGCTTATATAATAAACTGCTTGCTCATGATGTTGTTCATCTCGGTGTGCGATCATGGCACCTAAAGAATGATTTGTTGCTAAAATGTAGAGATAGAAAGGTTGGTCATCTTTAGGTGGAATAAGGACTGGTAGAGAGACAAGATAATTCTTAAGAGCCTCAAAAGCCTCTTGGTAGTCCTTATCCCAATTAAAGGAGACATCCTTCTTGAGGAGGTGATGAAAGGGTTGACATCGGTCAAAAAGCTACAAGATGAAGTGACAGATAGATTGAAGCTTCCCTTGTAGGCTGCAAAGTTGCCTTAGATTGGTAGGTGGTGGAATCTTGAGTATAGCTTGAATCTTAGCGGGATCAATCTTAATGCCATGAAGAGAAATGATGAACCCCAAAAGTTTCCCTGAGAGAACCCCAAAGACGCATTTCTTGGGGTTAAGGCGAACATTGTATTGAAGAAGGTGAGTGAAGATTATTTTAAGGATGGTTAAATGGTCATGGCGAAGTTGAGATTTGCCTAGTAGGTCATCCACATAGTCCTCCATGATTTTGTGGAGGATATCATGAAAGATGTAAGTCATGGTGCGTTGATATGTAGCGCCTGCGTTCTTTAGGCCAAAAGGCATGACCCTATAGCAAAAAGTCCCCCATGGGGTGATGAAGGTAGTTTTGTGCTAATCTTCTGGCACAATCAGGATTTGGTTATATCTTGAAAACCCGTCCATGAGTGATAGCATCTCATGACTGGCTGTAATATCAACAAGTTGGTCGATGTTGGGTAGAAGAAAATCATCTTTTGGGCAAGTTTGGTTAAGGTCACGATAGTTAGTATAAATTTGGATCCCCCCAATTGCTTTGGTGACAGAGATGATATTTGACACCCATTACGGATAATCAATGGGTTGGATAAAGGAGACAGAGAGAAGACGCTAAAGCTCCTCTTTGACAAGGAGTGAAACCCGAGGATGCATTTTACAAAGCTTTTGCCTAACAGGCTTAGCTTTTGGGTTTGTGACGATGTTAGAGTCGATGCCAAGCATATCGCTATAGGTCCAAGCAAAGGCTTTGCTATGGTTTGAAAGGAATTTGGTGTAGTCAATTTGTTCCTGGGCATCCAAAGATTGAACAATCTTTTAAATGTGAGGAATATCAGAAGATGGGAGATTAATGTCAATGGTTGATTCATTTAACATAACATGTGTTTCTGAAAGAAGTGATCGTTGGATGAAAGAGTCATCTACACCCATGTAGGTGAGAATGGCATCATCGTCTATGCATTAAATAGTGTTGATGGTAGCAAATTCATCATCTATCATGTTTGGATAAATGAGAAGGAGAGACCTGGATACCCCACCTAGTTGATAGGTTAGGGGTTCCAAGCGAATGGCGTTTATGGAAAAAAACTAGGAGGGATGGAAACCACCGACTCCGTAGGTGAAGATGGGGGAATAGGCAAGTTTGGAGGTGATTGGTCTATGATAGGTTTGGGGTGAGGGTTTTTAGAAGTTTCAGTAGGTTCTTCAAAACCCAGGCCATGTCGCTTCTTGGCATTCTTTATGGCCTTGTCATTTGGTGGTTCGACGGGCTGGTGGGAGCCTTGTTCATAGCACCCAAAGCCAAAGCCCTTCCATGCACACCTATAAATATAGGTATGAGCAAAGTTTGGGTTGCCAAAAAAAGAGAAGTCAGACGTAAATAGTTGGGGTGATGAAAGAGGATTCCCATCAGTGGGAGCTCGATCTAGCCCTCCATAAATGAGATTTGTTTGAAGATTGGGAGGACCATAAGGGACGACCATTCTGATATGATGGTCATAGCTAGGATTGAGATGAAGTTTTCCATACTCTTGAGGAGTCTGGAACATGTCCAAGGTGAGTAAACGATACTCCCAAAGTGAAAGACGTTGGAAGATATCTTGCATAGGGTCTTTTGTTGACACTTGAGGAGGTGGTGTAGGTGTAACCGCCATTTGTGTACTTATTGAAGCTTCCATGGGTGGAGGTGGTGTTTGGGTCGATGTCTTGAGAGGAATGAGAACATCGTTGGGTTGATAAGTTGTGTTTCATGTCTTGAAAGGGGAGGGGTCTACAAGAATGATATGGACTTGACCATCGTGTTCAAATTTGACACAACGGTGTAATGTAGAAGGGACATAGGCCATGGCAGGGATCCAAGGTCATCCTAATAACATGTTGTATTGGAACTCTCCCTTAATGATGTAGAAGAGCTCTGAGATTGTTCATGGACCAACACGAATATGTAAGACGACGGTGCCAATGGTAGTGGCAGTGGTGTTATTAAAAGATCGAAGAATTACGTCAATTTTTGATACGCAATTCTTTGGGAGGGCTAATTGGTCATAGGCATGGGTGGAAATGATATTGATGTTGGCGCCCACATCAATCATAACTCACTTAATGCAAGTTTGATCAATGTAGGCTGTGATGAAAAGGGCAGCATCCTGATCTTCCAAGTTGGAGGTAGGAATTTCAGAATCACTAAAGGTAATAGAGGTGACGGTGGGTAATGATTGGACTAAGGCAGCTAGTGGTTGGGGGTCCTCGGGTTGGACCTCCACTGCTTGTAAAGCCTTGATTAAAGCTTGATGATGTTGTGGAGAGCTTTGAATGAGGTCATATAAGGACATCTTCACGGGGGTTTGGTGAAGTTGTTTCACCATAGAATCACGGATTGCCTCCAAAGAATTGGGTTGGGATGTACCCAAGATAGAAATCTTGGGTTTGGGTGGTTGAGCAAGTTTGACAAATGGGTAGGTCCAAGGAATAGCAGCTTTCTCTTTTCCTTTATCCTTTAAAGTTTGTGACCTAGTGGCCACATTGATGGTGTTAATCTCGAATAAAGGGGATGAAGGAGATAAAGGGTCCATAGTCTGAATGATGGGATTTTGATGAAGGTGGAGAGGTTGGAGTGACATTAGACAGTGTTGGAGATTTGTTGACAATATCCTAAACAAGAAGGGTGTCTTTTTTCATGAATTGGTGGATGACAACCTTAAGGGCACAATAATTTTCAGTGTCATGCCCAGGTGTGCGATGATATTGGCAAATTTTAGTATCATCGAACCAAGACGGCTTTGGTCTGAGAGGTTGAAATGGTTTGATAGGTGGAAGAGTGATGTTAAAAGTTTGCAAAAGTCAGCGTAGTATCAAAGCATATGAACCCACTAAGGGGTCCGTGCTTGTTGATGTACTAGGTGTTGATGACTTTTATTTGGGAGTTGTTGAGGGAGACTTCCGTACTACCTTTTGGGTTGGTGGTGCTGCCACTCGTGTAGATGACACTTTCTTTGCGAGGGGTGCCAAATTTTTTAGAGGAGGTAGGTTTGTGGTGGGTAAAGGGAGTAATGGAGGCAACTTGTTTTTGTTAGGTATTGGAGTAGGGAGAACTCCTATTAAGGTAGAGGGATGTGGGCCCAAAATAGAGGGCAATGATGATGGTGGAGGAGTTCTCTGACATGGTTTAGTAGCCTTATTTGGTTTAGTGCAAGGACTACTATTGTGCGAGGCAAGGTTCAAGTCTACCTTCACTTGTGGGTGAGTGAGGTTAGATATGGGGCAAACACCGAGGGATTTAACTAGTGTTGGTATGGTGGATGTTTGTGAAGGTTTAGGTTCAGATGTGGATGGTTGGGCTTCTAAATATTTGGAAGTAGAAGCCTGATCTCCGTTGGTGACTTTTGGAGATTTTGTCATAGAAGGGTCGACAGTACGAGATGAAATGGGATGTGTAAGATAAGGAGCTTTGAGTCGCTCCCATAATGCCTCATGCTCTAACTTCTTTGAATGGAGAAATCCTAAGTTTTCAACCAATCGAGAGAATGGTTTGGAAGATATTGGATGAGGCTTTGGTTTTTTAGAAGATGTGGGTGGTTATGAGACCAGAAATGTGTTAGATGCAACGATCTCAGGCCAAAGGCGAAAAAGAGTCATCACTAGATCGTCTTCGATCGAAGTAGGTGAAGAGACAAGTTCTTCTCTTCATGGAGAAGGAATTGGGGAATGTGACTCCTCAGGAGGATAGAGGGCAGGGATGATTGTGCCTTCTACTTGTGGTTGAGGAGCATGAAAGGTAGGGTCCTCCATTGGTAGTAGGAAGGATGAAGGTGGGGCTAGTGGTGCTAGTATGGTTAAAGCATCCTCCAATATAAGAGGGGTAGATGGAGAACTAATAGGAGAAGAAGGTTCTTCTACTTGTGGATGAGAAATAGGAGAAGAAGGCTCTTCTACCTGTGGTGGACAAATAGGAGAAGAAGGCTCTTTTGCCTATGATGGACAAATAGGTTGATTAACCTCTTCAATTTGTGGAAGAGGTTGGTTAGGGATGGGAGGCAAAACCATGTTGACTGTGCGTATATTACGCTCTTGGGGGTCATCGGCCATGGTCTGAATGTTATTTTGACTAGGGGGATGGTTAATGAAAGGTTGTCTAAAGATGTCTATGTTTTGGTTAGGTGGCGTGTTTGGGTTATCCAAAACAAGATCACCTTTATCTATCATGTCTTAGACAATGTTTTTGAAGGTTTTGCAGTTGTTTATGTCATGGCCTTTAACATGGTGATAATTATAGAAGTCATTTTCCCTATACCATGTAGGGATGGCTTTTGCAGGGTCAAATTGTGGTGGTGGTCAAATTTGGGGGAGATTGAGGACTCCCTATTTAACCAGTTTATCCAACACAGAAGCGTATGATTCTCCCATTGGAGTATATTGATGCTATATGTATCGTTGTTGGAATTGTCGTGTGATGCTTTGTGATGTGGAGGGTTGAGATTGGTTGGTTGTTGTCGAAGATGATGGCCTAAGGACCATAGCATTTGCTGATCCCTTAGACTTGGAATATGAAGAAGAAGGTTTGGATGAAGAAGGGTCATTTGATTTTGCATTAGTATTTTTACTATGCAATTTGACTTTATTTTCTTTGACAGCACAGAGTTCAATCTTCCTGGCCATGGTGAAAGCTTCGTCAAATGTGCGGAATGTTTGGACTCGCAAGGTAGATGAAATCTGTTTGGCACATGCTTGTGAAAAGAGCTCAATGAGCTCAGGTTGAGGTAAAGAAAAAGAGAGTTGGTTGATTAAACTTCTCCATCGAGCAATGAAATCAGCCATGGATTCATTGTCAAATTGTCTGATAGAATATAGGTATGTGATGGAAACCTTTTTAGTGATGTTAATTGAAAAGTGGTCAAGAAATAGTTGAGCTAGTTGAGTGAAGGTAAATAGAGAGTGACTGGTAATAGAACTATACCAATCGAGGGAAGCACCAAAAAGTGACATGGAAAATGTGCGTAGTAACAACGCATCATCATGTGCTATAAGGTAACAAGCATGTCTAAACGCTCGTAGATGTTGCTATGGGTCCTCCTTACTCTGAAAGAGAGTAAACTTGGGAAGTTCCCACTGACTAGGATATGGTCGGATTGGGACTGAAGGATGAATAGGTTCATTACAGATTTGTTCATATGAGAGAACATTTCTTGAACTTGAAACGGATGTCTCAAGATTAGACACCTTATCCATCAGCATCTTGATTAGATCAACTAGTGGATTGATAGGTGGGGCACCCCCTAAGTTGTAAGGTGCTTAGAAGGAGTTAAGAGGGGCGTATGACGTAGTTGGTTGTGCTTATATAGGCGCAACATATTGGTAACTAGTCATAGGGACCGATGTTGAAGTCAAGGGTGGTTGTGTTATGAAGCTAGAAGGCAGAACTTGGTTTGATGTCGCCAAAGGTGGTTGAGTGGTGGCAACACTTGTTGAAGGATAGGTGGTTACTTTTGTATTTATGGGTGTAAGAGTAGTTGGGATGGAGACAATTAAGTTTTAGAATGGTGTAGAACTTTGTTGAATAGTTTGTGGTTGAGGGGGTACAGGAACCCCAAAGGAGGTAGGTCGAGAAATAGAAGGAGAGGTCACACTTTGAAGATTGGTCATGGTCGGGTTGTTGGTTGAGGCAATGGCCTGGGTGACCATGGGTTGGGTTAAGGATGCTGTTGATACGATTGTCGTGTCAACTAAGGAAGTTGGCATCCCATAAATTGGGTTGCCTAAAGAGTCTCGCATTTGACTTCTTACGAGATAGTGCTGAAGAGCCTTGACATTGAGGTCAAGGAATCTTTCAAATTCTTGGTCCCCTTCGGGAAAAATATGGGGTTGACTTGGGGTTAGAGTACAGTCAGTGTCTAAATGATACTCCATTAGAGGACTTGATATAGAAGGCGAAGGCGGGAGTGGTTGTTGCCTTGCGTGGTCAACAAGATTTTTGGTTTGACTACGTGTCAAAACCATCCAAGGCAAGAAAGATTTTGGTTCTAAAACTATATGTTTTGGCCTCAGAAAACCAGAATTGGTGTTTTTAACAACAAAAAGGTCAGGGTTTTAGCTTGCTATTTTGAGATGAAATTTTTTGACAGTGACTGACGTCGGTGGAAAAAATGATGTCAGTGAAAAAAGTTGCCAATGTCGGTCAGATAACCGATGTCGGTGAAGATCAGTTGCCGACATCGATGGAAAAACCGATGTCAGTTACTGTGTATTTCTAGAAACTCAAAAAGCTAAAAGTTTTTGGAAGAAAGAAGAAAGTTCTGAGTTGTTTTTGGATCTCAGAATGTGACTTCACTAGCTCAAAAAACCAGATAGAGATAGAAAAATAGATGAAGACAAGCAACCTCTAAACGTTAAATTCCTAAGAATAAGTTTTAGAGTCTTGTTGGCTTATGCCTTAGAAGAGTGTGTTTGGGAAGTTGGGCTTTTAGAATGGGTCCTAAAAGAGGCAGTCTAAAGTTGGTTTCGGGTTAGTTTTGGTGCTCAAAATCTGTATTAGGTTTCATACGTGGCCTGGTGCTAGGAGCTTGCTCCCCTCACTTCATGAGCCCAGAGATAAGTTGGGTTGCTTAGCCATTATATACTTCCCCTAGAGTTTATACTCTGCCAGAGAACAGAGTGGGTTCTCCCCTTGGTAGTGAAGTCCAAGTAGGATTACCAGGAAGGGTAAGGTATCCGCTAGGTGATAAAATCCTAGTCGGACCTTGTCTCAGGTATGTTTAGATGTTTAGTTGTGAAAGTGGTATGGTCGTGTAGCATAAGTGCACTATGATTTATTCATAATGCATTTTTAATTACTAGATGTGAGAGCTAAGTATGCATTCAGGCAGAAATGAAATGCAATAGATTTTAGCCCAAACTGAAATGTTTTATTTGGACGCAAATAATTAGGAAAAGGTTAAAGCATGAACTTCACTACTCTAAGATGCGAAAAATAAGTGACAAGAAGAAAAAGTTCTTTTTAACTTGTGCTAATGGTGTCTTTTCGAAAGAGAAAGAAAGAAGAAGGATGCAAGAAGAGAAATTTTCTTAATGCACCTATATAAAAGTTTGTTTTAGAAGAAAAAGAAATGAACCCAAGGAAAACTCCAGGGTCCCACCGGGTGTGCCAAAATGTTTCTAACTATTTTTCGCTTTTCACATTCAGAAGAAATAAGAAACTAAGATTAAATGGTCAGAGGTTTGTACGTACCCAGATGAAGTTGCGCACCGTATCCAGACGATTGAAGGAGCTCCTCTTTGGCTGTGGAGGATGAAACCTATAGATAAAACAAGTCTTAAATAAATAAAATGTTAGATAGATATATGGTGGACTACCAAGCAAAGCTTAGTCCCATAAGTGCAAAGAATTCTTTGAGGGATGACAGTCCACTAGTTGATAAAAGAGTGTTGCTAGAAAGAGAAACGGTGAAAGACTAAACAAAAGAAATAGAGATAATGCGTACCTGTATTCTATTGTCAGTCTGTCATAGTCACCGACGTTAGTAATTCTATCGACGTCAGTTGCTCAAGGTTGCTGACGTCGATTAGTATGCTGACGTCGGTATGGGAAATGGTCGATTTGGTCAAGGCAATGACCTTGGACGGGTTTTAGACGGGTTTTATGGTCAATAGAATGGTCTGTGGTAGTTTGAGAGTCTGTGCAGGGTTGCAGGATAATAGATAAGATCTTAGGAGGGACAAGGGTAGAGGATAGGTTGTCAAGAATGGGTAATGATATGGGGAAGGCCTCTCAGCCTCTCCAGGAAGAAACTCAGGGTTAGTTGATGATATTTAGAAATACTAAGTACAAGCTAACTGCTAATGCTTTCTAAATTACTGAAATGAAGTAGGAGAAGAATACTTAGCTCTTACTTGCTAAAGAATCAGAGGTGTGAACACTTGTTCCTGATGCCACTGCTGATATAGAAGACTTTTTGCAATGTTTTAAACCCAAAGTCTAGAGCTATTTCTATAAAGTTCCTGTAGCCTGTGATGCTTGGTGTGCATCCGAGAGAGAGAGAGGTCGAATTCCAAGAGCAAGAGAATTAGCCTTCAGGTCTGTGATTAGCCATTTTTTGGGTTAAAACATGGTTTTAAGCAACTGATGTCAGCAATTTTTCCAGCGTCAGTCGATGGGTAACCGACATCAACGGCTAGAGAATGGGAAAAAAGGCTATTTTTAGCCTTTTGCCCATTCTTCTATCTGCAGAGTTTAGCTGCCATTGGAAAATGGTCTAAAGGCAGATTAAATAGGCGCGAGAGGTTAGTGGGAGGGTTGAAATGGGTCTTAAGTAATTAAGAAGGGTCATAGGGTGATAAATGAGGTATCCAAGGGCAAGGTGAGGTGTCATGGGTGGTGTGTCAAGGGTGGTGTTATTAATTTAAAATAGGTAATTTATTTTAAATTAATAAGTGTATGGGTTAGAAATGTTTAGAAGTGGACCAAGGGGACCAAGGGGGAGTCGACCAAGGAGTAGACACAATTTTGGTGTCTACACTTCCTTCTAGTAAGACTGTAATTCATTCTTTCTTCGAAAAGGTGAATTTTATATGAAGATTCATTTCGACATTTACAGAGAAGACTTGCCACATTGTGGACATGATGAAGGGTAAAGCCACTTTTTGATGGACTACAGAAGGCAAGTCAGCATTTGAAGACATCAAAAAAGTGATTGCCCATGCACCAATTTTGGTTTGTCCAGATTACACCAAAGACTTCATAATATACAGCTATGCTTTCGAGCATACACTTTCAGCGATTTTGGTTAAGCAAAACAAAGGTGTGGAATCTCCCATATCATTCATGAGTTGTCCCCTCAAGGCTCATGAATTAAAATATTTAAATATGGAGAAGCATGTTTTTGCCATAGTCAAGTCGGTGAAACATTTTAGGTTTTATATCCTAAATTCACATACTATTGTTTTAGTGCCTGACACAACAGTGAAGTCCATTCTAACTCAACAAGAGTTTGGTACTAAAAAGGGCAATTAGATTGCCAAAACTCAAGATTTTGATTTTTATATCAAACCTACCAAACTTGTGTGGAGAAAAGGGCTCTGCCAGTTGATTGTTGATAATATTCTTGAGAAAGTAACAAATGAAGAAATAGAGGTCGAAGACATGCCTACAATTCTATTCATCGCTACTACTAATGAGTGGTATTCTAATATCACTCACTTTTTTACCTATGGTGAGTGTCCCACTCATCTATCTTATAAAGAAAAATTAATCTTAAGTTAAAGGTTGCTAGTTATGTCTTGTGGGACAATGGTTTGTATAAGAGAAGCCTCGATGGGGTATTTCTTTGCTGTGTCGATAAGGCACAACAAGGTGAACTTTTGGAGTCCTTCCATAATTTGACTCTTGGAGGACATTTTTTTGCACCAGTGACAGCCCATAAAATTCTACGAGTGAGATACTATTGGACTACGCTATTTCAAGATACTTACAAATAGGCGAGTAAGTGTGAATTGTGTCAGTAGTTCATCGAGAAACTTAAATTGGTCACATTACCCCTCAAGCCAGTGGTAATTGAAAAGCCTTTTTAATAATGGGGTATTGACTTCATTGGTGTAGTCAACCCATCTTTAAGTGCCAAACACGACTATGTTCTCACCGCAACTGACTATTTTACCAAATGGGTGGAAGCCATTCTAACTAAGCAAGCTACTTCATAAGTGGTATGCAATTTTATTAAAGAAAATATTATTTATCAGTTTGGGATTCCAACTAAGATTGTAACAGACAATGCATCCTATTTCTCTTCCCATGAGATTACCCAGTTCTACTTTTATTATGGAATTACCCTCTCTCACACTTCTAATTATTTTCCACAAGAAAATGGTCAAGCAGAATCGAGCCACAAAAATTTGGTTACTATTATCAGAAAACTGGTTGATGATAATTAGAGGACTTGGCATAAAGCATTGTTTGACACTTTGTAGGCAGATAGGATTACCCCCAAGAGGGTAATAGGCATGTCACCATTCCAGCTTCTATATGGTTTGAATGCAGAGATACCAATCACCCTGGAACTACCAGCACTCAGGTTGGTAAAGGCAATCGAAGATTCAACCTTCAAAAATTCTATTGATAAAAGGATCATGTGCCCAACCAAATTAGATGAGAAATGAACCATGGTGGTGGACCAGATTACTACACACCAAAATTAGGTGAAGAAACTTTTCGATAAAAGGGTAAGCATGCATGATTTTCATATTGGAGATCAAGTCTTGTTGTGGGACAAGAGGAGGGAACCAAAAAGAATGCACGACAAATTTGATTCTTTGTGGAGAGGTCCGTTTACCATTCATCACGTCTGTGGTGAAAATAGCTTCTTGCTGAAGTATCAAGATGGATCGCCATTCTCACTACCTCATAGTGGGCAACATCTAAAGCACTTCAATCTTTGAAGTATTAGATGAGTTTACTTGTACATTTCTATAGTTTTTGTGTTGTTTGTTTTCTTTTAGTTTTTCATGTCTTTTTTCTTTCTTGGCTTGACTCCGTGGCGCAATGGCTTGGATGAAAGCACTTAGAGACTTAGTTTCTACTCCCATCGATTGGTTCGATCAATGGAAGTTCCTTAACAGGAGCCAGCTGTTGTTCCCAAAATTAGCTACGCTCATTTTTGGAACAACCCGTACAAAACTTATCTATTTCAAGTTTTTTACTCTAAGTTCATCTTTCGAGGCAAGTTTTTCTTATTCTCATGTTTGCTCAACTAGCATCATTCGAAGTTCATGACGTTCCCTTATTTTTTTCCAAATATGTGAAAATCATTATGGTCTTGATGTGGCTAGATGACCAATTTTTCATTTCTCAAAGTTAGTGTTATCTTGTGTTTGTATGCAGGGGTGGTGAAATATGCCACCACTGCATATTGTTTTGTGTTTCCCGTGCAAAGGTAGTATTTTTTGCCACCCTTGCATCCATCATGCAAGAACATCAAAATTTGCTACCCTTGCATCTTTTGTTGCATTCCATATAGGAGCGGCAAATTTTACCGCCCTTGCATCTCCTTTTCTCTCTATCAGCCTTTTACCCCATGTAAAGGCAGTGATTTTCACCGCCCTTACATGTGGCTTCCCAACCTTGTGTATTGGCAGTGAAACTCGCTACCTTTACAGACCCATTGCCCAATTAGGTGCCTTAGCAGTGATTTTCACCACCTGTGCACTCTATCCTCTAAATGTGCATCGGTGGTGAAAATCGTCACCGATGCTATCTGCCCTTTCCATTTGCATAGGCAGCTAAAATTATCGTAGGTGCATTTTTCTTCCCCAATGTGCATCGGCATTTATTTTTGCCGCCTATGCACTTAGTCTTTCCTCCACATACAAGGGCAGAAATTTTTTCCACCCATCCATGCATTCCTCTCATTTTTCACTAACTCTGGGAAAATTTCATTTTTTCCATTTTTTGAGCCCGCTTCCCTTCCACTTTCTGACCTGCTCATGCCTCATGCCCTTTTAAGCTCATTTCCCTGGTCATGATCACCCAACGTGCATTTTTTCTAGATGCCAATTTTTCCCCTATTTACTTGATCATGATTCTTATCACAGTTTCTCCTCAAGATCCTTCTTCGTCAACATACTTTTGACAAAGGCTCATCCTAATGACTGAGATATCTTCAAAGAAGTCAAAGATGATGAAGTACCAGTATCAAGGTGTTTTCCCAATCATCTCGATCACTTCTAATGTCAACAACATTAGGGATACAGAGATTGGGCACGTTGATATGGCTGAGTTCATAGGGATAATCAAAGCAAACAATTTGAGCTCTGAAATGAAGAAGATTATTGAGAGCAATATCCATCTGGTCTCATTTTTTTTTGTGGTGGCACATCACACAGAGTTCATCCTCTAGTTCACCCAATTCTAAAACAAAGATACCAATACTGTGGTAGATGCTATGGTGAGGGCTAAGTTGATTTTCAAAAATACTATTGCACCAGACAGTATCAAGATTTAGGCATCTATCGTCATGTACGAGGCTCATTTGAAGAAGGCTGGCGATAAAAGTTGAACTGTTCTTTCATGCTTTCTTCTCCATTCTTCTCATGCACTTTGTAATTAACTTGGGACATTTACACATGTACTTTTGTTATGTATAATTACATGTAAAAATCCAAAAAAATCCCAAAATCAATGGTGACTCATCTTTGACTAGGTTTTAATATTTTAATATTTTTTCAATTTTGAAGGTTTTTCCCTATATATAGAGGGAGCCTCTTTTGTAATAGACATCTCTAGATAATTGAGAGCAAAAACTCTACCAAAATTGAGATGCTTCCTGAGACTTTGATCTCAGCTTGTAAATCATATTTTTTTAAATGAATGAGAAGCAGGTTATTTTCAGACTTTGTGTTGAAATAATTTTTGTTATTTAGGGGATTGTTCTTATGTTCTCTTTCCTAAAAATCTCTCATATGTTTGATTAAATAAGAAAAGTGTGTGTGGAAATTATTTGAAGACATTCTGAAGGATATTAGAAAGACTTTGAACTACTTCTATCCTTTGTGATTTCATATTTTGTTGTAGTTTTAGGTGAAGACTTTGAGCTGCACTTCACTCTACAGTTACGTACGCTTCAAATCAGTAAGGGGAGCAATGAAAGACTTTGTGATTTCATGGGTTTCTCATGGATCGAGTTACTGCCTGAGAAGATTTCTTGGCATTTACTAAATATCATTTATTAAAGAAGAGAAATGCTTTCAGTCATCAACCAAGATTTCTCTTTCGCCTTGTAAACATTATCTCTAAGAAAAAGAGATAGATGGTATAATCTCACCCTCAAGTCTATTTTCAGTTCATATATATATATAAAAGTTTTAGTATAGGGAACCTCCCCTTGATGAGAGGAGAGACTTATCTCACTATGATGTGGTAAACCCACCCTTTTTGATGTATGAATCTCCTTGTACTATGGTTGATATACCCATTTTGCCATCAGTTAGCTGACAACAAAATATTAACCCAAAAAAGCATTTGATGGATCATACGTAGTAGTTCTTATGTCCTAAAACCAGTCAGCTCAACAAGTTGATAAAGAAAAAATAGGGGAAGAGCCATGCCCAATAATTTTAATTGTTAAACGAGGAACTTCACCGCCTTTCCAATCAAAGGACCCAGTGATCACTAAAAGAGTAAGTACCTCAAATGTTCCTTCACCTTTTGCTTCAAATTTGTAGACCAGTCCTTTGCCCAGTAAAACCCAAATTGATGGACTGCCTTCCTCTATCCTAAATTCATTTTAGTCATTTGATATAATTGACCATGTTAAGAAGACCAAAATTTAAATGTCTGAGTTTGAATTCTTGCAATCCAACCCTGAGCAGTTGGATAGGTTAGTTCAATGTGTAAAAAATAAAACCATCCCTGCAAGACAAAAAAATTTGAAAGCAACTTGTGATCCCCTAGAGAAAACATCCACCTAAAATAATCTTGTGACTACTCCTCCTACTACTCATGGGAAGATAGAACCATTTTATGACCCCTGGTTGATAAATGGTCATCAGCTAAATAATTGCATAATAGATTCTGGCATATCTAACAATGTCATGCCTACCAAGGTGGCAGAACCTCTTAGTCTCATGCTAACTAAGACCTTGGGAAGATATTTCTCCATGAAAAACAAATAGGTGCCTCTGTTGGGACAAATCAAAGATGCTCAATTTCCATTTTTGGCCTTCTCAGATAAGAGAATTAAAATGACAGTCCTGGTGGCTGACATCCCAACCTCCTACGACATTTTTCTTAGATGAAATTTTTGTAAGGATGTTGGTGGAGAATTAAGCATGGACCTATCTGAGATGAGGATCCCTGTTAAGGGCATCATACAAAAGCTGCTTCTTGAGAAGGAATCAAAGTGCATTGTCACTCAAACTTCAGACCTTGAAGCTCAAATTCTATTTGAGTCTTCAGGCATGGGTAATTACTTCTTGACTACTGAAGACGTTCTTATTTTAGTAGACAAAAGCTTACTAAGTGACAATCCAAAAAATTTAGATAAAATATCATAAGAATTGGTAGGGTGCAGTACACATGAAAAGGGACTTTTCCTTCCTGACAGAGAAAAATTTGAGAGAGGATCAAAATCTGATGATGTCTAGATCTTGGAATTCAATGGTAACAGTGCTTCAACTAGTTCTAGAGCTGGAGTTGTTTTAATATCTCCTCAAGGAGATATTTTATTATATGCATATAAGTTGTAGTTCAGCAACACTAACAATACTGCTGAGTATGAATCATTGCTGCTTGGATTAAAGGCCACTCAAGATAAAGGTGTCAAAATCTTTCATGCCAAAGGAGACATTGAGCTAGTGGTTTGTTAGGTGAGGAACCTGTATGAAACTAAAAATGAGATATTGCAGCATTATCAAAATATGGTGTGGGACTGCATTGAAAGATTTGATGCTTTTAGTATTTCTGTCATGCCCAAAGAATTCAACAGTCATGCAGATGCATTAGCCATCTCTACAACTCTCTTGGTCCCTCACAAAGACTTCAAAGAAGATAGGTACACTATTGAGTTAGTTTTTTGACCAAGCATACCTGATAATGCAAACTATGTTAGGTTGTGGAGCTAAAAGCTTCACTGTATGCAAACATGGAGGAGGTTGCTGAGTGTCACAGTCATCGGTGTCGGTCAGGCCAACTGACGTCGGTCAGGGGTGAATAAGAAGCTGCCGACATTGGCAGGAGTCAGCCAACGTCGGTCATATCCAGTCAGACAGGGACTGATGTCAGTCCCCTGTGCAATTCTAGAACTGCTCGCTACAGGAAATGTTAGTTTGTTGAATTGATTATTTACATGTAAAGACTATTTCGAGTCTTGAGCTGCATGTCTAATTATTAAATTAGAAGTCTAAGTTATTGTTTAGTATGGGATCTATTTATAGACCCATTGGCATGTATTGTAATAAGAGCAATAGAGGAAGGCAAAGTAGATCCTTCTAATTGTAAGATCATTTGAATTACAGGTTGTTGCAAGTTCATGGTAGATCTACATGTGTAAGTAAGATCATTTGAGTTGCAAGTTGTTGCAAGTTCATGAAAGATCTACTTGAAGTACTTTGAGTACTTGTGTACTGGCAGTGTTATTACTGACTGGTTGGAGGTGAACACCAACTTTATTTTTGAGTTGTGTGTTGGGACCATTTTTGGTAGGAGAGTGAACTCTTGAGGGAAAGAGATTTGTACATTTGAGAGGTGTGGAGATTGTGGCATCTTCATTGTATTTCTTTATGGTATGAGTATTAATACAAGATTGTGTATTGTCTCTCATATTCTGTGTCATTTGTGAATTCTAGTTACTTCTTAATTCTGGTATAATTATGTGTTTAGTTGCTTATACAAGGTAATCATATGTACTCTTATTGAGGAGTAGGATCCTGATAGTTGGTATCAGAGTGTTTATGTTCTAGATTTCCTAACAAGTGGTATCAAAGCTTTTGGTTGGGTTACTAACAGGTTGTATCAGATCTGGTTAGTGTTTGTTGATTACAGGTCACTCACAGGGGTTTCTATTTGAGTGGGAGTATAGCAATGGCAGAAGAAAGTAAGCTACGAATGGAGAAGTTTAATGGCAAGAACTATCAATTATGGAGGATGCAGATAGAAGATTATCTGTATCAGAAAGATTTGTACTTATCGTTGGGTGGGGTTGCATGCAAGCCCACGAATATGAAGGATGAAGAATGGGAGGTTCTTGATCAAAAGGCTCTGGGATCTATAAGGTTGAGCCTTTCATCGTCTATGATTTCCAACTTATCACAGGCTAAGACAATGGTAGAGTTGATGGAATCTTTGGCAAATTTATATGAAAAACCCTCAGCTTTGAATAAAGTATTTCTTATGAAACAATTATTTAATTTGCAAATGTTGGAAGGTGGATCTGTACATAGTCATCTTAGTGATTTCCATGGTTTGGTAAACTCGTTAAATTCAGTCAATATTGTTTTTGATGATGAAATTAAGGCTTTCTTAATCTTATGCTCATTACCTAAAAGTTGGGAGAGTTTGGTAATGGCAGTTAGTAATACTACATCTGCTTCAAAAATTTTAAAAGTGGATGATGTTGTGAGTGTAATCTTGAATGAATAAATTCATAGGAAAAGCACAGGTGAATCATCAGGGAATGCTTTGAGTGTTGAAAGCAGGAGAAGGCAAAGAGAGAAGATCGAGCAAGGGAGATCAAGGTCAAAGATAGGCAGGAGATCCAAGTCTAGGTATGGCAGAATAACCTGTTGGAATTGTGGAAAGCAAGGGCATGTAAAAAGAGATTATTGGGTGAAAGAAGATCAGCATGAAGGACATGAAGAAGTAGATGTTACAGATTTTGTTGCACAAGATGCTCTGGTATGTTCCTTAGATAAAATAGAATCTTGGGTTTTAGATTCTGGTGCCTCTTTTCATGCATCCCCAAATAGAGAATTTTTTCATGAATATGTCCAGGGAGACTTTGGAGAAATTTATTTAGGGGATGGTAAGCCTTGTCAAATGGTTGGCAAAGGGAAAGTGAAGCTGAAATTGCAGACGGGCAACACATGGGTGTTGGATGAGGTCATGCATGTCCCAGTTCTGAAGCGTAATTTAATTTTTGTTGGAAAGTTGGGTGATGAGGGTTGCACAGTAACTCTCATAGCAGATTCTTAGAAAGTTTTCAAGGGTGCACTTGTTTTAGCAAGAGGTAAGAAAGTAGGTACGCTTTATCTATCTACTTGTATTACTAATTCTCCTTTTGGTTTATCTACTTCAGTGGTAGATTCGAAGATGTGACTTAATAGGCTTGGTCACATGAATAAGAAGGGGATGCATGTTCTTGAGTCAAAGGGTATGCTTTCAAATTTGAAAAGCATGGATCGAGATTTCTATAAATAAAAGAAGAAAGCAATGTTTCTTTTGAAATCTGATGTTCGTGACAAGAACAAAAAAGCCTTGGTTTTCAAGGAGAAGATGACAGACAGAGATCAGTTCAAGAGGCTAAAGAATTCTGAGCAGAGCAAGGTTGATTTGGACAAGGTTTTGATCCAAAAGGAGCTCGTGGTTAAAAGTCATCGCTCACAAGTAAAACACAGAGACCGACATCGGTTAGAAAATTGACGTCAGCGTCCAGATAGGGACCGATGTCAGATATGTTCAGATCGATGTCGGTGACTCCAGACAAATAAACACCAGTGTTGATTAAGGAAGAACCGACGTCGGCAATGAGGTAGCCGCATGGAACTGACGTCGGTCGGGTGCAGACTGAGATGTGACCGACATCGGTCACTGAGATAGATTCTGGGCGGACAGCAAGATGTCAAGGAGTCTCAAGCACCCATATGAAAAACTGAAAGGGTAAGTAAGACTTAAATTTGTCATTTCCCTTCTTTACACTACTTGTTGCTCACTGATGGTCAAGAACCAAGAAGTTATTAAAGAAGTAGAGCAGGTAGAATCTAGAAAATAGTGGGAGCTTGGCATGGATGAGGAATGTGATTCCTTGGAGAAGAACCGAATGGGAGTTTTTTGGTGGAGTTGCCAGCTAGAAGAAAGCACTGAAAGACGAATAGATTTTTAGGATAAAAAAGAGCAGGAATGGACACATGAGATGGAAGGCCAGAGTATATGGTCTTGAGTAAGGTGCAGGACAATGGAGGTTTAACCATTGTGTTTTCTTTACCAATTTGGATAATATTAGCTACATTATCTTGTTATTGTATGTTGTGCTTGTTGTAGGGTCACATATGCAGGGAGTTGTTGAACTAAAGGTAAATTTAGTTTAGAGGTGTGTCATGAGGAATCTGGGAGCAGCAAGATTCTTTGGCATGAGTGTGTTCTAGAGACATGGAAGGTCACAGGTTGATTTTGTCTCCAAATGATTGTGTAAAACCGGTTAGCACGCCGATGGTTGGACAGTTCTATGAACAGTGTCCTGATTCACATGATGAGGTTGAGTATATGTGTACTAAACCTGAGATTTCCCAAGCAGTGGGAGTTGTCAGCAAATTTAGAGCCAATCCAGGAAAGAAGCACTAGAGGGTAGTTCAGTAGATTCTCAGATATCTGAGAGGGATCAGTAGCATGTATACATGCTATGCAGGGTCAAGCACTTCTCTACATGGGTTTGTAGAATCAGATGTGGCAAGGTGATTTGGATGATAGGAGGTGCACCACAAGATTTGTGGTGGTTGGTCTTCAAGAGTGATCTTGAAGAGAGATACAAAGCCAAGAAACAAACTAGATGATGTATAGGTACAGGTACAAGTACAACTATTTATCTCCAAGTGGGAGATTGTTAGGTTGTGGAGCTAAAAGCTTCACTGTAAGCAAATATGGAGGAGGTTGCTGAGTGTCATAGTCACCGGTGTCGGTCAGGCCAACTGACGTTGGTCAAGGGTGAACAAGAAGCTGTTGACATCGGTAGGAGTCGGCCGATGTCGGTCATATCCAGTCAGATAGGGACCGATGTTAGTCGCCTGTGTGGTTCCAAAACTGCTCACTACATGAACAATTAGTTTGTTAAACCAATTGTTTGCATGTAAAGACTATTTTGAGTCTTGAGCTGCGTGTCTAATTATTGTAAATTAGAAGTCTAAGTTATTGTTTATTATGGGATCTATTTATAGACCCATTGGCATGTATTGTAATAAGAGCAATAGAGGAAGGCAAGGTAGATCCTTCCAATTGTAAGATCATTTGAATTGCAAGTTGTTGCAAGTTCATGGTAGATCTACATGTGTAAGTAAGATCATTTGAGTTGCAGGTTGTTTCAAGTTTATGGGAGATCTACTTGAAGTATTTTGAGTACTTGTGTACTAGCAGTGTTATTACTAACTAGTTGGAGGTGAACACCAACTCTATGTTTGAGTTGTGTGTTGGGACCATTTTTGGTAAGAGAGTGAACTCTTGAGGGAAAGAGATCTATACATCTGAGAGGTGTGGAAGATTGTGGCATCTTCATTATATTTCCTTGTGGCATGAGTATTAATACAAGATTGTGTATTGTCTCTCATATTCTGTGTCATTTGTGAATTCTAGTTACTTGTTAATTCTGGTATAATTTTATGTTTAGTTGCTTATACAAGGTAATCATATGTACTCTTATTGAGGAGTAAGATCTTGACAGTTGGTATCAGAGCATTTATGTTCTAGATTTCCTAACAAACCATTGGCAGGTGTTTAATGGTGATAACCAAATCATTATTTTTTTGGAACAAAGAGACAACTTTGAAAAGCTTCATTTTGAACACAGTGGATGCTCTGCCCATCATGAATCAGCTCCAAAAATAAATTCAAAATCTGATGAAGAGTACCTTCAGCTCAAAGGGAATAAAATTTCCAAATGATTAGTTTCTCTTGAGAAACTTTTTGACAAGCATGATAGGTTTGTCAAAGAACAATAAATGTGTTGTCCCCAAAAATGTCACTCATTTTTTGGGACAACCTATGAACTATTTTGGGCCTTGCAAGACCAAAATTGTCTCTTCCCTTTTTGAAATTTGTCTTGAGCATTCAAATTCCTCATTTTTCAAGCCTCTTAGAATTCTACAGACTATGCAGGCTTGATTCTACAGACTCTGCAGGCAGGATTCTATGGACTTCATAGGAAAAAATCTATAGACTCAACATGCTTAAAATTAACAGGTTCAAAGGGTTCAATGGCTTTAACAGGTAAATTCCTTTAAAAGAGCAAGTTTCGAACACTTAAACATTTTTAGGGTGGTTTCAATCAGTTAGTTCAATCAAACAGTTTAAAGAAGTGCATGAAAGAAAAAGACCAAAGAGCGGAACATGCCAGTCTTCCTTGTAGAGTTCCACAGAGGGAGACAAGTAGAAATTGCAGAAGGTTTCAATATATTTTTCTAAAAGCAGTGAAACATGCCACGTGTCATCTACCAAGCTCGATGGAAGCTGTCAAGTGTCAATATTTGCAGTTTCTTCCTTGTGTCCTGTTATGACTCAGCAGATCATGACAAGTGTTTGTGTCTATGCTTCAAGTTTCCATAAGCTTCATAGCTTCTTTCAATAAGCTCCCTCTGAGTCCCACTGAAGGTGCCAAATGGAAAATGCAAAATATTTCTATGTGCTTTTCTCAAAATTATGGAAGTCGCCACATGTTCCTTGGAAAGCTTAATGGAAGCTGCCAAGTGTCAAACTCCGCAATTCCTTCTATTTGTTTTGTTATTTAAGTAAGGACCATGGTGGGCCCTGGGTAAGTTTCTAATGAGCAATGGAAGTTTCCAAGTGTCATCTGTCAGGACTCAGTTTCTAATAAAGTTTCAAAGCAGTAGAATGTGCCACGTGTCCCATTTTAGTTCAGTGGAGTGCAACAAGTGTCTATGTTCGCATCTCAATTTCTAATAAGTTTCAAAGTTTATTTCAAAAGGCTTCTCTCAGAGTCCCACAGAGGGTGCCAAGTGGTGATAGTGAAAGGCTGTAATATGTTTTTCTACAAAGTAGCAGAAGATGCCACGTGTCCCTTGAAAAGCTCGATAGAGCATGACAAGTGTCAACACCTGCAGTTTCTTCCTTTTATTTCGAAAGGACTATGGTGGGCTTCGAGTGAGGTGCTAAGGTCAAGTGGAGTGTGATAAGTGTCTACATCTATGTGAATCCAAAAGAGTCCTGAATGTTTCTATAGTGTTTCTAGGAGCTCTGCGGAAGTCACCATGTGTCATCTTCTGCAGGACTCTCAAAAGGGGTCTAGAGCTGCTATAAGTTAAACAGATGTTGCCATGTGTCCTCACATGTTTCACAGTGGAACATGCCACATGTCACTTTTTGAAGATCAGTGAAAAGTGGCCAGAGCAAGTGGGAAAAGCATGAAGGAATTACTAAGGAGGATGACGGACCCGCAGCCATCAAATTCAAGCACAACCAACTAGCCGTTGATCTTTAAAGGCTTGAGCACAGACCTGAATGCATTCAAAGGCCCTAAGGCCAAAGGGAAGAATCGTTGAGAGGAGCTGAAAGAGCCAGCAAGGCTAGGAATGCAGCCTTAAGAGCTCAAATTCTAGGAAGAGGCAAAGATGGAGAAAGACAAAAGAACAAACTCAGTGACCAGCTGAAGTGGGAGCTCAAATAGCAAAAAAAAAGGGAAAGGCTGAAATATCTACACGGTAGTTATTCTAGTAGGTGGAACAGTCTACAAAGTAGATATTTTGACCAGCAAACATTGAAGGCATGGCCTATTTGTCTCTTTTGAAGTAAAGGTGAAGTGGACAACTATACAGGTATCAAGTGATAGACCAGATGACTCAGGCCCAGGAGAAGACATGCAAAATGAATCAACACGCCATAGTTAAGGCAGTTGCCCTGTTCTAGCATGGCCCTCTTTGACAAAATTGAAAATGCATTCAAGGCATTGAATGCATAGCATGGGCCATTCCATGGAACAATGCACCTAGCCTTTCTTGGCTACTATATATTGTAGTCTCTTATGTCATTTTAAAGGAGATCTTCCCAATACAGAAGCAAAACTCTGCCCAAATTGAAAGGCGAATACTGAGACTTTGAACTCAAATTATTGTTCATATCATTTTATCTGAATGAGAAAGCAAGTTATTTGTAGACTTTGTGATGTCATAGCTTGTATCATTTTAAGAGATTGTTCTTATGTCTGTCTTCTGAATGTGTTCTTATTTATTTAATTTAGCAAGCGAAACTAGTGAAAGTAATCAGGAAGGTGTCCTGAAGCCAACTGTGGAGAGACTTTGTGCCCCCACAATTGCCTTTAGAGTGTTTTTTTTCTATTCTTGTGTAAAGGATCTTGGGATGACTTTGTGCCCTCATTATCATTCATATTTTATTTCTGTGTAAAGGACCTTGGGATGACTTTGTACCTTCATTGTCCTTCATATCTCACTCTTGGGCAGTCAAGGTGGAGAATTTGTGCTACATCTCAGGCTATTGGTTACTACGCCCTTGGTTACTAGTTACTTGTTACTACCTAAAAGAACTCTTGCTATTTCCTGTAAGATCACCTCTAAAAAAAGAGAAGTGCTTTCAATGTTTTCACCAAGATTTTCTCCTTTGTTTGTGAACCTAAAAGAACTCCAGCTATTTGATGTAATAACACTTCTGAAAGAAGAGAAGTGCCTTCAATATTTTCACTTGGATTTCTCTTTTGTTTGTGGACATCATCTCTGAAAAAAGAGAGATGGATGGTGTTATCCTACCCTTGAGTCTTATTTTTTGCTTATATATATAGTATATAGTATTGTATATTTATAGGGAATCTCCCCTTGATGAGAGGAGATATTTGACCTTTTTTGATGTAGTAAACCTGCACACTGGGTTGACCAATCTCCTTATGTTGTGGTTGAAGAGACCTATTTTGCCCATCAGTTAGCTGGTGACAAAATATTCACCCAACAATTTTTGATGACTCCGCTGGGGACACAACAATCTTTCACAATTTAAAGCCTCAAGCTTCAGATTAAAGCATCCCCTGTGTCTTACCCACTATCATTATAGCCTTATCCATTCCCATTATATGCTCTGGTGACTCTGGTCTGTGTCTTACCCATTATCATTATAGCCTTACCATCTTCCTCCACCTCCACACCGCTGGAGTAGAACACGTAGTTTGGAGCCTCAAGCTTCAAGCTAAAGCAAGGCCAGTTCTTTCCCATCTTTATTCTACAATCTGGCCACTCCACCCAAATTTGTTATCCCCCTTTTCAATAATCAAATCATGGCAGTTCAAGGCCCCTGGGGTAACTCATTCAGCCCACTCAATTTGACTCCACCTCTGCATGAGCTACCACGTAGTTCAAGAAGGAATTTCTCCAAATTCTTTGGTGATAGGAGAATTCACCTTGATGAACACATTGCAGCGTTCAGAATAGCCTATGGCATAATAGGGGTGGAATTTGAAGATATGACAGTCAGGCTTTTTATGGAAACCCTACAAGGTGCTACTGCAGACTAGTTTTACCATCTGCAAGCTAGGTCAGTGACTGACTGGGACACTCTCAAAGCTAAATTTGAAGCCAGGTTCAAGTCTGTAGAAGATGCACATGCTTTGTTGGCCCAACTCACACAAATGAAGAAGGAACTCATGAACCTATGAGGGATTTCATAGCAAAGTTTGACAAGCTAAGGAACCGAATCCCTACTATTGCTCAGCCAACACTAGATAACCTCAAATGATTCTTTATCAACTCACAGCTGCCTGAAGTGAGTTTTTTGCTGAGACGTGTTGGCCACATAGACCTTGAGGCTACTCAAGATTTGGCTACTAAAGCTGAAGATGACCTTATCTTGGCTGGGAAGATAAGGAGAAATCCAAACAGAGGTAAACCCTCTTCATCTTCTGAATACTCGTCTACAACCACCATGGATCAAATGGTGCAAAAGCTGGCAAATGAATTGCTAGCCTTGAAAAGACAAATGGCCCAAGGTATGTCCGCTCTTCTTAATCAGTATATGCCAAGGAGGACATTCCCAAATTAGTCATATTAAGGCAATGCTGCCAAGAATCAAGGGCAAGCAAACTGTCTTCTTCCCCCATAGAAGAACCTTGCCCTTGAAGCACCTCCAACTAACTCAATAGTTGGATATCTAGAAACTAAACATGATTTCTCTTTCCAACCTGAGTTTGATCAAGAAAATAACGTTGATCTCTTCATGGAGGACCAAGAAGAATTAGATGGCAACTCCAACATTGGTTTCTTGAATTATCAGAATGAACCCAGAAGTGAAGGTAAAGCAGATGAGGGATTGTATGTTGTGTTCACCCAGTCCAAGAACTAGTCAGCCTAGCAAGCTGATAAAGAAAAGATAGAAGAGCGACCTCAACTAGCACTTTCAATTGCTAAGCATGGAACCACTCTACCTTTATAGCCAAAGGACCTGATGATTGCAAGGAAAATAAGTACCCCAAACATTTATGCACCTTCAACTTTGTAGATCAGTCCTCCCCCATAAAAACCAAAAGGATGAACTACCTTTTCCTATTCCTAGTCCATTTCAGTCATTTGACATAGTCGACCATGTCAAGAAGACCAAAATTTAAATGACTGAATTTGAATTCCTACAAGCCAACCCCAAGTAGTTAGACATGTTAGTTCAATGTGTGAAGAATTAAACTATCCCTATAGGACAAGCAGTTCTAAAAGTAACTCTTGTTCCCCTCAGGAACATGTCTATCTTAAACAACCTTATGATTACTCCTCCTACTGCTCCTAATAGGACTAAACCTTTCTATGTCTCCCTGCTGATAAATGGACATCAGCTAAACAATTGTATCATCGACTCAAGCGCATCAGACAATGTCATGCCTGCCAAAGTGGCTGAATCCCTTGGTCTTACACTGACCAATACATTTGGGAGATGTTTCTCCATGGAGAAAAATCAAGTCCCACTCCTAGACCAAATTAAAGATGCCCAATTTGCATTTACAGCTTTTCCAGAGAAGAGGATCAAAATGACGGTCTTAGTGGTCGATGTTCCAGCCTCTTATGGTATTCTGCTCGAGCGTAATTTTTGTAGGGATGTTGGTGGAAAATTAAGCATGGTTCTATCCGAGGAAAGGATCTTAGTCAAAAGCGTTATGTAGATATTGCTCCCTGAAAAAGAAGAAAAATATGTGGTCGCTCAAACATCAACACCTAAAGCTTAGATTCTATTTGAGTATTCAAGCAGGGGTAATTACTTCTTGACCACTAAGGATGTTCATGTTTTTGTAGATGAAAGTCCTGTAGCTAGCAATACAAAAATTGATTCGAATAAGACATTAGAAGAATTGGTAGGGTGAAGTATAGAAGAAAAAGGATCTTCCATTTTTAATAAAGAAAAATCTGATAGAAGATCAGTTTTTGATGATGTTTGGATCATAAAATTCAATGGCAGCTTGGGACTGTGTTGAGATCTCCTCAAGGAGATATTTTTTATTCTTCATGTAAGTCATAATATATCAACACCAACAACACTACCAAGTATGAATCTCTGTTACTTAGATTGAAGGCTACTCATGACAGAGGGGTTAAACTCCTTCACACCAAAAGAGATGTCAAGCTGATGGTTTGTCATGAGTTTGATGCTGACAATCAAAACATGTGCTAGACTGAACCAAAAAAATAGCAAGCTTTGGTAGTGGACCACACTGTTGTACTCCAAAGTTAGCAAAAAGAACTCTTTGCCAAGAGAGTAAGGAGTTACAATTTTTAGATTGAAGACCACGTCTTGCCATGGATCAAGAAGAGAGAGCCAAAAAGAGTGCATAGAAAATGTGATTCTTGGTGGGGAGTTCCATTCTCCCATCATTGATTATGGAGACAAAATGGTTCCCTGTTGGTTTATTAGGATGGAACGCCATTTTCATTGTCTCATAATGAGCAGCATTTGAATCACTTTAATTCTTGAAGTATCAGATAAGTTCACCTGTACATATGTATATTTGTATAGTCTTTAGTTCTATTTTGGGCTTTTCATTTTCATTTTCATTTTTGGCACCTCTTTTTTTGGGTAGCATGACTCCGTAGCCCAATGGAATACTTGAAGGCACTAGAGATTCTAATTTCTACTCCCCTCAGCTATTCCAAGTTTTCAACTGAAGGAAGTTCCCCAACTGGAGCCAACTGTTATCCCCAAAAAATGTCACTCATTTTTTGGGACAACCTATGAACAATTCTGGGCCCTGCAAGACCAAAATTATCTCTTCCCTTTTTGAAATTTATCTTGAGCATTAAAATTCCTCATTTTTCAAGCCTCTCAAAATTCTACAGACTCTGTAGGCTTGATTCTACGGACTCTACAAGCGGGATTCTACGAACTCAATTTCTACAAACTTCGCAGGAATAAATCTATGGACTCAACATGCTTGAAATTAATAGTTTCATAGGGTTCAATGGCTTTAACAGGTAAATTCCTTCGAAAGATCAAGTTTCTAACACTTATACATTTCTAGGGTGGGTTCAATCAAATAGTTCAAAGGAGCGCCTCAAAGAAAAAGACCAAAGAGCAAAATGTGCCACGTGTCCCTTGTAGAGTTTTGCGGAGGGAAACAAGTGGAAACTACAGAAGGTTTTAATATCTTTTTATAAAAGCAATGAAACGTGCCATGTGTCAGCTTCCAAGCTCAATGGAAGTCGCCAAGTGTTAATATCCATAGTTTCTTCCTTGTGTCCCATTATGACTCAACAAATCACGACAAGTGTCTACATTCGCACTTCAAGTTTCCATAAGCTTCATAGCTTCTTTCAATAAGATCTCCCTTGAGTCCCATGAAAGGTGCCAAGTGGCAAATGCAAAATAATTCTATGTGCTTTTCTCAAAACTATGGAAGTCGCCACATGTTCCCTTGGAAAGCTCGGTGAAAGCTGCCAAGTGTCAAACTCCACAGTTCCTTCATTTTGTTTTGTTATTTAAGTAAGGACTGTGATGGGCCCCGAGTAAGTTGCTAAAGTGCAATAGAAGCTACCAAATGTCATCTGCTAGGACTCAATTTTTAATAAAGTTTCAAAGCAATGGAACGTGCCACATGTCCCGTTATAGTTCAGCAGAGCGTGACAAGTATCTACGTCTGCGTCTCAGTTTCTAATAAGTTTCAAAGCTTATTTCAAAAGGCTTCTCTCAGAGTCCCGTAGAGGGTGCCAAGTGACGATAACGAAAGGTTTTAATATTTTTTTCTACAAAGTAGCAGAAGATGCCACGTGTCCCTTGAAAAGCTTGGCAGAGCGCGATAAGTGTCAACATCCACAGTTTCTTCCTTTTGTTTCGTAAGCACTGTGGTGGGCTTTGAGTGAGGTGTTAAGGTCAAGTAGAGCATGATAAGTGTTTGCATATGTGTGAATCCAAAAGAGTCTTGAATATTTTCACAATGTTTTTAGGATCTCGATAGAAGCCGCCACATGTCATCTTCTGCATGACACTCAAAAGAGGTCTAGTATCTAGAGCTGCTATAAGTTAAGCAGATGTTGCCACGTGTCCTCGCCTATTTCAAAATAAAACATGCCACATGCCACTTATTGAAGATCAAAAAAAAGTAGCCAGATCAAGTAGGAAAAGCATGAAGGAATTTCTAAGGAGGATGACAGACCCGTAGCCATCAAATTCAGGGAAACCAACTAGCCGTTGATCTTTAAAGGCTTGAGCGCAGACCCAAATGCATTCAAAGGCCTTAAGGCCAAAGGGAAGAACCATTGGGAGAAGGAGCTGAAAGAGCCAATAAGGCTAGGAATGTAGCCCTAAGATCTCAAATTATAGGAAGAGGCAAAGCTGATGAAAGACAAAAGAACAAACTCAGTGACCAGCTGAAGTGGGAGCTCAAATAGTAGCAGAAAAAGGAAAAGGCCAAAATATCTACACAGTAGTTATTTCAGTAGGTGGAACAGTCTGTAAAGTAGATATTTTTACCAGCAAACATTGAGGGCACAACCTATTTATCTGAGCAACCCTTGCTCTGCTCAACCTTGTGCTGAACTTTTGAATTAAAGGCGAAGTGGACAGCTGCATAGGTATCAGGTGATAGACCAGATGACTTAGGACCAAGAGAAGACATTCGAGATGAATCAACACACCATAGTTAAGGTGGCTGCCCTATTCCAGTATGGCCCTTTTTGACAAAACTAAAAATGCATTCAAGGCATTGAATGCATAGCATGGGCCATTCCATGGAACAACGTGCCAAGCCTTTTTTGGCTGCTATATATTGTAGTCTCTTATTCATTTTAAAGGAGATCTTCCCAATACATAAGCAAAACTCTGCCCAAATTGAAAGGTGAATACTGAGACTTTGTGCTCAAATTATTATTCATATCATTTTATTTGAATGAAAAAGCAAGTTTTTTGTAGAATTTTTGTTGTCATAGCTTGTATCATTTTAAGAGATTTTTCTTATGTCTATCTTCTAAATGTGTTCTTATTTATTTAATTTGGCAATCAAAACTAGTGAAAGTAATCAGGAAGGTGTTTTGAAGCTAACAGAGACTTTGTGCCCCCATAATTGCCTTTAGAGTGCACTTTTTTTTTGTTCCTGTGTAAAGGATCTTGGGATGACTTTGTGCCCTCATTATCCTTCGTATTCTATTTTTGTGTAAAGGACCTTGGGACGACTTTGTGCCCTCATTGTCCTTCATATCTCACTCTTGGGCAGTAGAAGTGGAGACTTTGTGCTACATCTTAGGCTGTTGGTTACTACGCCCTTGGTTACTAGTTTCTTGTCACTACCTAAAAGAACTCCTATTGTTTCCTACAAGATTACTTCTAAAAAAAGAGAAGTGCTTTCAGTGTTTTCACTAGGATTTTCTTTTTTGTTTGTGAACCTAAAAGAACTCCAGCTTTTTGTTGTAAGAACACTTTTGAAAGAATAGAAGTGCCTTCAGTATTTCCACCTAGATTTCTCCTTTATTTGTGGACATCATCTTTAAAAAAAGAGAGATGGATGGTGTTATCATACCCTTGAGTGTTATTTTTTTCTTATATATATAATATATAGCATCGTATAGTTATAGGGAACCTCCCCTTGATGAGAGGAGAGATTTGTCCCCTTTTGATGTGGTAAACCTGCACACTAAGTGGACCAATCTCCTTATGTTGTGGTTGAAGAGACCTATTTTTCCCATCAGTTAGTTGGTGATAAAATATTCACCCAACAAAATGAATTCAAAATCCTTCAAAAATTTTGATCAAATAAATTTGAGTTTAGAGGACAATCCAAAAATGGTCAACATCGGGAATTGTTTTACCCCTGATGAAAAACTCAAATTCATCACTCTGCTTTACCATTACATTGATGTTTTAGCATATTTATATGATGATCTAAAACTTCTCAGACCTAAAGAAATCTAGCACAAGATTCCTCTCAAGATTGGGTCGCTACTACACAAGTAGATGTAAAGGCAGTACAATCTCAGAATATTAGGCACAATTTTGTTTGAAATATAGAAAATACTGAATGCAAGGATTATTTTTCCAATCCATCATTCCACCTGGATTGAAAATATAGTCCCTGTAAGAAAGAAGAATGAATAAATCTGCTTGTGTGTTGATTTTAAAAACTTGAATTAGTCATCTTTAAAGGACAACTATCCCTTGCCCATCATGGATCAACTACTACAGACAGTGACTGGCACTGAGATGTTATCAATGCTAGATGGCTTTTCAGGATATAATCAAGTGGAATTTGGTGAAGCATACCAACATAAGACCAACTTCATGACACCTTGGGGCACTTTTGCATATTGAAGAATGCCATTTGGCTTGATCAATGCTAGCACCACTTTCCAAAGAGCAATAGATCTTACTTTCAGAAATGAAATAGGTAAGTTCATTGTGGTATACCTTGATGACTTGATAGTCTTTTCTAAGCATTGTACTCATCATGTGCATCATCTACAACAAGTGCTGGAGTGATGTAAGCAGAATGGTATTTCTCTTAATCCTAAGAAATTGATTTTTGGGATTACAAAAGGTCAACTTTTCGGTCACACTGTATCTCGAGAAGGTATAAAGATCAACCCAAAAAGGGTCAAATCCATTCAAGAGCTTGCTCTTCCTACTAGTAAGACTGCAGTTCACTCTTTCTTTGGAAATATGATGACGGGCAAAGCTGCTTTCAGCTGGACTGAAGAAGGCAAATCAACATTTAATGACATCAAGGAAGCTATCACCCATGCCCTAATTCTAGTTTGTCTTGATTACACTAAATATTTTATAATGTACAGCTATGCTTTTGAACATACAATTTTAGCCATCTTGGTTCAACAGAATAAAGAAGGTATGGAATATCCCATCTCTTTCATGAGCTATCCTCCTAAAGCTCATGAGCTGAAGTATTTAAACATGGAGAAGCATGATTATGTCGTGGTCAAGGCAATAAATCATTTCCATTTTTACATCTTGAATTATTATACTATCATTCTAGTGGCTGATACAATAGTGAAATCTATCTTAACTCAGCAAGATTTTTGCACTAAAAAGGGCAATTGGATTGCTAAGATTTAGGAGTTTGATCTAGATATCAAACCTACCAAGCTCATGTGGGGAAAGGGTCTCTACCAATTGATTGCTGATAACATACTAGGAGAAATAGAATTTGAGGACACACCAATAATTCTCTTTATCACCACTAGGAATGAGTGGTACTCAGATATTGCTCATTTTTTTACCTATGGTGAGTGTCTTTCTCACCAATCTCGTAAAGAAAAGAGGACTATTAAGTTGAAATTTGCCAATTTTGTCTTGTGGGACAACGGTCTGTATAAGAGGAACCTTGATGGAGTGTTCCTCTTGTTGGGTGAATATTTTGTCATCCAGCAACTGATGGAAAAATGGGTATATCGACCACAGCACAAGGAGATTTATACATAAAAAAGTGTGGGTTTACCACATCATAGTGAGATAAATCTCTCCTGTCATCAAGGGGAGGTTCCCTATAAACTATTTATATATTAATATAAACTAAAAATAGACTCAGGGGTGAGATTACATCATCCATCTCTTTTTTTAGAGATGATGTTTACAAGGCAAAAGAGAAATCTTGGTTAATGACTGAAAGCATTTCTATTCTTTCAGAAATGATGTTCAGTAAATGGCAAAAAATCTTCTCGAATACTATTAGATCCATGAGAAACCCATGAAAACACAAAGTCTTTCATTGCTCCCCTTACTGATTTAGAATGTACATAATAGTAGAGTGAAGTGCAGCTCAAAGTCTCCATCGTAAACTACCGCAGAGCATAAAATCACGAAGGATAAAAGTAGTTCAAAGCCTTTCTAATACCCTTATCAATAAAACAAGAGAAACACAAACTAAAGGTAATTATAGCAGCATAAAGTCTTCATAATTAACTTTAGAACATCTTCAAATAATTTCCACACACTTTGCTTGTTTAATTGAATAGATGAGAGATTATTAGGAAAAGAACATAAGCACGATTTCCTAAAAAACACGAGTTATTCCAACACAAAGTTTGAAAGTAACCTGCTTTCTCATTTATTCAAGAAAATATGATTTAAAATCTGAGCTCAAAGTCTCAAGAAGCATCTCAATTTGGGTAGAGTTTTTGCTCTCAATTATCAAAATATCCCCCTCATTACAAAAGAGGCTCCCTCTATATATAGGGAGAAACCTTGAGACTTGAGAAAAAACTTAAATATTATAACCTAGTCAAAGATGAGAGTCTTCGTTGACTTTGGGACTTTTTGAATTTTTACATGTAATTACACATGACAAAAGTACATGTGAAAATATCCAAAGTGATTACAAAAGTGCATTTTTAATAAATCATAAAAGAACAACTTCAATCTTTATTGCTAGTCTTCTTCATTTTATGGTTGGGATTGCTTTATTTGGTTTTTTCTACGAACTCAGCCATATCCACATGTTTGATCTTTGTATCCCTAATGTCATCGACATTAGAATCAACTGAGGTGACTAGAAAAACACCTTGATACTAGTACTTCATTATCTTTGACTTCTTTAGAGAAACCTCAATCATCGGGATGAGCATTTGTCAAAAGTATGTCGATGAAGAAGGATCTTGAAGAGAAATTGCAATAAGAATCATGATCACGCAATTAGGAAAAATATTGGAAATCTGGAAAAATTACACGTTGGATGATCATGACCAGGGAAATACGCTTGAAAGGGCTAAGGCACGAGCAGGTCATAAAGTGAAAGGGAAGCAGGCTTAGGAAAATAGGAAAAATGAAAATTTTTAGAGTTAAGTTTCTAGAGAGAAAGCATGCATGGGCGGAAAAAATTTCCACCCTTGCATAGAGGGGAAGGTCCTATGCATAGGTGGAAAAAATCATCACCTGTGCATGTGAAACTGGCAAGATGGTGCATTGGTGGCAATAATTGCCTTCTATGCATGTGGTAAGGGACATCATGTAAGGGCGGCAATTTCTGCCACCAATGCACGAAAAGGGGAATAATTGTGTGAGGGTGGAAATTTTTTCCACCCTTACATGGGGAGGAATGAAATGTTTTAATGGTGGTGAAAATAGGCACCTTTACATGAAAAGAGGTAGATTGTGTAAGGGCAGTGATTTTCATTGCCATTACACTGGCTAGAGTGGCCGACGAGTAGGAAGAAGGGGAAGAGGGTTTTCTCTGCTTAGATGGCCTCCTCAAGGGGAAAAAAAGGAGGAAGGGGAAGACAAACACTAGAAAACCTAGACAAGAAAGGAAAAAAAAAGGAAAGAGAACCAGAATAGAAGGAAAACAAAAACCGAAACAAGAAGAGGAAAAATGTGAAACCCTACCTGGAAAATCATGATACAACACTTGAATCTGATGAAAACATGATTCCACTTGCACGCACGATCATCCAGATGCATGAAAGAGGAGAAAATAAAGTGGAATGAAATAAAAAGAGGAGAAAAAGGGGTTAAAAGGGGCAAAAATTGACCCCGACTACTCAGCACGCATAGCCATAAATGTCATGCATGAAAACCAAGATCATGCAGGGGTGGAAAAAATTTCCACCTCTGCATGGTGAGGTTAGAAGAGGGATGCAAGGGAGGCAAAAATTACTGGTCCTGCATGAAATGAAAGCAAAATGCAAGGGCGGTGATTTTTTGTAGCTCCTGCATGAAAGATGCAAGGGTGGCAAAAATTTCTGCCTTTGCACTGAAAAATAAAAACCACATGTAGTGGCATCAGAATTTGCCACCCTTACATGTAAACTCAAGAAAACACCTCTCTAAATGACCAAAAAATTTGTCATCTGATCGCATCAAAATTGTAACGATTTTCACATTTTTTGAGAAATCGCAACAAAGGAATGTCACGAACTTTTAACAATGCCAGTTGACCAAACACGAGATCAAGAAAAACTTGCCTCAAAAGATGAACTTAGAGAGAAAAACATGAAATGAACAAGTTTCATAGGGGTTGTCCCAAAAATGAGCGTAGCTAATTTTGGGAACAACACCTCCGTTGCATGGATAAAGCGTAGCAGAACAAACTTTTAGAGTCCTTCCACAATTTGGCCTATGGAGGACATTTTTTTGCCCCCATGACTGCCCATAAGATTTTGTGAGCTAAGAATTATTTGCCTACTCTGTTTCGATATTCATACGCTTGGGTGCATAGATGTGAGTTGTGTCAACAATTCGTTGGCAAACTCAAGTTGGTTGCATTACCTCTCAAGCCTGTCGTGATAGAAGAGCTATTTCAACAATGGGGAATTGATTTCATTGGCACTATAAATCCTTTCTCATGTGTTGGACATGATTATGTCCTAACAACCACAGACTACTTCACCAAGTGGGTGGAAGCCATTCTAGTCAAGCATGCTACTTCAAAAAGTAGTGTGTAATTTCCTCAAGGAAAACATCATTTCCAGGTTTGGAGTCCCAACCAAGATTGTAATAGACAATGCAACCTATTTCTCTTCACATGAGATTACTCAGTTCTATTACTTTTATGGGATTATTCTCTCCCATTCTTATGACTATTATACGTAAGAAAATGGTCAAGTAGAGTCAAGCAATAATAATCTGGTGACCATTATCAGGAAGCTGGTAGATGAAAATCAAAGAACCTGGCATAAAGCATTACTTGATGCTTTATGGATAGATAGGATTACACCTAAGAGAGCAAATGGTATGTCCCCTTTCCAACTTCTTTACGGTCTGAATGCAGAGATACCAATCACCCTGGAATTACCAGCATTAAAATTAGCAAAGGCAATGGAAGATTCAACGTTTGAAAGTTCCATCGGCAAAAGGATCATGTGTTTGACTAAACTTAATGAGCAAAGAACTATGGTGGTAGACCGAATTGCTATGCATCAAAGTCTGGTAAAGAGACTCTTTGACCAGAAGGCAAAGATCTGTGATTTTCAAATTGGAGATTGAGTCGTGTTGTGGGACAAGAGGAGAGAATCAAAAGGAATGCATAGAAAATTTGATTCCTTGTGGAGAGGCCTATTTACCATTCATTGTTTAAATGGTGAAAATAGTTTCTTACTAGAATACCAAGATAGAACGCCATTTGCTCTGCCTCACAGTGGGTAGCATCTGAAGCACTTCAATCCTTGAAGCATTAGATAAGTCCATTCATACATATGTATATTTGTATAGTCTTTTTTTGTCTTGTGTTTTTCATTTTTTTTGGCACCATTTGGTTTTTGACACCTGTCTTTTTGGGTAAGCATGACTCTGTAGCGCAATGTCATAGATGAAGGCACTGAGATTTTGGTTTCTACTCCCTTCAACTATTTATATTTTTAATCGATAAAAGTTTCCCAACTGGAGCCAACTGTTGTTCCCAAAATCCATCACTTGTTTTTGTGGACAACATACTAATTAGTTTGGTCCTGTAGACCAAAACTTTATGTTTTCTTTCTCAAAAATGTTTTGAGTAGTTAAGTTTTTCAAATATTAAAGCCTTTTCAACTAAGGAAGCCACAGGTTCAACAGGCAGGGCTTCTTCAAAGGAAGTTCAAAACACTTAAGGCTTTTCCTTAGTGTTTTGAAAATGGTTCAATGTAAAGGCTCATTCAAAAGACTTAATGGCAGGCTTCAAATAAATAGAATGAACCACTTTGAACCGTTGAACCATTGAACCTCACCTTCGTAAGGTTCAAAGGTTCAATGAGTTCAAAGGTTCAACGACTTCAACAGATTTAGAGAAAAGCACTTCAAAGAGTTAAGATTGAACTTTGAACCATTAAACCTTGAACCCGAGAGGTTCAAAGGTTCAAGGTTCAACGGGTTCAATAAGTCTGAAAGAATTAAAGAAAATAAGGCTTCAAAGAATGAAGATTGAACTTTTAAACCATTGAACCTTGAACCAAAAAGAGTTCAAAGGTTCAACAAGTTCAAAGTTTCAATGACTTATATAGACTTAGAAAATCCAAAGAGTTTGAAGCTTCAAAGAAATCAAAAAATAATATTAAATCGTTGAACCATTGAACCTTTAACCCAAGAGGTTCAAAGGTTTAATGAGTTTGGTAAGTTCGATGGACTTAGAGAATAAAAGGCTTTAAAAGAAAGAGAATGAATCGTTGAACCATTGAACCTTGAACCCAAAAGGTTCAATATATTCAAGGTTCAAAGAGTTCATAAGTTTGAAAGGAAACTTCACACAAATGAATAAAATGGAAGATTCCAGAAATAATTTCAAAGGGATGGTTCAACTGAAGAAGAAAAGGAGAGCGAATGCGACCCTTCACAAAACCGTTGAACCTTTGAACCAAAAGAGTTCAAGGTTCAAGGTTCAAAGAGGTTTAAAGTGGCCAGTGACATCCCCATGGACGTCAATTTCAGGGTGATGAAATAACCATTGATTTTCAAAAGACATAAGAACAAGCTCAGTGACCAGCCTAGAAAGGAGCTGAAAGACCAGCAGAAATTGAGAAGATATCCCCAAGAGCTCAGATCACCAAGAAGAGACAAAATGCGGCAAGTAAAGAGAGAATGACTACAGGAAAACCAAAAATATCTACAGGAGAGTTATTTATATTAGGTGAAACAGTCCACCAGGTGGACATCAGGGAGCACAAACATTCAAAGGCACGGCCTATTGTTCTACATGAAGTAAAGTCAAATGGACACCATGTAAGCGTCATTGAGAACACCAAAAGACCCATACTAAGGAAGGGACATTTGAGTTAATTTAGAATGCCAAAGTCAAGGCCCATGCCCTATTCCAGCATGGCCTTTTCACAAATAATCAACGCATTCAATTCAGCATGGGCCGTCTTTATGAAAATAAGTGCCCAAGTCTTTTTAGAGAAGGCTATATATTGTAATCTCCCATTTTGTATAAGGGAGATCTCTCTATTATCAGAAGCGAAGCTCTGCCCAAATTTAAAGGCAATCTTGAGACTTTGAGCTCAGACTATTAATCATATTTTGTTAAATGAATGAGAAAGCAAGTGACCTTTCAGACTTTGTGTTGGAATAAGCTTGTGTCTTTTAGGAAATTATTCTTATGTCTGTTTCCTAAATAAATTCTTGTCAATTTAATCAAATAAGTAGAATTAGTGGAAATAACTTGGAAGGTGTCCTGAAGTTGACTATGAGAGACTTTATGCTACCATAATTGTCTTTAGTTGGTTGTGTGTTTTGTGTTTTACTTCAAAGGGATATTGGGGAGACTTTGAGCTACGTTTATTCTTTGTAACCTTTTTCTCTATTGTAAATTTAGGTGTAGACTTTGAGCTGCATTTAATCTTGTTATGTTCTTTTGTCCCAATTGGTAGGAAAGGCAACTGAAAAACTTTGTGTTTTAGTTGGTTCCTTGTGGTTTCTATTTCTATCCTGGGAGAGCCCTGTTGTTTGTTGAATATCACTTCTAAAAGAAGAGAAGTGCCCTTTCAGTAACTACACTAGAATCCTCCTTTGTTCTATGAACATCATCTCTGAAAAAAGAGAGATGGATGGTATGATTCCACCCCTGAGTGAATTTTTAGTTTATATTAGTATATAGTAGTTTATAGGGAACCTCCCCTTGATGAGAGGAGAGATTTATCTCCTTATGATGTGGTAGACCTACACATTTGGCCGTTTAAATCTCCTTATGCTATTGTTGATGCACATATTTTACCGTCAGTTAGCTGGTGACAAAATATTCACCCAACAGAACCAATCGAGATTCAGTCTCTCTAAGTGCATGCCCTAAGGGGTACACCAAGAAAGGGGTGGGCAAACCATTAGTGTTTTTTAGGGTTGTTGTCCCGTATTACCATATATTTCAAATCTAACTAGTTCCTAAAATCATTCCCTAAGCTATTACTCATCCTTTACACACTCCTCTAGTCTTTTCCACTTTTCATCCCTCTTTTCCTCACCTAATTCCTTTTTTGTCAGTCAATTTTGCTAGGTCAACTAGGTTGACCCTATACAGTTTTGGGATATTTTCACTTAGGAATTATGTTAGCCTTTGACCGACCTAGCTCGAGACATAGTGAATAATTGTCTAAAATTGTGCTAGGTCAACTGGGTTGACCCTATCGATTAGAATTTTTGAAAGGGTCAAGGTTCAAATCTACCTATAAATACAAGATCATTTCATCATTATTTCAAAATGTAATCAAGAGTTATTATACACTTGTGCTTCTTTACAATTTTCTCTTCCACCATTTTACTTGAGGAGTCTTAGCATAGTGTTTCTACTTGGAGAATCTAGTCTTGTGGATAAGTCTTGGATGCTTTGGTTTTTCTTTGTGATCCTTACAAACCATAACAACCTGTTGCAAAGCCCCTTTGGCCAAGGTAGAGATTGAGTCTTGAAGGGTTCATCATTCAAGTAAGTAAGGGTTCATCATTCAGAATTGGGATAAGTATTGGCTTCGAATAATATTACTCTTCTTATTTCATGTATTAAGTTCTTGCTCATACATAGCTTAATTGCTTTTCTCCTATGCAAGTTTTGATTGTTTACTAATCCCTCATATTGTGACATAAACTTTAGTGAGCATTAGATTCAATTTACTTTACTTATTATTAGTTTTGTGAGATATCAAAACACAAGACTCCCTTAGGGTTATTATGTGATTGTGTTTGATTGGAAGATTTGTAACCCTCTCTAGAATAGTGTGTTATAATAATATATTCCCTAATCGAGTCTAGTGGATCCTCATATTGGTCATATTTCCACTTAACAAATGTGTCCCCAATTGGAAGTGTATGGTATGATCTATCTTCTTTGAGTTATGATTGATTTATAGACATGATGCATTTCTGATTGCATATATTTTGGTGAACCCAACATGAATCTAACCTTTGTAGGTTTTATTTCACATTTTTAATTATTTAATTATTTTATTTTTATATATTTACGATACTAAATCGATAGTGTCAACATAGTTCTAAATTTTTTATGTAAGTTTAACACATAGTCGCATCAGTATGACTCTATTCTATTTGTGTAGGTTTTTCACACTTCTAGTTCAAACTACTAAGTTGACCCAATCGACCCTATACACTTTCATACATCCAATCTAGCATACTAGGTCAACCCAATCAACCCTGTACATTTTTAGGTTTTTAGCAAACATAATCTATAAAGCTAGGTTGACCTAGTCAACATAGTTATTAGAATTTGTAAGTATAAATTAGGGTAATTCAATAATAATCTTATTTTCCTATGCATCCTCCAACCCACCAAGGTTCATTTCTATCCTTTCTCATTTCTAGCATTTTGTTACAGCTCTATTTTCATGGTTTATAGTCTTTAAAATTACCCCTATATACTCAACTAAGTTGACCTTATCAATGTAGTTCTATATTCTATGTTCTCTCTAGAAATGTAGGTTGACTCTATTGATATAGTTAATTTTCATACTCTTACTTTCATAGTACATAGGTGACACAGTTGACCTTATTATGTCTTCTTTGCATACACAACCAACTAAATTGACATTGTACTATGTTTCAAAGTTGGAATTAACCTTTATATGATGCTAATTAACTCACACTTTCATTTCTTGTTGCTTGCATCCTTAGAATAGATCACATAGTCTAATTAGGTGGTTTTTCAATATACCATTTAGTTACACTATTTTCTCTTTTATGCACACACTACCAAATCACAAAATATTAAAAAGTATTTAAACAATTATCTACCCAAAGCCTACCTATTTTAATTTCATCACCAAGGGGGAATATGACTTGATTTTATGTCCAAGTATAAGCACATGGTTAATTTTGGCTAAGCACTCAACACCCTTATCGCTATGGTGTGTGAACTGAGGGTGTAGGCCCAAATACCCAATACAGATCCCTTTCAACCCAAACATCCTGAAACCATCCTTTGAATGTTTTTTAGTAGCTTACTTATAGCCAACTTCTTATCACATCTAAAATCATATTCTCATAATCTAACATCATATAGGTTGACCACTTAGTTAGCTTTTACTTTCTCAAGTTGATTGCTTACTCTTTACTCAATTATATGTTGTATTAAAAAAACTTGTATTAACCAGCATTGGTGCAAGGTTTTGTGTTGTGTGCCTCAATTGGATCAACCTCATTAACCCAATTGATTATTGTTTCCCTTCATTTCTTGCTTTCAAAAATACTTGTAATTTTTTTCTTGTTTCAGTACACAGTCATTTCTATCAACACAGTCTCTTATAAACTATCTATTTTTCCCCTGCTTATTGTATTAGGTCAACCCTATCGACTATGTATAATTTTTAGCCCTTATTTTTTGTATTAGGTCGACCCTATTGACTTTGTACAGTTTTCAAACCTTGTTTTCTCTAATAGGTCGACCCTGTCAACTTTGTACCTTTTTGTGCTTTCTTTGTCTATCAATCTAGTTCTCTATTTATCCTTCTTAGAATTTTTTCATTTCTCTCATGCCATTATGTCCCCCATCTAAATCTTCTTGGATAACCTACATCCATTTAGATACTATATGGGGTTCTATTTGCTTCTTATATTCTCCTATCTTTTCTTCCTCTTTTTATCTTATAGGGAATCTTACAATGTCCATCCACACATTACTCTAGCCTTTGGGACATATATAAATGCCCACTCACATATCATTTCAGACTTTGGGGCATCTTGTGATGGTCATCCCTACATCCAATTACCCTTTGGGGCATCTTGCAATGCCCACTCTTATTCTCCATTACATGCTACCAAAATAATTCAACTCTAAGAAACCTTTCAAGACACATAAGCTTGTCTTTCACACGCTCATCCCTTATATAGATGTTAACATAGATTTCTTCCCTTTTTTCATACTTTTTATATGCCTTATATCTAACATTTTTTTAGGTTACTTACATAGGTCTTTCCCTCTGTGGTAGTTCTCTTTTCACAAACCTACAGTTACAGATTCTACATTTATTAATGGGGGCATGATAGGAATTCATTTCATGCCTTCAATAATATTTGTTATCTATGATCATGGTAGGAGCATGAATGTAATCTATTCTCTTTTGATCATGCATATATGAATTAAGGAACAAAGTAACAATTAAATCTACAACCCATTTATAGTGGTTGATTTAGTTAAAGTACATAATGCATAACTTGAAGGTTAGTGCCCTCTAAAATTATTTTATGTAAATTCATTGTGAATTCCTACCCATTTCTATATTGGGATTTTAAAAACCAACACAAATTGAGGTTTCTACGCCCCTCAATGGGTTCTATTTTATATTCATGTTCGATCCAAATTAGACATTAATCACCCTCAATTATTCATTGGTTCAACTAAGGAACCAACCTCTCCAAGTGCTTCATGGGAAACACCTTTTCTCCAATGCCATCTAGAATTATTGTATGCACATCCATTGTGAATTCCTACCCATTTCCATATTAGGGTTTTAAAAACCAACACAAATTGAGGTTTTTGTGCCCCTCAATGGGTTCTATTTTATATTCATGTTCGATCCAAATTAGACATTAATCACCCTAAATTATCCATTGGTTTAACTACTTAACCAACCTCTCCAAGTGCTTCATGGGAAACATCTTTTATCTAAAGCTTCTAGGAAGCATCATATTCAAATAAAAAGTTAGAAGAGCAACATTGGTTTTCAATATACAGGTGTACTTCTTCCATTTTATTTTCATTTTTTTTAAATTACAGTTACATTTAAATTTTCAATTTCAAATATGGGAATTAACTACTTTTACATCATTACAAGATTCACCATGGAACATCTTGCATGATTGGAATTTTCTTCCAAAGGTAAAGTGTGTTGTACACAATTATGTATATTCTTCTTTTTACTCTAGTAATTTAATTTATAGACTAAACGGAGGGAAAATGTAGTCACTTAAATTTGTTCATGAATACTTGATAATGTTATTTTTGGGCCACTTTCACTTTAACTAACTTGAGCACTTAATCTAGACCTATTTCACCACCTCACTCTATCCTAAGTACCTATATGGACTTATCCCTTTCTAAGCTACTATCTCACAACCACATAAATCTTCTTAATCACTAAAATACCCTCTAAGCATCTATATGTACATCTCAGGTCTTAATTTTTAAACATTACCCTTCAAGACATGGTCTTCCAGTGTGGGTCAATATTGGTAGTTTATATTTACCCATATAGGTTGATCATATCCTTCATCCTCATTAATGGTTACTTTTAAATTTATATCCTCATTTATAGGTTGGTCAATATTTTTACGATAGGTAGTATGAATATTTCCTATTTTGGATTGATATAAAGACCCATCTAATTCACATATTCTACCACTTGAAAATTTCAATATTGAGGCACACTTAAACTATTTCACACTGATCAAAGATTTTCTATTCTTCCCAAATCTGATTCTAATAATTTGAAGCAATCCTTAACCAAGTCAAGAGCCTATTTTGTCCATGTTAAGAAAATAATTATCAAGTATTCAAGTTATCTTTAGATGCATTCATGTAGCAAAAGAATCAAAATTTACACAAAGCACTCTAAGTGGGAGAACTAGGTGGGTTTGATTTCCCTCTTTAGAATATTAGATTTATAGGCAGTGATCAATCATCAGAAGGTGATTGGGGTCAGCTCATCCCATTACATTGCCACTCTTTATATTTGCATGTTTTCATCTATTGTAAGTCCTATAAAGGTTTCAACTTTGAATAAGTCATTTGCAGATCTTTCATGTGCACCCAAAGGTCAAATTTATCAACACAACCATGTTTCTAACTATCATAAAATATTTTTCCCTAATTTTTATGTTTTTTATAGGGGATAAAATCAACCAGTAAAGGATAATAGTGTCAATCAATTAGGACCCCTTCCTAATGATCTTGACCCTAAGCGATTACACTTCCAGTTTCATTTTTCACAATCAAAATCTGACTTGTTGATCAATTCCGACCACTTTTTAGTGTAGACACCAAAATTGTGTCTACTCCTTGGTTGACTCCCCCCTTGGTCCCCTTAGTCCACTTCTAACACATTCCTAACCCACACACTTATTAATTTAAAGTAATAACTTATTTTAAATTAATAACACCCTTGACACCTCACCCATGACACCTCACCCTTGGATACCCTCATTCATTACCCTATGACTAATCATTCCAACCCTCTCACTAATCCCCACGCCTATTAAACCTGCCTTCAACCATTTTCCAATGACCATTAAACTCGGTAGACAGAGGAACGAGCAGAAGGCTAAAAATAGCCTTTTTCCCATCTTCTAGCCATCGACGTTGGTTACCAGTCGGCCGACGCCGACAGGATCACCAATGTCAGTCGCTTAAAACAACCCGAAGGCAAATTCTCTTTGCCTTAGGATGCTAAAATCATAGCTCCTGAATCAATCAATCACAGACTTGAATGTGAATTCTCTTGCTTTGAACCCAACTTCTCTCTCTCTCTCTCCTAAACACACACCAAGCATCACAGGCTACAGGCACTCTGTAGAAGTAGCTCCAAAGTTTGGGTTAAAGACATTGCAGGTACATCATCTACATCAGCAACAAGTCTTATACACTCCTTCTTCAGCATATCAAATCTAAGTATCTCTTCTGCCCTTTCATTTCAGTAGTTTAGAAAGCATCAATAATTAGTTCTCTTTTTACTAGTTCTAAGCATTGTAGACCAGACCAAGCCTAAATTTATTCCCAGAGAGGCTAAGAGGCCTTCCCCATATCCCTACTCCCTTTTGACAACCTATCCTCTACTCCTTGTCCCTCCTAAGACCCTATCTATTGCTCTGCAAACCTGCACAAGCTCCCACAGACATCTCAGTCCATTCTATTGATCACAGGCAGACCAAAAACTCGCCTACGGCCATTGCCCTGACTGACATCGACCATTTCCCTTATCGATGTCAGTGGAATAACTAACGTCATCAACTTTAACCAATCGATGACGGTAGACTAATCGGCATCGGTGACTATGGCAGATCGACTGCAAAGAAATAGGTACACATTATCTAATTTCCTCTTTGCTAGTCATTTGTCATTTCTTTATTTTCGACACTTTTACTTATAAATAGTGGACTGTCATCCCTCAAAAAAGTCTTTGTGCTTTTGGGACCGAGCATATCGCTTGGCAGTCCACCTTATCTCTATCTAACAATCTCTGTGTTTGAGTCTCTTTCTTCTATAGGTGTCATCCTCCACAGCCAAAGAGGGGCTCCTTCAGTCGTTTGGATAACGTTGCGCAAAATTCATCCAAGTACGTACAAACCCCTAACCATTATCATAGTTTCCTTCATCTTTTGAATGTGAAAAAGCAAAAAATAGTTAGAAACATTCTAGCACGCCCGGTGGGACCCTTGGAATTTTCCTTGGGTTCATCATTCTTTTTTCTTCTAAAAAGCAAACTTTTCATATAGGTGCATTAGATCTCTTCTTGCATCCTTTTCTTCTATCTCTTTCGAAAAGACACCATTAGCAAGTTAAAAATAATCTTTCTTTTTCTTCTTGTCACCTTTCCTCTTGCATCTTAGAGTAGTGAAGTTCATACTCTTAACCTTTTCTCAACTTGTTTGCATCCGAACAACACATTTCAATTTGGGCTTAAAATCTATTGCATCTCATTTCTGCCTGAATGCATACTTAGCTCTCACATCTAGTAATTAAAACCACATTATGAATAAATCATAGCACACTTATGTTACACGACCATACTGCTTTCACAACTAAACATCTAAACATACCTGAGACAAGGCCCGACTAAGATTTCATCACCTAGTAGATACCTTACCCTTCCTGGTAATCCTACTTGGACTTCACTACCAAGGGGAGAGCCCACTCTGTTCTCTGACAGAGTATAAACTCTAGGGGAAGTATATAATGGCTAAGCAACCCAACTTATCTCTAGGCTCGTGAAGTGAGGGGAGCTCACTCCTTAGCTCCAGGCCACGTACGAAACCTAATATAGAATTTTGAGCACCAAAAATAACCTAAAACCAACCTTAGATTGCTTCTTCCAGACCCATTCTAAAAGACAACTTCCCAAACACACTCTTCTAAGGCATAATCCAACAAGACCCTAAAACTTATTCTTAGGAATTAATGTTTAGTGGCTGCTTTTCTTCATCTCTTTTCCTATCTGTATCCACTTTTTTGAGCTAGTGAGGTCGCATTCTGAGCTCCAAAAACAACTCAGAACTTTCTTCTTTTTTCCAAGAACTTTTAGTTTTTGGAAACACACAGTAACCGACATCGGTTTTTCCACCGACGTCGGTAACTTTCTTCATCGACATCGGTTATCTGACCGACATCGGTAATTTTCTTCATCGACATCGGTTTTTCTACCGACGTCGATCACTGTCAAAATTTTTTTTCTCAAAACAGCAGGCTTAAAACCCAACTTTCTTGCTGTTAGACACACATTCTGAGTTTTTGAAACTGAAAAACACAGTTTCTAAAACTTGACCCTTTTTGCCTTGAATAGTTTTGACACATAGTCAAACCAAAACTCTTGTTGACCACACAAGGTAACGACCACTCCCACCTTCGCCTTCCATAACAAGTCCTCTAATGGAGTATCATTCAGAGACTAAACGAACTCCTACCCAATCAACCCTGACTCAACCCTCAATTGTTCCCGAAGGGGACCAAGACTTTGAAAGGTTCCTTGAACTCAATGTCAAGGCCCTTCAGCACTATCTCGTGAGAAGTCAAATGTGAGACTCTTTAGGCAACCCAATTTATGGGATGCTGACCTCCTTAGTTGAGACGGCAGTCGTATCAACCGCCTCCGTAATTCAACCCATAGACACCCAAGCCATTGCCTCAGCTAATAACCCGACCATGACCAACCTTCAAAGTATGGATTCTCTTTCTATTTCTGGACCTGCCTCCATTGGGGTTTCGGCACCCCCTCAACCATAAACTACCCAACAAAATTCTACACCCTTCCAAAACCTAGTTGTCTCCATCCCACCTACTCTTGCACCCATCAACACAAGAGTAACTACCTACCCTTCAACAAGTGTTTCCACCCTTCAACAAGTGTTTCCACCCCTCAACCACCTTTGGTGGCCCCTATTCAATTTGTGCCCTCTAACTCCATGACACAAGTACCCTTGGCTTCAACGTCTGCCCCGATGACTAGTTACCAATATGTTGCGCCTATACAAGCGCAACCAACTACGTCATACGCCCCTCCTAATACCTTCCAAGTGCCTTACAACCTAGGGGGCGCCCCACTTGCAAATCTATCAACTGATTTAATCAAAATGTTGATGGACAAAATGTCTAATCTTGAGACCTCAGTTTCAGGTTCAAGAAATGTCCTTTCATATGACCAAATTTGTAATGAACCCATTCATCCCTCAGTCCCAATCTGGCCATATCCCAGTCAGTGGGAACTTCCCAAGTTTACTCCCTTCTAGAGTAAGGAAGACCCACAACAACATCTACAAGCATTCAGACATGCTTGTTATCTCATAACACATGATGATGTGTTATTGCTACGCACATTCCCCATGTCACTTTCTGGTGCTACCCTCGATTAGTATAGTTCTATTACCAGACACTCTCTTTTCACATTTACCCAACTAGCTCAACTTTTTTTTGACCACTTTTTGATCAATATCACCAAAAAGGTCTCAATCACGGACCTATACTCTATCAAACAGTTTGACGATGAATCAATAGCCGATTTTGTTGCCCATTAGAGAGGTTTAATCAACCAACTCTCCTTTTCTTTACCTCAACACGAGCTCATTGAGCTCTTTTCCCAAGCGTGTGCCAAACATATTTCCTCTACTTTGTGGGTCCAAACATTCCACACATTTGACAAAGCTTTCACCATGGCCAAGAAGCTTGAACTCCGTGCTATCAAAGAAAATAAGGTCAGATTGTGTAATACTAATGCAAAAGCCAATGACCCTTCTTCTTCCAGACATTCTTCTTCCAATTCCAAATCGAAGGGATTAGCAAATGTTGTGGTCCTTAGGCCATCATCTTCAACCACAACAACCAACCAATCTGAACCCTCCACATCACAAAACATCACCAAACAATTCCAACAATGGTATATATAGCATTAGTATACTCTTATAGGAGAACCATACGCTTCCGTTTTGGATAAACTTGTTAAACAGGGGGTCCTCAATATCCCTCAAATTTGACCACCTCAATTCGACCCCTCAAAGGCCATCCCTACATGGTATAGGTAAAATGACTTCTGTCATTATCATTGTGTCAAGGGTCATGACACAAACAACTGCAAGACCTTCAAAAACATTGTCCAAGACATGATAGATAAAGGTGATCTTGTCTTGGATAACCCAAACGCACCACCCAATCAAAACATAGACATCTTTAGACAACCTTCTCCTAACCATCCCCCTAGCCAAAACAACATGCAGACCATGACCGATGACTCCCAAGAGTGTAATATACGCACAGTCAACACGGTCTTTCCTCTTATGCCTGACCAACCTCTCTCACAGTCTCAAGAGGTTAGTCAACTTATTGGTCCTTCACAGGTGGAAGAATCTTCTTCTCCCATTCATCTTCCACAAGTGGAAGAACCTTTTTCTCCTATTAGTTCTCCATTGACCTCTCTTATATTGGAGGACGCTTTGACGATACCAGCACTGATAGCCTCGCCCTCATCCTTCCTATCATCAGTGGGGGATCATATTATCCCCACTCCTCGACCACATGCTAAAGCCATCACCATCCCTATGCTCTACCCTCTTAAAGAGCCAAACTCTCCAATCCCTTCTCCGTCGAGAGAGGAACTATCTGCCTCACCCACTTCGACTGAAGAAGATTTGGTGAAGTTTGACTTGAACCTTACCCCCCACAATAGTAGTCCTCGCACCCAACCAAAGAAGGCTACTAAACCACATCGGAGAACTTTTCTCCCACCATCACCATTGCCCTCTATTTTGGGCCCACACCCATCCACCTTAATAGGAGTCCTTCTTACTCCGACACCCAACAAAAACAAATCACCTCCATTACGACCAACACCTAACAAAAACATACCTCTTTTAAAACATCCAACGCCTCCTACCATGAGAGTGTCATCTACACATTTGGCCACACCACCAAACAAAAAGATGGTGCAAAACACTCCCTCAACAGCTTCTAAATAGAATTTGTCAACTTTTACTGCAACACAACGTGCAGACCCATTAGTAGGTTCTTATACCTTGCTTTTATGCCAATTGTTACAATCCTCTAACATCACTCTTCCGCCTATTAAGCCATACCAACCTCTTGGACCAAAACCATCTTGGTTCGACGACACTAAAATTTGTGCATATCATCGCACACCTAGGCATGACACTGAAAATTATTGTGCCCTTAAGGTTGTCATCCACCAATTCATCAATAAAGACACCCCTCTTGTTAAGGATACTGTCACCAAATCTCCAACACCGTCTCATGTCTCCCAAACATTTTCACCGTCACACTCATCAACTCTCTGATCAAGGCCATCTTGGTTCGATGACACTAAATTTTGTGCGTATCATCGCACACTTGGGCATGACACTGAGCGTTTTTGTGCTCTTAAAGTTGTCATTCATCAACACTTCAAAAAGGACACCCTTCTCACTAAGGATCCTCTTGACCACCCTTTAACCAAGCCATCAACATCATCCCATACCTCTCAAACATCTTCACCTAAATCTGGAACCCATCATCAGACTGTGGTCTCTATACCACCTTCAATCCCATTATTTGAAATCAACACCATCAATGTGGCCAACAGGTCACAAACCATGAAGGATAAAGGGAAAGAGAAGGTTTCTCTACCCCAAACATATCCATTCGTCAAGTCTCCTCAACCACCAAAACCCAAGATTTCAATCTTGAGCACATCCCAACCCACTTATTCAAACCCAATTCATGACCCCATGGTGAATCAACATCACCAAACCTCTATGAAGACATCTTTGTATGACCTCATACAAAACTCTCCGCATCATTGTCTAACTTTGATCAAAGCCTTATAGGCAATGAAGGTCCAACCTGAAGACCCCCAACCACTGGCTACTTTGGTTACATCATTACCTACCATTGCCTCCATCACTTTCAGTCATTCTGAGATTCCAACCTCCAACATGGAAGATCAGGATCTTGCCCTCTCAAACTAAGTCTGTCAGACATTATCCCTATCACCAAAGCAACTGGGGGAATTTGACTCTATCCTGACTATCACGACCTCAACCAAACACCAAGCATCAACCAAGCCTCGACCGAGCATCGACCAAGCCTCAACCGAGCCTTGACCAAACATCAACCAACCAAACAATGACCAAACATCAACCAACCAAACATGCCAACAACATATCAACCAACTTCATGTCCAACATCAACCAACACGTGACCAATATGGAAAGAAGTAAACGAGGCAAGTTTGCTCCTAATTGGCTCAGACCTTATATCATAACACACAAGTATGGATCAGGGATTTATCGTTTGTCTTCTCTTGAAGGCCAACTAGAAACAGAGCCCCTTAATGCCTTGCATCTACGACTGTTCTATTGTTAGTTGAGTACTCGTTCACTTGACATTTAACTTGAGATCGTCCCTTGAGCAATCCCTGTCATCTTAATCCTTATTTCTTTCAACCCTGTTTCCCTAAAACAAACCCTATGTAACCCTTTTATAAAGTATGAATGCTTTGTCCTAATAAAAGGGAGCCCTTAACTTCTATAGTCTTTTCCATGACTACAAATCCTGTCAAAAATAAATTGATGTCAAACAAAATATCAAAAGGTCATAAAATTATAAATGTAGACTGCTCCCTCGAAGGACAGCTGCATCATCATTGTTGTAGCTAATAGACTGTTCCCTCGAAGGATAGATATTCCAATCCCTCAAAAACATATAAAGCAAAAATATAGACCACTCCCTCGAAGGATGGATATGCCTAAAAATCTTGCTACAAATAGCACTCTCTTATAAGCTTCTCATATCGATCAGCTTCACAAATGACCACAAAAAAAAATGACATCCCCATGTAGACTTCCCGCATCGATCAGTCTACCAAAAAAAAAAGGGTCATGGACTAGACTTATAGTCGTTCTCAGGGCCACCTATAAAAGGGGCAAAGTTATCCCTACTAAACGGGTTACCCTATCCTAACATATCACATCACCTACTCAAGGGATTTTGAGCTCATTTTAATGACAAAGTGATTCGATTACTTCTCTAACACAACCACTGGTCAACGGCATAATGCATGAACGGGGATTTTATTTTTAAAACCCCCTACCTATGCTATCATTATGGTCCTTGTCAATAAAAGGGCAAAAATGCCTTTCACTTCCTCCATACCTTTGGTCACATTCAACCAAATCATTTTCCAACCACACCAAACCAACCAAACCTTTTTCGACCACCAACGTTCTCATAGCCTATTCACACTAGTTTCTATGGAAACCAATACACATGGAAACTATCGACCACACAATTTATGCCAAGCATAAACCATTACTTGCTGAAGCATAAAAATACTCATTTCATTTTTAGCATCCATCCATCACTAATATGGAAAATTGCTAGGGATGAAAGACCACATCACCAATGTTACAGAATACACCATCACACAATATGGAAAAGGTTGTAACATCATCATACCCTCATCATTTATAACCTAGTCCAAACCAATCATCAACCATTTTGCCTCTTAGCCTAAACTACATTGGTCTGAGGCCCTTCAAACAGGGGCTATGTAGGCAGCACTCAGATGACATGACATCTTCTGGGGTTAGCTCGGCCACATCTATTTGTTCATCTACTTGATGGACAAACCATATTACCTTTGACCATGACTTAACCTAGTCTAAACCAATCATCAACCAACTTTGCCTCTTAGTCTGAACTACATTAGTCTGAGGCCCTTCAAATAGGGGCTATGTAGGCAGCAATCAGATGACATGATGTCTTCTGGGGTTAGCTCGGCCACATCCGTTTGTTCATCTACTTGATGGACAAACCATATTACTCTTAGCCATGACTTAACCTCATCCAACCCACATCCATAACCGACCCTCTTCCTCCCTTTTAGGGAGAACTACATTGGCCTGAGGCCCTTCCAATAAGGGCTATGTAGGCAGCACTCAGTTGACATGGGGCCTTTTGAGGTTAGCTCAGCTGTTTCTTCATCCGTCCATCTAATGGACCAACTATCTATCTCGACTCGACCAACAACCTTGGAGATCATGACTATCTCCTTAGACCACGACCATTTTTGAGACAAATTTGCCTTAGTTGTTTTAATTGATTGCATGTATGCTACCTCACGAATGGTTAGCAAAATTTTCTGCAACCCATATTATGACCCTCACAAGTATTGGATCACGAGCAAGTTGATCCCCACTACTTGTGACATTTTCGTGTTTTCTAAGAGCACTTCCTGAGCCCGGGATACTTGGAACACGATGACCATTGGAGCTACATCTTGGATCATTTAACCCAATCAGCTACGACTAAATGCTGGGGACCAGTTATTTCAATTTTAGCATTCTTCGACCCTTGACTTGCGACAATTTGACCTGACCATCTCGTGAAGTGGTATGCGCACAATCTCAACTATTACAGCGTTCACACTCAAACTTCACCATATCCATCCACTATCTATCAAATCGACACCCAATATCAAGGTACCTTCTCTCGAATCTTGCTTTGAGGGGGAATACCTCATCCCTCATCTGGGGCAACCAACTCCTATTTTTGTCTTGCAGTTCACTAGAACAACCAACAAGACAAAAGCGACTTTATCCCATACCTGGGGCAACTTACTCCTATTTTTGTCTTGCAGTTCGTCAAGAACAACCAACAAGACAAAAAGGGGCAAATGTAGACACCAAAATTGTGTCTACTCCTTGGTCAACTCTCCCCTTGGTCCCCTTAGTCCACTTTTAACACATTCCTAACCCACACACCTATTAATTTAAAGTAATAACTTATTTTAAATTAATAACACCCTTGACACCTCACCCATGACACCTCACCCTTGGATTCCTCACCCTTGGATACCCTCATTCATTACCCTATGACTAATCATTCCAACCCTCTCACTAATCCCCACGCCTATTAAACCCACCTTCGATCATTTTTCAATGACCATTAAACTCGACAGACGGAGGAACGGGCAGAAGGCTAAAAATAGCCTTTTTCCCATCTTCTAGCCGCCGACGTCGGTTACCAGTCGACCGACGCCAGTGGGATCGCCGACATCGGTCGCTTAAAAAAACTTGAAGGTGAATTCTCTTCACCCTAGGATGCTAAAATCACAGCTCCTGAATCAATCAATCACAGACCTGAATGCGAATTCTCTTGCTTTGAACCCAACTTCTCTCTCTCTCTCCCATACACACACCAAGCATCACAGGCTATAGGCACTCTACAGAAATAGCTCTAGACTTTGGGTTAAAGACATTGTAGATACATTAGCCGCATCAGCAACAAGTCTTCTACACTCCTTCTTCAGCATATCAAAGCTAAGTATCTCTTCTGCCCTTTCATTTTAGTAGTTTAAAAAGCATCAGTAATTAGTTCTATTTTTACTAGTTCTAAGCACTGTAGACCAGACCAAGCCTGACTTTCTTCCCAGAGAGGCTGAGAGGCCTTCCCCATATCCCTACTCCCTTTTGACAACCTATCCTCTGCTCCTTGTCCCTCCTAAGACCCTATCTATTGCTCTGTAAACCTGCACAAGCTCCCATAGACATCCTAGTCCATTCTGTTGATCACAGGCAGACTAAAAACTTATCTGTGGCCATTGCCCTGACTGACATCGACCATTTCCCCTATCGACGTTGATAGACTAATCGACGTCAGCAACTTTAACCAACTGACGACGGCAGACTAATCGGCATCGGCGACTGTGGCAGACCGACTGCAAAGAAACATGTACGCATTATCTAATTTCCTCTTTGCTAATCATTTGTCATTTCTTTATTTCTGACACTTTTACTTATAAATAGTGGACTGTCATCCCTCAAAGAAGTCTTTGTGCTTCTGGGACCGAGCATATCGCTTGGCAGCCACCTTATCTCTATCTAACAATCTCTGTGTTTGAGTCTCTTTCTTCTACAGGTGTCATCCTCCACAGCCAAAGAGGGGCTCCTTCAGTCGTCTGGATAACGGTGCGCAAACTTCATCCGGGTACGTACAAACCCCTGACCATTATCATAGTTTCCTTCATCTTTTGAATGTGAAAAAGCGAAAAACAATTAGAAACATTTAGTTTCATACAGTCTGATTACAAGTAGTAAAAAACTAAGTATTTTATATTGTTCTTAGTTAGTCCTCTTTCATTTGATCATGATCTATCAATTTTAGTGCTTTTATTTTATTTTGCTTGTCACAAGTTGATTTACAACATTTGTAATCATTTTATGTTAATTAGAGTTAATACACCAATTAATTCTAAATTTTGATTAAAAATTGAAATGGATGCGTCTATGTATGTGTGTTGATTCTATTAAAATTTAAGTGTTTCTCTATCCGTTGTGTTATATTAGGTGTTTTGGGACTTCTTGTTTAATGGGGGAAATTATATAAATGAGTTCCCTATGAGCTTTGTGAGACTTTTGCAAGCATGGGATTACTTTACTCACATGATTTAATGTGTGGTTTGTGTTCTTGATAGAGTGATTGATATTACATCCTGTAATTTCATCTTTATTTTGTCTATTTGTGTTATGATTTGGGATATAATTATGTGAGAAAGTGTCTATGATGATAATGACAAACATTAGGGCATGTATAGACATAGTGGGTTTTTCTCATTTTCTAGATTTAATGCTTAATACAATTTATTTGGAACGAGTGCATCAAATAAATGTATAGGGAATTCCCCCATTGTTGTTACAAAGACAAAAGTGAAGAGAGGAAACCACCTCTTACAAGTTTTTACTTGTGTCTAAACCCTACGAGAAGGAGAATGCATCAAAATGTTATCAAATGTGAGACTTATGTCTCCCTCTTTATCATCGAAAGGTAGGATGCAAATTTGATCAACAAAAATTTGAATATACTAATTTTCAATTATAATGAGATGTTAACATATTATTTTGGGAAAAATACAAAGTAGGATTCGAACATCAACAATCATACAATCAGAGTCACACAGTTTCTCACAGATGGTTATTTAAGTTATAATATTTGAATTTATAAATATATTTATGTGGGACCTTAATCTGAATTAGGATGTGTTTGAGGGATAATTACTTATAATAATTCCATGTTCAAAACATTGTTAATTATGGATCGGTAGGGTGGAAGGGGATGCTTACATTGAAAAATATGTTGATAATGAGGCTCATATGGTGAAGGTTTAATGGTAGATACCTATTGTTAACAGAGTCTCTTGTAAAACCCATTAGAACATGCTAATTTATGTTTTATGTGTGAATTAGGAAACAAGATCAAAACACAGTCATAGTCATAGAACATGTCAAGTCTTTTTTTAGTTTAGGGTTATGTAGTTATCCAAAAAAGATAGGCTAAATTATACATAACATTCATTATTATTAAACAATTAAGCAGATTCGAACATAACATAACATAGACTACAAAAACCAAATAAAAAAGAAAAAAAAGTTGATTTGAATAACATCATTTGTGCATTGACCTCAAATATACCGAATTAGACTACATAAAAAGGAACATGAAGCCATTAAGGCATACTTTGGACAACTTGAACATGCTTATGGTGAAATCGAAAGTGAATCAAATGATGATTAATTAGTCATAAGTTTTTGAAATGGTGAATCTATTGCAAATCATATGTAATATCATCTTGGCCAAGGATGTTTGTGTTTTTAATTTCTATTCCAAAACATGATTTCATTAATATTGTGATTGTTTAGTATGAGTGGAATATCAATGTTTATTTTAATGATTTATCATATATGTTGAAGTATGAATGTAAGGGCTATGGTTAATTGTGAAATCATTAATATTTTTCAAACTATAATGAACATTGTTGCACATGTGTTTACATATGAATACAAAAGTGAAAAACAAATAATTAAATATTTGGCGTTCGATATTATATTAGTTAAAAACTAATAATAAAAATATTAAAATCCAATATCACATTAATAAAAAATTAATAGAAATGATATTGGAATCCAATATTAATATAGTTAAAATCCAAAAATAAAATTTCAATTTCAACATTTTAAATACTAAAAATAGTGATTATAATAGAGTCTATACTTATAATATCCACATTAAATGAAATGTCCATTTTTTACATTTTAATTTAAAATCTACTTAATCATGAACCAACATGTTTATATATCATTGAATACACTAATTTTATTGTGAAAAATATCTACATTCAAATGTGTCATGGTTTATTGTCTTTCCTATTTTCGATTGCATATTTTACAACTCAATAATTTACTAGCTAGATATTTGTGTTGTCATCCATGTTTGCATCCTAATCCTCTGGTGTAAATCATTGGTATTAGAACTACATCGAATCCTTACTTAACTCGATGTCTTACCCTGAGTTCTTACATATATGCATACCCATATAGAAGTCAAATATCCATATTTGATCCGTGATAACGGTTTATTCTTATCCAAAACGATCAATAATCATAATCAATGAAACAAAAAAATTCACTTAATTAATTTGTTCCACATTGAATTTTGGAATATAAAAATAACATATCCATATTAATGAAATAATGTTTCTGCGAATGAAAGTGGGCGACAAAAGCTAGCCGCCAAGTCAATGCACATGACGTGAAAAAAAGACTCCAAATGAAAAGTGACAGAAGACTAGACACTCAAATTCTTTCACACTTACTAACCATTGGAATCGACCGCGTGCAATGCGGCGGTATACAATCAACACTTACTTCATAGTTGTCATTAGTCTGTGTCAATGAATGTGAGTATGAAGTTATGCTTACGATCAATTGACGACCAACTCAATACTTACTTCACAGTTGTCATTGTCAGAAGTATGTGTCATTGAATAGAGGATAGTTTCGAGAAGCAGCGTGCGTTATGCTTACGATCAATTGACGACCAACTCAGCGACGTTTTAAGGGCAGACGTAACACTGAAATGCAACCTGGACAACTTAGCAAGCTGGTCGGCGAAGAATGATTTCAACTTTTGTTCCATGATTAGCCTCTACTATTGCCAAAAATGGTTATGAAGAGAATTTAAAACAAATTTAGGGCAAAGACTAATTTGATTGGAAGCGATGAATGTTAATTAAAAAAACTTTTTAAAATAGTCAAACTTTCTAGAATGTATCGATTTCTTAATGTTTATGTAGATTTAAATTAGTATTGGTATCGAAAGGGTTGTAATTTTATTGATGAGGATGATAGTTGTTTATATCTATCCATTAAGGTAAAAAAAAATTTAGATGTCTGATACGGTGAGTCAAGGGATTAAGGTCAGGATCGTATCATGAGAAATTTTGATGGCGTGGATGCCCTTTATTTGTGATTGCTTAGCCAAAAAAACTCATTGATTTAGATATATACTTACTATTATAAATTCTATATGTTTATTTTTGAAATACGCGCAGAGATGCCGACGTTCTAGATAATTTAGTGGTTTCATGTAATGCCTTTAAGAATATCAAAAAAAGAGTAGCATTGGCATTTTTTAAGGTGTCAATTGTCCATTGGCCCCATGAGGGGAAACCCTTGAGCCATATGAGGGTTCTTCTTAGTTAAGAACAAAGGTAAAAATATTGGCGACATTTAACAATACTTTGTACTGCAAATGAATTTTAACAATTTGATTTATAGGTGTCCGGATTTTGACAATACAACGATGATGACATATAATGTTAAGTGCACACTCGTATGGTTCCACATATAACTACAAATGTGTGTGCAATTTTTAATGGAGATGGATCTATGATCTTGAAAATACTACACAAATTTATAGTGTTCAATAATAATGCAAACTCTACACACATTACTTTCATTTTATCGACAATTTTTGTTCTAGAGCTTGTCGACATATTAATCTCTCTAAATGTATGTTTACACATACATTGAGATTAAGGTGAATCGACTTGTAACACTTTATGATAGATGTGTTATGCATTATTTTTTATACTACCAACTTCATATCACCATCACATCAATACATTTGTCTTTATGAATTCTAATTACTTTTAAAAAATTAAAAAACTTCTCAACAAAAAAAAATTATAAAATAAAAAGTGAATCCTATTAAAACTAAATTCATTGAAGTGATAAATTTGCCCTGATTAACTTTCGTGATTGTAATGAAAATAAAAAACTCACAATTTTTTATCATTATAAAAATATATATTTTTTAATTTATATACTTTTAATTAAAAAAATTGCAACTTTTTTATTATCTTTTACACATATTTGAATTATGGACTCAAATACATGATATAAAACTTATCCAAACAACTTTTTAAAATAGTCTACACACACTTTTTAATCCTTGAATTCCCACATATGAAAATGAATTTTATTTATTCATTGTTGATGACCCACTAACTCCCATTTAAATGGAATATCTTACTAATTTAATAAAGTTGTTCGGATTTCCAATTGAATATCTTATTACCAATCATTACCAAAGTTTGTAGGAGATTATAATGAGAATTTGGAACATGGCAAACGCCAAATTAATTGGAAGGGATGGATGTATTTAAAATAGTCAAACATTCTAGAAACTGACGGGAATCCAATTTTTAAAGTTTTTGTATATTATATTTAGCATGTCATTTTTTAAGGTACCACGTTCGTCATAGGTCAAGTGGCTTAAGGTTTATGTGAAAAATGAGTTTTTTAATTGTTTTTTCAAATTAAAAAAATGTCATTGTGAGTGAAAATTTTCATTTTGACGGTGGTGGTGTAGTCATTGTTTTATTTTTACGTTAGATTGTGAATAAGGATGTTTGATTCAAATCCCACAAAGAAATCTAGGGATTAATATGTTTAGATTGCCAACACCCTAGACTATTAGATATGTTAAAAGTAATATTAAATAATATTTAAAAAGTGATGTATGGAGTTGTAATATATGTGTGAGAGATGTATATGCTTTATTTTCGAAAGAGATGTATGATTTATAATGTTATAAAGATTAAAGAATTATGATGGAAAATGAATTAGTTTAGATTATAATGGTCAAATTTACCATGTAAGATGTTGTTTCTTAGTGTTACAAGGGAAATCTTCAAATCATATGAGAGTTTGATTTCATTAAGAATAAAGGTAAATATGTTGTCGATATTAGCAGTACTTCACATTATGAACGGACCTTTGCAATTTGGTTTATAGATCTTTGAGACCTTGCAAATACAATAATGAAGACATATGAGGTTAAGCGCACACTTGAATGGTGCCATAAATGATTTGTTGAGATTTCCCTACACCACTAGAAATGTGGGTGCATCATCTAATGGAGTTGGATTGATCATATTGGAAATATTATAAAAATTTAGAGAGTGTTCAACAATAATGCAAACTCTTTACACGTTATTTTCACTTTACCGATATTTTTTGTTTTAGAGTTTGTCAATGTATTAATCTACCTGAGTGTATGTTCACACATACACTGTGATTAGGGTGGGTTGGCTTGTAACACTTTTTGATAAATGGGTCATGCATTATCATTTCTTCTACCACCTTTATATCACCATCACATCAATAGATTTTTCCTCCTACGTTCTTGTTAATAAGGGAATTTTTAATGAACTTGCTAAAAAAGCTATAAAACAGATGGAAAATCTCGTTGGAAGTATTCATTGGGGTGATAAATTTGGATTGATTACCCTTTGTGACTGTGGCAAAAATGGAAAAAAATCATAATTTTTTTGTGGATGTAAAGGCGAATATTTCCTAATTTATATAATTTAGCAAAATCTTTTGAAAATTTTCAATTGACTTCTCAAGGTTAGATTTTAGTTATCTATTCTATCTATGAACTCAAGTGCATGATGTAAAATTATCATAATTTAGTCAATTATGAGTGATCTTTTTGTAGTGAGGTGTCATTTCTATCAGAAGACAACACTGCAAGGTGTTTTGAATGGTCAAAAATTGAGTTTAAAGTAAAACTTTAGTATTTGAGGGCAATCTAAAATATTTCCTCTTTTGTTAGATAAGAACCACTCACACTTGCTATCATGATCAAATAATGAAGGAGACGACCTCAACTTTATATTTATAAGGGTCATTGTAAGGGTGTGAAATCACACTAAAATCACTAAAATGGAAAGGAGACAACTAATAGGTTTCCATCTTATTCCATGGCTTAGAGAGAGAGTCACAATATTCAAACATGTATTACTAGAATAACTAGCATGGGGAAAATGTTATTTTTTCTAGAGGCATGAAAAGCCCTAATCATTGACTTAAGGCATCCTAGGTCATGTGGCTCTACTCACCTTTGTTGCAAAAGGTGTTTTGAATCAAAATATTGAGTGGAGTTTTGCTTCTTTTCTCCCAAACTTTCCCCAAAATCCCACTCAACATAAAAAAAATGGTAATGTTACAATTTTGTTTAACCATAAAATCTAGATTAGGGAATCTAGGGTTAAAAAGGATAGAGATAGCCTAGAAAACAAGGGTAATAAATTATATTTATAGCATGGTAATTAATTTATAAACTTAAATAAACTATAAAATGAATCTATATACTAAGATATGCTAAAAATAGAAAGTACAACTATGGTAGATATTGCAATGATAATGAAACCAAGATACTTAGTTGGATTATTGTGCACATTCAAATCTAATATTAAATAGGTTGGAAATACAGTGAGTTTGGATTCTAGATCAGTCCTTTGATTTTGAAAATTATACATCTATGGCCTCGAACACTTGCATCAACCTCAAACTATTACATCGATGCTTCTGTATAAGCTTTTATCTAACATGGACGTAGGTGTCTAGTATGGAATACCTATTGGATCTAGATGCAATCACTTAGGATATTTTGGGTTTTATGTCATTGATTTAACTTTTTCAGGTTATGGAGTTTGAGCCCTAGGTTGTTAAAGGGGTTGAGTATAATAAAGCAAGGTATAAATATGTAATAAATATAGCCACTAATTTGTAATAGAGTTGACCCAGTATGACCTTTCCAAAAATAACAATAAATGATGTAATCAAGTACTTAGTTGGAAATTGACTGAGATAGAAGATCTAGAGGTTACAAATTGGGATAAAAGTTGATCTGAGTGTCATGAACAAGATATAGGTGTCAAAACACTTCCTAGACAATAATTTCATAACTGGATAGTATCACCAATAGTACTAGTGTCCTTTTTTGGTTCTAGTGTCCTCTATGTAGATGTTTTGATATTCTAGGTGCACCTGTGTCTAAGTATGCCAATCATGTTCCTATGCACATGAGTTCTATTTTCCTATCGGTAACCTATTTTGATTGATTTTGTATGTAAACTTTAGACCACTATGTTGTTAGGGTCTCTGATTGGTACAAGTAGTAAAGTGTGATGTTAATGGGGTAGGTTGGACATCCTCAACACCTTATTATGATGAGAGTTGCCTACATACCAATACTCTGAGGAGAGATCAAGACTAATGTAGTTCTCCCCACCTAAATGTTGGTGCAAGTACAAGTGAAACTAGTATGAATACCAATTTGAGTGATTTAAGTGTGATTGAGATTAGAAATTTGAGTAATCTAAGCTTAGGAATGTTGTAGATGGCTATATGCATAAGTAGGTCATAATAGGGATTAATAACCTTGATTGTGCACAACTTGTCCTGAGTTAATTTGTGTTATTTACATCTCATTTCCATATAGTGAATAAAGGTCTAAAAGTCATGTATATATATATATTGTTATAGTGCTTGTGTAGGTCTTAAATGAGGTCTAGGACAACCCTAGAGGGTTTCTGATTAGAAAATATATGTGTTGGTGGCCAAAGGTAGGAAAAGGAATAACACCAAAATTGGGACACTAGCACTATTTGTGCTACTGTCCAAATTATGTTGGTAGTGTCTAGGTGGCAGAACTTGAGGTCTAGGAGCTATGATGATAAAGTGAGGGTCTAAGACTACTTTAGGGATGTTTAAGGACATGTGTGGCCTGTACTAAGGCTGAGTAAGTGTCTAAATAGGCCCTAAGATAGGTATATGGCTAAACTAGGGATGGGTGGTCTCAAGTAACACTCTTAGCACTAAGTGTCATTTCGAGATGATTATATTTCCCCCCCTTTATTATAGAAATGTAGCAAAGTGAAATGACTATAATAAATGAAAAAGAAACATACTTAGACTTATTTAAGAGGTGAATCCCATGAATCTGGGTCTAAGTGTGTGAAGTGTGCTCCATTGCATGTCTTACAAATGATACATGCATAGACTAAACCTTACTTAAGAGATATCAAAAACAAAGACAAAACTTAGTAAGTAGATAAGAGAGAGGAAATGAATGAATACACCTCATTAGGTATGCAAACCAATGCATAAACTTGGTGACATCTTATGTGTGTGTGAATGTAGATACTGATCAATCAATGATTAACTTGGACTGCGATGATGTCTTGATTAATCCCCATGTGTGGGTGGCCCAAGAACTCAATCTAGTTTTGATTCCATCATTTCCCACCCTTGCTTGGTGGATCATGACCTATGAATATCTTGTATTGGACTGATGGTGTGTCCAACCCTCTCATTTAGGTGGCTTAGGAACTCAAGTAGACTATGACTCCATCATTGCCTACCCATGTGTAGTAGATACATCAAGAATTGAAACTATGTGATGTAATAAAAAATGTATAAGATGGCTCTAGGTTAATTGGAAACTCTGAAATGTAAAATGGCTCTAGGCCACTCAAGAATGTTAGGTGACTCTAGGCCACTCAAGAATGCTAACCATTATAGACAAAGTAGGGCATCAATCTAGCGTATAACTTAGAACATGGTGTTTGTTGTGTATAATGTAGAGAATGACATGGATTTTATCATCCATCTAATTAACTTGTGCATAAGTGAGCATAAATAAATAATGTATTGTGTACATGCCATCAAATTTGATATCTAAGTACATGGATTCTAGATTAAGTTGTAATAATCTATATCTGAATATCTGCAACTAAAACAAGAATGATCATGCCATGCATGATGCCCCCAATCTAAGTAAATTGGTATCAATTTATGATAAACTATGTAAAAACTATTTATCTATAATTGAACTTGTGTAAATCTAGACTATACCTAATATATTTTACCAGCCAATCTAAAATTTCTTGAGACTAAGGCTACTAGATAGTATTAGCATATCTAGATAGTAGCACTAGTAGCACTAGTGTCCCACTTTGGGTGCTAATGTCCAAGTACTAATTTCTTTGTAACTAAAACTAGTCTCTATGTGATTGTTTCCCACTATGTTTTCCTAAAATTAATTTCTATATTTTGTGCCTTTATGCTAAAAAATGTACTCTGAGTGCATTCAAATAGCCTAATATCTATGACAAATCTCTGTGAATGCCCCCTATTTTAAGGAGAGTTTTGAACTTGCGTAATAGCTGTCATCAAAATAAAAAGCTCTACAAAATGTGTGTTAGCTATATCATATATGATATTTGTGTAATAAACCAATATAATGTGCATACTTAACATCATAATGTAAGATAATATGAGGATAAGTTTTTAATGTACGATGTATGTTAGATATAGCATTCACAAGGCTATCAAGATAGATATAACGTGTATGAATAACAAATATGAGAAATAATTAACTACCTAGTGGGATGGGGCATGATGTCCATCACAACACCCATGGACGAAGAGGAGATGCATGAGGTCCCTCATGGCATCTAAAATTGGAATGTGTAATAAGTAAGAGACAAGTGTCATGGCCATGACACATACATGAAAACATACATACAACACACATGAGGCACACAAAGTAGGACAAGGGGACACAATACAAGGGACATGGGCACATGTTACTAAATCTGAGAAAGTAAGACATACAAAGACATGTTCAAATGTCCATATACACAAATAAAAAGTAAGTTGGATTAGAGCAACATGGAAGGACATGTTCAAATTTTCACATACATAAACAAAAAAACACACACAAGGACATGGGTGCATGTCTAAAGCATACATATAATGAAAGGAATTGGCATATAGCCATAAAATAATGGCATATGCAAATGCCCTCGAATAAAAGTAAAAGCATAGAGACACAATAAAGTCTAAACTAGGAAAATTGGAAATAAAAGTATGCATGAACATGTGTTAGAAATCTCTATAATGGATATGATGTACATATGTTGAATCTAAAGTGGTAGTAGTCGATAAAAAATTTGAGTAGTGTAGGATGATCAATATCAAGATATACTAATGTTAAATCTATGATGTAGAGTTTAGAAAGATGTAACTTGGCAATCATAACTCTGTATAAGATGCCCTCAGATGGGTGAATGTGTCAAATGAGGATCATATGTATGTGCCCCCAATGGGTAGATAGTATAAAATTTAGATTTGTGTGGTAGACCTAGGTCCTACAAGCATTTAAAAACACTCAAAAAGAACAAGTGAAGCATGTATGCATGATAAAAAATGACTATACTAAGATAAACAGCATATGTAGTGCCTATAAAATATAAAAAATGTAAACATGGTAATGCATACGATCTATAATTTGTATTTTTTGAGCAAATAATTGAATTTTTTAATGTTTTAACATGTGATATTTTTTTTGCATTTTCCTAGATATAAGTTATGCACAAGCACCATGAAAATGAAACTATATACAAGGATCAAGAATGAATGAAACTATGTACAAGTAGGGAGGAACATACTAACTAATGAGTCTCATGGGAGACTCACTATCAATGTGGCTTGTGTCAAAAAGAGGAAAGGTAAGCCCTCTTGAAGTGTGATTGATATGTTGTAGTTGAATTGAGCTACAGTGTGAATCTGAGTATTATTTATAGTTGGTATCTTGGCAATCATAATAACCTAGATTATTCCACTCATCATTATCATCTTGATTTTGAACCAATGTAATACTAGTGTTGACTTATATTTTATTTGGATGAGCATAGGGAATTACCTCATACTATGGAATTGACCTTTTTGAATTGTGGTTTGCAATATTTTTTGTCACTATTCTCTTTGAAATTGTGCTTAGTGTAGGCATATGGTGCTTTGGAGGCTCTTTTGTTAGAAAACCTCTTTTGAGAATGTTTGTTGTCTTAGCATGAATTTTACTTTGTAACTTAAGTTATTGATCTTTTTGTAACATTTCCTGTGTATCTGGATATTTTGCCTTGATAAATTGTATCTATGAATGATTTTTTATAGGATGTTCAATAAATTCCAAACCTTGTTGACCAACATTATCAACTACTAGAATATAAGTAATGATGCCTTGGTCATGTTTTCCTAACTCTTAACCTTGATAATCAAATTGTTATAGATACTTTTGACCAAACCCATAATATTTTGAAAATGGGAGCTCATTTTGGAGAGGTCTATTTGTATCCATCCCTTGCTTTACCTATGCTTATTGTACTATTTCTGGTTCTGATTTTGCTTTTTGAACCTTTTGTTATTCTGAGTTATGCTTTGTTAACCACTTTTGTACTATTTCTAAATTTGACCTTTTTTGAGTATGTTCTTGTATCTGGTTTATTTTTTATAGGTTCCTCATTAGTAATGATGTGTTGTATATGCTTTTTCAATGCTAAACATGAATCTGTGTGATGACCATGCATTCAATGGAATGCATAGTAATATCTGGATCTCTTTAGTAGATGTAGAGGAGGTAGGTTGATCAACTTAGCTTTAATCATTTGCCATAAAATCTCACTTGAACTTCAACTATTTGACATCATTTAATGGGCTTCATTATGTATGGCGTGCATTAGTGTGGTGGGTCATTTGAATATTATGATGCCATTAACTAGAACTATGTTTCCCCAATCAATATGCCAAAAATACAAGTAAAAATGACATAAAGTGGTGGTTTGTTGATCATAGGTCATCAATGTGACTTATGTTACCCCAACCACATCACTATATCTTGAATTCAAAATGAATTAGGGTGATTGCACATACATGTGTCAAATTTTTTTTGCATTTCATGGTTAAAAGTGGATATGGTGTTGTTGGGTCACTTTTGGCAATAATAAAGCTAATCACAAGTAAAATCAACATAAATTGGTGGTTTTATGGGCAAGGGTCATAATTTGGCTTACTTTTCCATAATCATACATTTGTTTCTTGAATTTAAAGAGAAATGGGGTGGTCATGCACAAATGTGCCTAAAATTATTTGCATTTATCTTGGTCATATGTGAATATGGTGTTTTGTGTCACTTTTAGCCTATAATGGACTTAATCACAAGTAAAATTGACATGAATACATGGATGGGTATGCATGGGTCACCAATGTAACCTATGTTTCCCCATGCACACTAATTTAGCATGAATTCAAATTAAATCTAGGTGACCACACCTAATTGTGGCCCAAATTGTCCCCATTTACCCTAGTCTCAAATTATTATGGTGGTGTTATGTTATTTTTTTTCCTTTACGGGACACAATAATAAATAAAATTGGCATATAAGAGTGGTTGGGTATTCGTTTGTCTGTAAACTCTAATTTTGACAAACTTAGGACTCATAGAAATGCAAATAAACAATATAAAAGGTGCCAAAACCTAAAAAATGACTATCTATTTACCCAAAAAGGATATCAATTGTAAAATTTATTTTGTAAAATCCCTGGGTTCAATACTAAAATCTTGAAAATGACTAAGTACAAACCATATTGGATTTTGAAAAAATATTTCCCAAATTGTAAGGCATGTTGTTGTGAGACCAACTCTAGAAGATGTAGAGTGACCTAATTTATTATATTTACTAAAATCAATTTAAAGTACAAGTTGACATTTAATTATGCTGGTGTTATTTTATTTTATTTCCTTTAAGGGACACACTCATAAATAAAATTGGCATATAAGAGTGGTTGGGTATTCGTTTATCTGTAAACTCTAATTTTGACAAACCTACGACTCATAGAAATGCAAACAAATAATATAAAAGTGCCAAAACCTAAAAAATCACTATCTATTTACCCAAAAAGGATATCAATTGTAGAATTTATTTCGTAAAATCCCTAGGTTCAATACTAAAATCTTGAAAATGACTAGGTACAAACCATATTGGATTTTGAAAAAATATTTTCCAAATTGTAAGGCATGTAGTTGTGAGACCAACTCTAGAAGATGTAGAGTGACCTATTTCTTATATTTACTAAAATCAATTTAAAGTACAAGTAGACATTTAATTAACATTTATTTAGTAAAGCACCCCCCACCTTCTAATTGATCCAATTTTCCCATTCTACACCTTCATGATTTCATTTCACAGGAACGTGTACACGTTATTTCGCATATGCATTATCACACATATGCACTTTATTTTTTTTCAATTTTTAAAATCCTACATTTTGGCTCAAAAAATTCTTGGATTCTTGAGCCAAATGTTTGGACCTGTAGACACACAGTTGAGTCCTATATTTTTGAGAAAAAATAAAAAATTTAACTTCCATTACCAAAAACACTATGAATTTCAATGAGAAAAATATTACTATGATGATGACACACTCTTTAATTTCCAAATATATCATTTTTTTAATATTTTAAGGTTTTCAATTACGTTGATTTTTAACTATGGGATTTTTAAGCCACTACATAGAACACATATACATGCCTATATATGTTTATGTTTTTTTCGTTGATCCAAATGTAAAAACATTATATGGTCACAAATTAGGCCTAATGTTACATGCATTAAAAAAAAACTAATTTTCATTTTTCTTGGGTTAGTTCAGGGAGAGGGGGCGACAGGGGTGGCACAATCGATTATCCATTTTTTTGTTAGTTTTTAGGATCTATTTATTTATAAAATTGATACAAATAATATTCATTAATTTTTTTAAAACAATATAGGCAATAAACTAGATGATCTTATCTAAATTTTCATCAAAGGGTTTCAAAAAATATTAAATGATGCTAAAAGAATAAGGGGTTGCACAACTGGCTATCTACTCTATTTTACTAAAAAATAGGAGTTTCTCTTCAAATTTTAGATGTTTGACCTACTTATAAATCATTTTTGAAAAAAAACAATGTTTTAGAAACTATAATGTAAATTATACAATTTTTTTTCTTATACCACCTTCAAATTTTGAGTGTAGCCATCTCAAATAATCTACATAAGTCGAGATTTCTTAATTTTTTAGGAAAGATAAGTCCACAGATAAGCCCTTTTTTATCCTCCAACTTATTGTACTTACCCTAATACATGATTTTTTTTTCATATTTCACTTAGGTCCAATATACACAACAATACTTATTCATGCAAAATATATCTTTTATGTGTTATTTGATCATATGTGTTACATACTTTGACAAGTGTACATTTGATGACACAAGGATGCACGATCATTCTTCAGCATTCATATTCTATCTCTCACATGCATTTTAACCAAAATACTTATACATTAGGGGAATCATGTTAAACACATGACCAAACCATCATATTCAGTGCATACTTTACATTGGCAGATGTTGTAAATTGTTTGTATCCCCTTATTTTACTATCAAACCCGTGGTTTCATCTCTAAGTCTCTTTTGTTATACATTAAAAAATGAAAAATTTACAAAAAGAAATCAAATATTTCAAAAATACAATAACATTAAAAATATTCTAAATATCAAAAAATTAAGCCCTGAGCATGATTAGACATATACTTTTACATCATAGTCATATATTATTTATCTCATGATTGGTACCAAGTATACTCTTTTTCTATCACACATGCATTTCACTAGTATTCATGAGTGTTATGTAGGACATACAAAATTTACATGGCATTAGATGTTAGACTTGCCTCTACCTAGTATCCATGTTAAATTAGGGGCATTTTATCCATAGGTTACAATATTTATAGGTGTTACCATTTTGTAACTCATACACTTTTGAGCTACATATTACTTACAAACATCTTGCTAACGTCTCTATCATACATTGTGAACATGCATATGTTATTTTATAGGATATAATAATATTACATATGCATGGTGTAGACTATATTTTTAGTTCTATGTTCTATTGATACTATTATATGTACATAGTATATTATACTTTTGTTTGTCTATTGTGTGTGGATCTTATCCTTTATGATCAATTTCTTGAGCATATTTATGAGATCATTGTTTGGTATGTGTGATATTTAAACATATCCATTACTTGTATCCCTTGACCCTATGTTTTGTGTGACATTTGAACATGTCCCTTGTTTTCAACATTATTAATATCCTTTACATGTTGCCCTTGGTTTTATGTATGTAAAATTTTCTTATGACATTTGAACATGTCTTTTGTATGCGGACTTAGCCTATTTTCTTGTTTTCACTTATTTTATTTGTGTGCTTGTTGAGTTTATTAAGTTTAATGATTGTCATGATCCATATCATGTAGAAGCTACTGTGCATTTTTATATTATAATTTTACTCCTATGAGCTTCATTTATACATTTTTTTAGGCCTTGTCTCATATGTTACATACATGATTCAAATGGTAAATATCTTACTGTGTTCACATATTTTTTACATATGCTAAAATATTCAATGAATATGTCTTGATATGCATGATACAATTAACTTTTATTTTTATATGAGTGAATTTTATGACACATTCCCTCACCTCAAAAGAGGTGCAGTTTAGAGGGGTTTTTCTACATGAGATAAGCATTTATGAGTAGAAATTAGTTTTGAATATAAAATACAGTATCAAAAAATTTAGAATGGTTCAAATTTAAATAAATTGTATTAATTATGGGGGGAAATACCATGCATATGCACTCACATTATAGTTAGAGGTTAAACTCATATAATTTTGGGTGCTTGATATATAATCATGCACAATATTTAAACAAATTTTACAAATTTTCATCTACATATAGTTACATATTCTACATTTATCAATGGGGGCATGATATTAATTCATTCCATGGATTCAATAACATTTTCTATCTATGGTCATGGTAGGAGCATGGATGTAATCCATTCCCTTTTGATCATGCATACATGAACTAAGGAACAAAGTAACAATTGAATCTATAACCCATTTTTAGTGGTTAATTCAGTTAAAGTACATAGTGCATAACTTGGAGGTTCAGTGCCCTCTAGAATTATTTTAGACAAACCCATTGTGAATTCCTACCCATTTCCATTTTGGGGTTTTAAAAACCAACACAAATTGGGGTTTATGTGCCCCTCAATGGGTTCTATTTTATATTCATGTTAAATCCAAATTGTACATTAATCACCCTCAATTATCCATTAGTTCGACTAAGGAGCCAACCTCTCTAAGTGCTTCATGGGAAGCACCTTTTCTCCAATGCTTCTAGGAAGCATCATATTCAAAGAAAAAGTTAGAAGAGTAACATTGGTTTCACATATATAGGTGTACATCTTCCATTTTATTTTCAATCTTTTCAAATTAAAGTTACATTTTAATTTTCAATTTCAAATATGGAAATTAACTACTTTTATATCATTATAGGATTCACCATGGAACACCTTGCATGATTAAAACTTTATTCCAAAGGCAAAGTGTGTTGTACACAATTATGTATATTTTTCCTTTACTCTAGTAATTTAATTTATAGACTGAATGGAGGGAAAATGTAGTCACTTAAATTTATTCATGAATACTTGATAATGTTATTTTTGGGACACTTTCACTTTAATTGACTTGAGCACTTAATCTAGACCTATTTCACCACCTCACTCTATCCTAACCACCTATATGGACCTATGCCTTTCTAAGTCTTTGTTTTACACCCACATAAATGTTATTAATAATTAAAACCCCCTCTAAACATCTAAATCAACATCTCGAGTCTTAACCTTCAAACATTACCCTTTAAGACATGATCGACCAATGTGCGTCAAAAGTGGTAGTTTGTCTTGACCCCTATAGGTCAATCATATCCTTCACCCTTATCAATAGTTACTTTTTAAATTTATACCCTCCCTTATAGGTAGGTAAATATTTTTAGGATAGGTAGCATGGGGATTTCACATTTTGGATTGATATAAAGAATCATCTAAGTCACATATTATACCACGTGGAAATCACATGGAAATTTCAATATTGAGCCATGCTTACACTATTGTACACTGAGCAAAGCTTTCCTATTCTTCCAAAATTTGATCATAATAATTTGGAGAAGTCCTTAACCAAATCAAGGGCCTATTTTATCCATGCCAAGAAAATAATTGTAAATTATTCAAGCCTTATGTAGATGCATTCATGTAGCAAAAGAAACAAAATTACACAAAGCATTCTAAGGGGGAAAACTTCATGAGTTTGATTTCCCTCTTTAGAATATTGGATATATAGGTAACGATCAGTCATCACAGGGGTGATTGGGGTAAGCTCAACTCATTATATTGCCACTTTTTATATTTACATGTTTTCATCATTGCAAACCCTATCAAGGTTTCAACTTTGAATAAGCCATTTGGAGGTCTTTCATGTGCATCGAAGGTCAAATTTATGCACATAGGCATGTTTCTAACTATCTCAAATGATTGTGCCCTAATTTCCATGTTTTTTTATAGGGGATAAAATCAACCAATAAAGGACAATATTGTCATTCAATTAGGTCCCCTTCCTAATGATTTTAACCCTAAGAAATTACATTTCCAATTTCATTTTGCATAGTCAAAATATGATATATTTATCAGTTCCAACCACTTTTAAGTTTCATACAATTTGATCACAAGTAGTAAAAAACTAAGTATTTTGTATTTTTCCTAGTTATTCCTCTTTCATTTGATCGTGCTCTATCGATTTTAGTATTTTTTCTTTTATTTTTCTTGTCACAAGTTGATTTACAACATTTGCAATCATTCTATTCATTTTTTGTTAATTAAAGTTAATACACTAATTAATTCTAAATTTTGATTAAAAATGAAATGGATGCATTTTTGATGTGTGTTGATTCTATTTAAATATATGTGTTTTTCCATCCCTTGTGTTATATTAGGTGTTTTGGGACTTCTAGTTTAATGGGGGAAATTATATAAATGAGTTCCCTATGAACTTTGTAAGACTTTTACAGGTATGGCATTACTTTACTCGCATGATTTAATGTGTGTTTTGTGTTCTTGATAGAGTGATTTATATTACGTCTTGCAATTTCATCTTTATTTATCTATTTGTGCTATGATTTGGGATATTATTATGTGAAAAAGTTTATATGATGTTAGTGACAAATAATAGGGCATGCATAAATATAGTGGGTTTTTTCTCATTTTATAGATGTAATGCTTATACAAGTGATTTGGAATAATTGCATCGAATAAATTTATAGGGAACTCCCTCATTGCTATTATAGAGACAAAAGTGAGGAGAATAAACCACCTCTTACAAGTTTTTACTTGTGTCTAAACCCTGCAAGAAGGAGAATGCATCAAAATGCTATCAAATGTCAAACTTATGTCTCTGTCTTTATCATCTAAAGGTAGGATACAAAATTGATAAAAAATAATTTGAATATACAAATTTTCAATTATAATGAGATGTCAACATATTATTTTGGGAAAAATACAAATTAGGATTCAAACGTTATCAATCATAAAATGAGAGTCACACAGTTTTTAATGGATGGTTATTTAAGTTAGAATATTTGAATTAATAAATATATTTACATGGGACCTTAATCTAGATTAGGATGTGTTTAAGGGATAATTACTTATAATAATTCCATGTTCAAAACATTGTTAATTATGGATCAGTAGGGTGGAAGAAGATGTTTACCTTGAAAAAGATTTTGATTTTGAGGCTTATATGGTGAAGGTTTAATGGTAGCTACCTATTGTTAATAGAGGCTCCTGGAAAACACATTATAATTTGTGTTTTATGTGTGAATTTGGAAACAAGATCAAAACACAGTCATAGTCATAAAACATGTCAAGTCTTTATTCAGGTCAAGTTTATGTAGTTATCCAAAAATACAAGCTTCATTATACAAAACATTCATTATTATTAAATAATTAAGTATATTTGAACATAACATAATATAGATTACAAGAACCAAATAAAAAATTAAAAAAAGTTGATTTGAATGACATCATTTGTGCATTGACACCAGATATACTAAATTGGACTACATAAAAAGGGACATGAAGCCATTAAGGCATAATTTGGACAACTTGAACATGCTTATGATGAAATATAAAGTGAATCAAATGATGATTAATTAGTCATAAGTTTTTGAAATGGTAAATCTATTGCAAATCATATGTAATATCATCTTGGCCTAGGATGTTTGTATTTTTTAATTTCTATTCTAAAACGTGATTTCATAATATTTTAATATTGTAATTATTTAATATGAATGGAGGATCAATGCTTATTTTAGTGATTTATCATGTGTTGAATTATGCATGTAAGGGCTATTGTTGATTCTGGAATTATTAACAATTTTCAAACTATAATGAACGTTGTTTCACATGTGTTTACATATGAATATAAGAGGGAAAAACCAATAATGAAATATTTGGAGTTTGATATTGCATTAGTTAAAAATTAATAATAAAGATATTTAAATTCGATATCACACTAGTTAAAAACTAATAGAGGTGATATTAGAGTCTAATATTAATATAGTTAAAACCCAAGAACAAGATTCTGATTTTGACATTTTAAATACTAAAGATGGCAATAATGGTAGTCTATACTTTTAGTGTCCACATTAAATGAAATTTTCATTTTTTATATTTTAATTTAAAATCTACTTATTCATAAAACAACATGTTTATATCTCACTGAATAGAATAATTCTACTATGAAAAATATCTACATTTAAATGTGTCATGGTTTATTATCTTTCCTATTTTTTATTGCATATTTTACAACTCGATAATTTACTAGCTAGATATTTGTGTTGTCATCCACGTTTGCATCCTAATCCTGTGGTGTAAATCATTGGTATTAGAACTAGGTTATAAGTTTATCACACCATTTTTTCATTAGTATATCCACTTTAAGAGCATTAGGATTACATCGAGTCCTTACTTAACTCGATGTCTTACATTGAGTTCTTACATATATGCATGCCTATATAGAAGTCAAATATCCATATTTAATCTATGATCATGATTTTTTATTATCCATAAGTGATCAATAATCATAATAGGTGAAACATAAGAATTCAACCAATTATTTTTTTCTACATTGGGTTTCGGGACACATGTCCATAAAAATCAAATATCCATAACTAATCTATGATTGCGATTTATGCTTATCCACAAATGATCAATGATAATACTCAATGAAACATGGGAATTTACATAATTATTTTATTGGGAACCTACCTGAGTATTTTCCCTATAAATATGTAATGGGGCCAATGGTAGACATGATTAATGAAATATTGTTTCATCATTCATTTGACCATGGTGTATCTAAAGTGATGGTGAATGAAAGTGGTTATCCATTTTTTTGTTAGTTTATAGGATCTATTTGTTTGTAAAATTAATATAAAAAATATTCATTGAAAAAATTTAAAACATTATAGGTCATAAACTAGATCTTATTTAAATTTTCATCAAAGGGTTTCAAAAAATATTAAATGATTCTAAAAGAATAAAGAGTTGCACAACTGGCTATCTACTATGTTTTACTAAAAAATACAAGTTCTTATTTTATATTTTTGGCCTACTTAATCATTTTTGAAAAAAATAGTGTTTTAAAAACTAGACTCTAAATTATACAATTTGTGTTCTTATACCATCTTTAAATTTTGAGTGTAGCCATCTCAAATAATCTATAGAAGTTGAGATTTCTTAATTTTTCAGGAAAGACATGTCCATAGGTAAGCCCCATTTTTGTCCTCCAACTTACTACACTTACCCTAATACATGCAATTTTTTCATATTTCACTTAGGTCTAATATACACAACAATACTTATTCATGCAAAATATTTATTTTGTGTGTTATTTGGTCATACATGTGTGTTACATACTTTTACAAGTGTACATTGATGCCACAAGGATGCAACATTCATATTCTATCTCTTGCATGCCTTTCAACCAAAATACTTATATATTAGGGGCATCTTGATCAATACATGACCAGTCCATCATATTGAGTGTATATTTTACATTGACACATGTTGCAATTTGTTTGTATTTGTTTTACTATCAAACCCATGGTTTAATATCTGAGTCTCTTTTATTCTAATTTCAAAATTGAAAAAGTTACAAAAAGAAATCAAATATTTCAAAATACAATAACATTAAAAATATTCTAAATATCCAAAAATTAGGACATGAGCATGATTAGATATATATTTTTACATCATTGTCATATATTATTTATCTCATGATTGATACCTAGTATACTTTTTTTATATCACACATACATTTCACTGGTATTCATGAGTGTTATATAGGACATACAAAATTTACATGGCATAAGATATTAAACTTGACTCTACCTAGTATCCATGTTAAACTAGGGGCATCTTATCCATATATTATGGTATTTACAGGTGTTACCATTTTGTAACTCCTACACTTTTGAGCTACATATTATTTACTAACATCTTTATAATATATTATGGACATGCATATGTTATTTTCCAGGATATAATAACATCACATATGCATGGTGTAGACTATATTTTTAGTTCTATGTTCCATTGATGCTATTATTTGTATATAGTATATTAGAATTTTGTTTGTGTATTATGTGTGGCCCTTAGCCCTTATGATCCATTTCTAGTATCCCTTGGACCTATGTTTTGTGTGACATTTGAACATGTCCCTTGTTTTCAACATTATTAATGTTCTTTAGATTCCTCCCTTAGTTTTATATATGTAAAAAAAAATATATATGACATTGGAACATGTATTTTGTATGCGGACCTTGGGCTTATTATATGACATTGCACTTGTTTTATTTGTGTGCTTGTTGAGCTTATTAATTTTAATGATTGTCATGATCCATATCATGTTGTAGCTACTGTGTATGCTTATATTACAACGTTAATACTATGAGCTTCATTGATGCAATTTTGTTGGCCTTGTCTCATATGTTACATACATGATTCAAATGGTAAATATCTTAATGTGTTCACATGTTTTTTACATATGCTAAAATATTCAATGATTGTATCTAGAAATGCATGATACAATTAACTTTTATTTTTATATGAGTGACTTTCATGACACATTCCCTCACCTCAAAAGGGGTGCATTTTAGTGGGCTTTTTCTATATGAGATAAGCATTTATGAGTAGAAATTAGTTTTGAGTATAAAATAAAGTATTAAAGAATTTAAAATGGTTCAAATTTAAATTAATTGTACTAATTATGGGTGAAAATACCATGCATATGTACTCACATTATAGGTAGAGGTTAAAAATTCATACAATTTTGGGTGCTTGATATATAATCATTTACAAACTTCAAATAAATTTTAAAATTTTTCATCTACATATAGTTACATATTCTACATTTATCAATGGGGGCATGATATTAATTCATTCCATGACTTAAATAATATTTTATATATGTGGTCATGGTAGGAGCATGAATGTAATCCATTCCCTTTTGATCATGCATACATGAACTAAAGAACAAAATGAAAATTGAATATACAACCTATTTACAATGGTTGATTCATTTAAAGTACATAATACATAACTTGGAGGTTCAGTGCCCTCTAGAATTATTATATGCAAATCTATTGTGAATCCCTACCCATTTCCATCTTGGGGTTAAAAAACCTAACACAAATTAAGTTTTTTGCACCCCTCAATAGGTTCTATTTTATATTCATGTTTGATCCAAATTGGATATTAATCACCGTCAATTCTCCATTGGTTCAACTAAGGAACTTATCTCTCCAAGTGTTTCATGAAAAGCTCTTTTTATCCAATGCTTCTAGGAAGCATCATATTCAAAAAAAAGGTGGAAGATCAACATTGGTTTCACATATACATGTGTACTTATTCCATTTTATTTTCAATCTTTTCAAATTAAAGTTAAATTTTAATTTTTAATTTTAAATATGGAAACTAACTACTTTTACATCATTACAGGATTCACCATGGAACGCCTTGCATGAATGAAACTTTCTTCTAAAGGTAAAGTAAGTTGTACACAATTATATATATTTTTCCTTTTACTCTGGTAATTTAATTTATAGATTAAATGGAGAAAAAATGTAGCCACTTAAATTTATTCATGATACTTGATAATATTAGTTTTGGGCCACTTTCACTTTAATTGACTTGAACACTTAATCTAGACCTATTTCACCACCTCACTCTATCCTAAATACCTATATGGACCTATCCCTTTTTAAGTTGATATCTTACACCACATAAATGATCTTAATTGATAAAACCCTTTATAAACATTTATATGGACATCTTAGGTCTTAATTTTCAAACATTACCCTTCAAGACATGATTGACCAACATGGGTAAATAGTGGTAGTTTGTCTTGACCTCTATAGGTCGATCATATCCTTCACCTTTATTAATAGTTTTTTTTTTAAATTTATACCCTCCCTTATAGGTTGGTCAATATTTTTAGGATAGGTAACATGAGGATTTCCCATTTTTGATTGATATAAAGACTCATCTAAGTTACATATTCTATCACTTAGAAATTTCAATATTGAGGCACACTTACACTATTGCACATTGAACAAAGCTTTCCTATTCTTCCCAAATCTAATTCTAATAATTTGAAGTAGTCCTTAACCAATTCAAGTGCCTATTTTATCCATGTCAAAAAAATAATTATAAATAACTAAATCTATCTCTAGATGCATTCATGTAGCAAAAGGATCAAAATTACACAAAACACTTGAAGTAGGAGAACTATGTGGATTTAATTTCCCTCTTTAGAATATTGGATATGTAGGCAACATTCAATCATCAAAGAGATGTTTGGGGTTAGCTAATCCCATTACATTACCACTTTTTATATTTACATTTTTTCATCTATTGAAATCCCTATCAAGGTTTTAACTTTGAATAAGTCATTTTTAGGTCTTTCATGTGCACCTGAAGGTCAAATTTCTACATATAAGCATGTTTCTAACCATCATAAGTGATATACACTTATTCAGCATTGTAAATTATATATGTTTATTTCTGAAATATGGGTAGAGATGTCAATATTCTAGATAATTTAGTGATTCCATGTAATGCCTTTAAAGTTTATCAAAAAAAAATTAGCATTGGCATTTTTCAAGGTGTCACTTGTTCGTCAGCCCCATGAGGGGAAACCCTTGAACCATATGAGGGTTCTTCTTGGTTAAGAACAAAGGTAAAAATATTGGTGACATTTAACAATACTTTGTACTGGGAATGAATTTTAACAATTTGATTTATAGGTGTCCGGATTTTGAAAATACAATGATGAAGACATATGAGGTTAAGTGCACACTCATATGGTGTCACATATGATTATAAATGTGTGTACAATATTTAATGGAGATGGATTGATGATCTTGAAAATACTACATAAATTTAGAGTGTTCAATAATAATGCAAACTCTATACACATTATTTTCATTTTATCGATAATTTTGTTCTAAAACTTATCGACATATTAATCTCTCTGAATGTATGTTCACACATATATTGAGATTAAAGTGGGTCGGTTTGTAACACTTTCTGATAGATGTGTCATGCATTATCCTTCCTACTACCAACTTTATATCACCATCATATCAATAGATTTATAAAATAAAAGGTGAATCTTATTAAAATGAGATTCATTAAGATGGTGAATTTGGCTTAATTGGTTTTAATGATTGAAATCAAAATAGAAAAACTCCAAATTTTTTTTATAATTGTAAAAATGAATCTTTTTTAATTTATATAATTTAATAAAATAATGAAAACTTTTTTATTATCTTTTAAAAATATTTGGCAAATGTATGATATAAAACTTATCCTAACTACTTTTTAATCCATGAATCCTCCTCCAAAGCTACTTTCCCAGATATGAATATGAATTTTATTTATTCATCATTATATTAGGTTATCCGATAAGTTGAGGACCAACTGACTTCCATTCAAATGGCATAAGAAACTAATTTGAATTTTGTTCAATAAAGTTGTTCGGATCAACTTTTTGTTCAATTATTAATTAGGCTTATAATGAGAATTTAAAACCAATTGCTGGCATAGGCCAAATTAATTGGAAGGGATGGATGTATTTTAAATAGTCAAACATTCTAGAAACGGACGGGAATCTATTTTTTTAAAGGTTTATGTAGATTATAGTGACCTAAGGTTTATATAAAATTGAAGTTTTTTTTTTTTTTTTTCATATTAAAAAAATATTAAAAAAGCCATTGTAAGTGGAAGTTTGACGGTGGGGGTGTATTTATTGTTTTATTTTTATGTTTGATTGAAGTCCCACAAATCTAAGGGACTAATATTAAATTGACAACATTTTAAATTATTAGATATGTTAAAGTAATATTAAATAATGATTAAAAAATGATAAATAATATTTAAAGAGTGATATATAAAAAAATAAAAGTTTTAATATATATGTAAGAAGAGATATATGATTTAATTTAATTTTTGTTCTAGAGCTTGTCAACATATTAATCTCCCTGAGTGTATGGTTACACACACTGAGATTAGGGTAGGTTGTCTTGTAACACTTTTTAATAGATGGGTCATGCATTGTCATTTCTTCTACCACCTTTATATCACCATCATATTAGTAGATTTGTCCTCCTAGGTTCTTGTTACTAGGAAATTTTTTAAAGAACTTGCAAAAGAAAACTATAGAATAGGTGGAAAATATTGTTGGAACTACTCGTTAGGGTGATAAATTTGCACTGATTGCCCTTCATGACTATGGAAAAAATGGAGAAAATCATAATTTTTTTGTGGATGTAAAGGTGAATATTTCCTAATTTGTATAATTTAGTAAAATTTTTTGAAAAAATTCAATTGTCTTCTCAAGTTATATTTTAGTTATCTATTCTATATATGAACTCAAGTACATGACATAAAATTATCATAATTTAGTCAATTACGAGTGATATTTCTATAGTGAAGTGTCATTTTTATAAGAAGACAACATTGTAAGGTGTTTTGAAAGGCCAAAAATTGAGTTTAAAGTGAAACTTTAGTATTTGAGGGCAATCTAAAATATTTCCTCTTTTATTAGATAAGAACCACTCACACTCCCTATCATGAACAAATAAGGAAGGGGAAGACCTCAACTTTATATTTATAGGGGTCACTGTAATGTTGTGAAATCACACTAAAATCACTAAAATGGAAAAGAGACAACCAATAGGTTTCCATCTTATTCCATGGCTTAGAGATAAAGTCACAATATCCTAACCTATATTGCTGCAATAACTAGCATGGAGATAATGATATGTTTTCTAGAGGCATGAAAAAGACATGATCATTGACCTAGGGCATCCTAGATCATTTGGCTCTACTCACCTTTGTTGTAAAGGGTATTTTGAATCAAAATGTTAAGTAGCATTTTACTCCTTTAGCTCCTACATTTTCTCTAAAATCCCACTCAACATAAAAAAATGGTGATGTTATCATTTTTTTAAACCCTAAAATCTAGATTAGGCAATCTAGGGTTAAAAGGGATAGAGATAACCTGGGGCACAAGGGTAATAAACTATCTCTATAGTATGCCAAATAATTTTTAAACTTAGATAAATAATATTTTGAATCTATAAACTAAGATATGCTAAAAATATAAAGTACAACTATGGTAAATATTGCAATTATAATGAAAACAAGATACTTAATTGGATTACTATGTGCATTAAAATCCAATATGGAATAAGTTGGAAATAAACTGGATTTAGATTCTAGATCAATCGTATGATTTTAAAAATTATATATTTATGTCCTTCGATACTTGTATCGACCTCAAATCGTTACATCGATGCTTTTGTATAAGCTTTTGTCTAACATGAGTATAGGTGTCCCATACGGAATACATGTTGGCTATAGATGCAATCGCTTCAGATATTTTGGGTTCTATGTCACCTTCGATTTGTATGCTTATATATGGATTATGAGTTGTCATTCCTTGTCAAATATAAAAACTCTAGTTCTTCATCTTCATAATGACTATGAAAAAATGGGTTAGTGGGCTCACAGTGTCGAGTTAACCCAAAGACCCCCTATCAATAGGTGATTCCTACATAGACACTACTATGAAAAGGGTCTTAGGCTCATGTAGTTCACCCCTATATGTCGAATTATGTGTGCATAAGGATGTAATGTGTGATAAGCAAGTACATAGAGTGACCTAGCTTGTAACTTGGCAAATATGACTCATTGGATGCTCCTTTAGTAATTCAGATCTGTACATGTGTTGTCTTTATGACTAATATGGAAATAGGATAAAATAGGGAAGCTTTGCTCACTTGAATTATTGATTGAATGATTTTGGTATTTTACCTTGTGAGTTTTAGGGTTTGTGATAGGTCTATGTTAGGTCTGTACTAGATGAGAAATTAACGAGGGTTGATCTTGTGTGTGTGTGTGTGTGTGTGTGTGTGTGTGTGTATTCGATCCTTTTGTAGAATATATCACATTAAATAACTTAGATCGACCATAGGGATACGTTTTATTTAAAAATTGGTTGACCGTAGAGCACTAAACATTTATGTCTAGGTAGGACACTTGTGTCAACATAGGCATCTATTTGGGATGCAAGTGGTTGGGCAACTAGAAAATACGAGTAGGTTCATAACTTGAAGAAATAAAAAATAAATAATTTTATAACATTTTGAGTATGATAGAAGGTCCGAGTCATTAGAATAACACTGATCAAACTAAGAGATAAGTAATTTGGTTCAAAGAGATAGTGTGTGTGATTTTTTTGGCAGCAAAAATGTCTAGAAATTGAAGGTACATCCATGATATATATTTTACAAGTGTACAAGAATAAGGTGATATATAATCTATAAATAGTGTCTACATTTATCTCCCTTAATCTATTAATGAAATTACTATTTTAAAGGAAAAAAATGTGTACATGGGTGTATATAACACACCTTGCCTTTGTGTGAGTCTAACTTGAGTGCTTTGCTAGTGACTGATGTATGACCAAGATCATGTTATAGTATATAATAAGTACATATAATATGAAATGAAAATCATTTAAATGATTTAAATTGAAAGAGAGCAAGGTTTAAGAGTACACTATTGTATCAATGCAACTACCTTGGATTTTAGTAATTTAATGTGAAAAGTGTATCATTATGAAGCATTAGCGCTGATATTATGATAAATATATAATCTAAAAAGGTGAAAAATATAGAAATATTTGAGGACACATGCCCCCAATCTTGGATAAAAAGGTGAGTTGCCACACGATAGTTGAGATAAACTCAACTGTACAACCCAATCATACTTATAATCTGGAGAGTGTGAGTGAACCTAGTCAATTATACACTATAAATCTAGTGAGGTTGGATGATGAAATAAATTCCAACCTATAAATTTAGAAATATTAATTTATTTATTCACGTCAACCATACCAAAAAGTGAACCAACTACTACAGTAGATTATCTCAATACAGTTCATAACAGTCCAACCTAGTGAGCTAAAATCCATAGAAGTGTTTGAAATATGAAAACTAGTTTGATTTTGTAATTTGGGTTCCATTTACATAGAATATACATATTGTGTATGTCTCATGCTAAAACATGAGTATAACAATGGTACCAATGTATATAATTCTACCACAACTGTGTATATGAATCATATAACTATGAATTTTGGCCAATTTGAAGATTGTGTAAGTGTGGAGATTGTGTTTCCATAACATGCCCCCATTATAATTTGAAACTAAAAAATGGTACAAGTGTGGAAAACACATCTACAAAACATTCCCCCACTTTTTCTTTGAAACTGGAAACCAGTATGAGTGTGGAGAACATGTTTCCAAAACATGCCCCCATTATATATCTAAATTTATGAATTCTAAAAAATGTGGAAGCTATGTCTCTATGGCATGCCCCCACTAATATGCCCCCATTTTTAGGTGAGACGAAGTAGAAAATGGTATTTAACTTACCTCAAAATGATAAGATAAACATGTAAACTGTGAATGTATCATGTAGTATATAAGAAAAACATGTCTAGGTAGATATATCATTGAAACATGCAAAATGTGATCACATCAAGTCCTAAGATGCAAGATATACATCAGGGAAATGTTTAGATTGTAAAATTATAAGATCAACAAGTAATCAATAATATACACAGAGACACTAAAAAAAAAATTAAAAGTCAATGGTCTAAGAAGACTTCAAATAAGGATTATGTTCAAATGTACCATCAAAGGGACAAGACTTAGTCAAATGTTCACAAAAGCAAGAATGACATATTCAAATGTCAAAGAGGCAAAAAAAGGCATGGAGGTTAAAAACATTGGAGCATATTTAAATGTTCTATAATAAATATAATACACTCAAGGAAAGGCATAAATGAAAAGCATAAAACATAAACAACTAGCATAAACATATCGTACTAGTCCCTGAATAAATGTGTTGAAAAAAAATATTAAGTACATAGCATATTAAGTACACTATGAAATATATAAGAATATATAAAGGCATGTGTAAGTATATAATATCAAATATGATAATGTAAATTGATTGTAAAATGATATAACCTCAGTGTATCATAACCAAAGAAGTGGATGCCCCCAATGTCCACATGAGATGATTAGAGGGAAGGCCCAACATTCGAAAGTGCATAGATCATGTATCTATGTATACATGTATCACACTCAAAAGATGCGTGAAACTCATGTGTATAAAAAAATAAATGATATGTTATCCACTAACATGGAACTAATAACATATATGCCAAGGAGCTGATGGAACATGTAAATGTTGAAAATAGTCTTAGATTTTGAATTTTTATTAATTTTTTGGGTAGTTTTTGGCATATTTGATATAAAATAATTATCCTATGATCTCATCCAATGGATTCTCATAGGTATCTCCCCACTAGGCACCTGGTACAATAAACTAGTGGTATTGCCAAGGAGCATGTATAGGTGAAATATTTGTTATTATAAAATCTGTAATGATGTGTGTATGTATAATAGGATTATGTGGTCATGAAGAAACAATAGAAGGGATGGGGGTTTATAGAACTCAACATTGGGTTCTTTGTGGTTTCTTTGAAATATCAGTAATAGGATCATGTTTAGGTGACTTGGATATATGAATATGGTGTGTATTAGATGAAGATTCCATGAAACCCACTATGGATCTCTGATGAAATGATCTCTCAAGTACTTGCGACCTAGGAAAGGGATTGCCAGTTGCTTACCATTTTTTAGAGGATTAACCTTTGTAGGTTTTATAACTAATTGCCTGGGTAAAAAAAAATCTTTTTCAAGTGGTTTTTCATATAGAATTCTAAAAATTGTAATTAACACACCCATGCACTGTAGAAGGTACTACTCAAAGTGTCTGTATCCAAGGTTATCCTAATAACATATCAAAGACATCCATAGAAGGTATAAATGAGAAGGTAGTAACCATATGTGTTGGACCCACCTGTAAATGTAAGTCAATCTCATAAAGAACCTATTGTTAGGTCCCATAAAATGCTTTAACTGATCTGGTTGAAGGGTGTAAATCCTAATTAGTATAACCAAAATGTGTAATTAATCTCATGGTATAAGCATTCTCATTTTCACCATTATCAATCATAACACTGCATATAAGCTAGTGATCAAGCTAAGCTTGAATGAATAAGGAATGAAAATCAAATTCATAATCCTTAATCTCATTGTAGTTGAAATTAATAGAGGGTTTATAAACCATAGGAGGTGTATGAAACATATAAGTACCAATAATCCCATACAATAGGTGCCTGTAATGTGATGGATGAGGATACACATTATATGTTATTTTCACTTTTATATCCTTCTTAGAATGGTCTTACAAAGGATTGTTAAATATTTTCTATTTATTGTTATCCCTAGGTTGTGAACCTAATTCCTTTTGAGGATCATCAAATAGAATCTTTTGGTCATTAATGAGGTCTCAGATCTTATGCTTCAAGGTAAAAAATCTATTCATATAATGTCAAAGACCATGGTGATAGTCATAGTAAGCATTTTCATCACACCTTTTGGGTATATGTCTACTCATATCAACCTCTAAGGATGATGTAGAGATATGAGGTGACACTCTACAAGCCACAAAAGTAATGTAGTGGGAGATTGGTAAGCATGTAAATTATCTCCTTGGTAAATTGGATAAGATAAATTGATTAGGTTATTGTGACACCACATTCACTATGGTAATTGTTTCCTTTTTAGGTTTAGGATGTTTTACATTGTAACTTGGTTTGATAGTAAACTTGGTATTAGATGTAGATGTAGTTAGTGTGTTTGCTACATACCTAAGTTTCTTCAATGAGATAAGTTTCATTTCATAATCATGAACAATGTGGCATAAGTCATTCAAAGATTTGAATTTTTTGAAAATAATGGACTCATGTAATGGGGAAAGTAAACTTTGCTTGAATATGACTTGCAAGTCTTTATCTGCCATTGGGTTGGTCATTTTATCTAACATTATCTTGTACCTCAAGACATATTCATTGATAGGTTTATTGGTTCCTTATTTCATTTTTTTTAATTTGGGCATAAGAAGCCTTTTCGATGATATTGATAGAGAAGTGTGCCAAAAAAATATTCTAATAGATTTGAATGTGTTTATTGATTCGATTGGTAAATCATATAACCACCTTAAAGCATAGTCTTTTAAGTTCCATGAAAATAATTTGGTCAAAATTTTATAATTGGAAGCATAACCAAGGCATGCCACATAGAAAGATCAAAGATGTTGTTTAGGATCACCCTTGTCATCATAAAACTTAGGTGCAATAAAACTATTTGGTAAGGGGTGCAAATATCTTTTTGGTGCAAGCGGATTATGCAACACCTCTTGTGAATCAATAGCATAAGGTGATTTCATAGAATTTTGTTCAATATTTATAATCTTAATTTGAATTTTTTTCATACTTTTAATAAGAGCTTGCACCTCTTGGTTTTTAAAGTTGGATATTTGTGAAGTTACCAAAAGAGGTGTGCCCATAGGTTGGGTAGATATAGGCATTAAAACTGGTAATTGGGTTGAAGTACTAAGGTTTTACATGTAATATGTGGTAATAATAGTTTCAAGGAACAAAGGTGTGAATACATATCTCATTCCCCCATTAGATGTATGAAGTGGTAAGGTGCTCAATGGAAGGGTTGTTGGTATATGGGGATGACCCATGGATCTAATAGTATCATCAATAGATGGACATGCTTGTGCATCTATATTTTTTGATTTTTTAGTGTCTAATATGATTCTTAGGATTTCATCAAGGTCTTCAGTGTTTTGATGAATATGTTCTTGAACTAATGTAATGACTTACATTTACTTATGATCTACTTGATCATGTTCATCAATTTCATTATACTCATGGTTTTCATTATCATAATCTTCTTCTATGATAACCTCATCAATATGTTTTCCATGTTCAACATTTATACTATCATGAACCATAGGATTAGGCCCTTTATTAGTTAAATACATATTAGGTGGTAGTATAATAATTTTAATGGGTTCAATAGGCACACCTCCTAATCTATGGCTATGCTTAGGTTACATGCAAAATAATATAAGTAGGAAATAAAAAAGTACATCCTAAAACCCTAGCTAACTTAAAACCCTAAGAATCATAATTTTTTTTACATTCATATAAATCAAATTCACCAAATATTTAAACCTAAAATATAAATTATGGAATCTAGGGTTAAAAGGGATAGAGACATCCTAGGTCACAAGGGTAATAAACTATCTCTATAACAAACCAATTAGTTTGCAAATTTAAATAGATAATATTCTAAATTTACATATTGAGATATGATAAAGATAGAAATTATAACTATGCTAGATATTGCAATGACAATGAAAATAATATAGCAAGATTATTATGTGCATTCAAATATGATAAGGAACATGATAGAAATAAACTAGATATAGATTCTGGATCAGTCTTCTGATTCTATAAATAATACCTTTGTGGCTTGAGACACTGGTGTCGACCTCAAACTACTACATCAATGTTTCAATCTAACCTAGATGTAGATGAATATTATGGAATACCTACTAGATGTAGATACGATTACATAGGATATTATGGATTCTATTTCACTTTTGCTTTGGTGTGCTCATATCTATGTCATGGGTTGTTATTCCTTGTCAAATAGTAAAACCTTAATTCTTCATCTTCATAATGATTGTGGTAAAAATGGGTTAATGGGCTCACGATGTTGAGCTAACCCAAAATACCCCTATGTTAGTGTGTGCTCATGATGGGTTCTATTTCACCTTTTCTTTGATGTACTCATATCTATATCATAGGTTATTACTCCTTGTCAAATAGTAAAACCCTAGTTCTTCATCTTCATAGTGATTATGGTAAAAATGGGTTAGTGAGCTCATGATATTGAGCTAATCCCAAACACCCCTATATTAGTGTGTGCTTCCTATATAACCACTAATTTGAATAGGGCCTTATAATCATGTGATTATCCTCTACATGTGGGCTTATGTGTGTATAAGGATGTAATGTGTGATAAGCAAGTACATAGAGTGACCTAGCTTGTAGCTTAGAAAATATGGCTCATAAGTGCTCCTTTAGTACTTCAGACCTATAGATGTATTGTCCCTATGACTGGTATGAAAATAGGATAAAATAGAGAAGCTCTACTCACTTGAATATTTGACTGAATGCTTTTTTATTTACCTTGTGAGTTGATAGGTCTATGGTAGTTCCATGTTAGGTCCGATCTAGGTTTATGCTACGTGAGGAATGAATGAGGGTTGATATTGTATATATATATATATATATATATATATATATATATATATATATATATATATATATATATATATATATATATATATATATATCAATCATTTTAGATAATATATTTCATTAAATCACTTATGTCAACCATAGGGATATGTTTTATTTGTAAATTGGATGACCTTAGAATTCTAGATACTTGTGTTGGGTAGGATACTTATGTCAATGTAGACATCTGACCAGGATACAAGTGTCTAGGCAACTGAAAAATAGATATAAGTCCAAAACTTTTAGAAATAAATGATAAGCAAATTTATAACATTTTAAGCATTATATAAGGTTTGAGTCATCGAGATAACATTAGTTGGACTAAGATATAAGTAATTTGTCATAGACAAATAATGTATGTGAGCCTTTTGGCAATGGGAAAGTACAAAATTTGAAGGTACATCCATAATATATATTTTTCAAATGTATAAGACTGAGGTGGTATATAATTTAGAAATAGTGTATACACATTTATAACTTGGAAAGATCAATAAGATTTTTAGGGTAGTCATTGGAAGTATAGGCTATTTATGTAATACTAATGATAATTTAATTTTTCATTATAATATAGTAATATTGTCAAATTCGAACATGTTTCTTTTCTTCCCAAATTTAATAATTTTATGGTTATGATTATGCTATCATTAAAAACATTGTGACATTAGAAAAGTAGTGTATTCATCGAGAAGCATCAAAATATTTTAAAATTATCACTTTCTTACAAAAGCATCACATATCATAAAATAACATCACATGGCATACAAAAGCATCACATAGCATAAAATAAGATCACTTGGTATATAAAATCATTATATAACATGCAATAGAATTGTATGACATTTAAAAGCATTTCATTTTTATATAAGCACATTTCAACATAAAAGACATCACATTTGCTTTCAACATCATTGCATAAAGAGGAAGGTTTTTTCTAGTGTGTCATGAAACAAAACATCACTATGAATATAAAATTTATGTGACACTAAATAAATCACTATAATGAATAAAATACTATTGAAAGTAAATAAAAAAAGTATCTCCATGAATTAAAACACTTTGCACTAAAGGTTTTGATGTAGATCAACTTTGATTTAATCTAAAAATGAAACTATATATTAGTCAATCTATTTTAGAATTACTAGCTATTAATCTATAATGTTATAAGTGTGATTGTTTACAAAAATATATATTAAATAAATTCAAATTAGAATACATATGGTGGTTGGTTTTCCTTTTTGAATATATGTAATAAAATTCAGAGCTCAACACATGTAAAAATATTTTTTTCAAAAAGAATTATTGCACAATACTTGAGCACAATATTTTATTAACAAGAAAAGATAAAAATAACTAATCACAAGTAACTTACATGATAAGGTAATGCTAAATTAAAACTTTACTTAATAAATACATTAACTAAAAATAGACTATAAAATAACTTTAAGTTGACTCGATAAAAAAGTTTGACTCAATTATAATATAAGATCAACATGCAATAAGCCTTTCTCAACAAGTAAACAAGGTAAGTGCAAGAAAATGGTACGCCAAAAGGGGTTTACCCATAAACATTTATTTCTGAAGAACTAAAATCTCAACTTCTATAAATTATTAGTCCCTACCAAGGTAAGGTACTCTAACTTTCAATTAAAGCAATAATTTTCTCCCTCTAACTAATCAAAACACACCAATCAACATATTATTAAAATAATACTAAAGTTTTTAATACAAAATTTTAGAATAATCCCTAGCCTAATATTGAGGAATATTCTATTTACTTATTTATGATTGGATCACTTTTTTATAAAATTTAATATTTATTATATATTTTTTTTCTAATAAGAAAATGATGCCAATTTTTTATATCCAATAGCAGTTGTGTTAAAGTTGTTTACATCATTTGAAGTTTAAAAAAGAAAATATTAATTATTATATTTATTGCATACATATTTTTTAAAAGGAATGTCATGTTAAATTTTCATATCTAGGAACATTATTAAAAAAGAAAATAATCTAATATTAGATTCATGACCCATATCCATATATATATATATATATATATATATATATATATAATTTACACAAAAGAATAATAGTTTTTCATTTTTTCTAAAAAAAACTATTTCCTTACTTTCTACTTTTCTACTTAACTATTTAAAGGAGAGAATATTTTTTATGTTGCTAAATAAACATTAACAAACTAATATATAACAAAAAATCATTCTAATTATTTTAGTATTTTACAAAATTATTCTAATTGAAACTTGTATATACACACACACACACACACACACACACTTTTATATTCAACCATTTAAAGAAGATAAACTTTTTTTTATTTTTTACGTTACTAAATAAATATAAACAAAGAGTCATTCTAATTATTATATTTTTTACAAAATATTTTTAATTAAACCTTATATATATTAAAATATTTTTCTAAATTATACACACACACACATATGTATGTAGGTATATATATATATTTATATGTATATATATCAACAAGATTTTGTACACACCCTTCTATGAATGCATGTCTATTACAAACCAATGATAGGGATACCATTTTACTAATATGCAATCTCTATCTTGTCCCCTATGATCTATTATCAATACAATATAGGCAGGAATTAGCCACTACACAACCCTTATTTGAGATTTCTACATTCAAAATTTGATGATGACATAAGAACATGAATTATAGCATTTCAAGTCTAGTTTCTAAACATATATTTTTTAAATAATGAAGTAGAAATAAGCCAAACATCTGAAATTGGAAGAGAAAATACTATTTTTTCATAAAAATAGAGTAGATAGTCAGTCTTGCAACCCCCATTTTATGAGTTTTATTTAGTATTGTTTGAAACCCTTTGGTGGAAGTTTAGATAAGATCATCTTGTTTGCAATCTATAATTTCTTAATTTTTTGTGAATATTTTTTTTTAATTAATTTTACAAGTAAATAGACTTGAAAACTAATAAAAAATAGAGAGTTAGTCGTGCACCTCTCCTTAACTATCTAAAAAAATAAAAATTAGATTTTTTAATGTATATAGAATTAGGCCTAGTTTGCCACCACATTTATTTATTTTTTGTATTTGGATGAGTTAAAAAAAGATATATAAATAAATTTAGTCAAGTATAGTTGCGGCATAAATGGCATAAAAAGACATACTTAAAAATCATTAGAGATAAAAACCTTAAATTAGTTAAAAAATAAAATAAAATTATTTGGAAAGAGGAGAGTGTGTTCAACATCATAGTAATAGTTTTAGGAAATGTCTTGATGAAATTCATACTATTTATGATGACAAAAGTTGGATTTTTCAGTTAAAAACATGGATTTAGCCATGTTTATAGGTTCAAGCCTCAGGCTCAGAAATTAAAGCCATTTTTAAGCATATAGGCATGTTTTTGACATTACATATAACAAAAGCGCATATGCATTATGACATGTATGTGTTACTAAATGTATGCAATGTTCATGTGTTAAAAATTAAAGAAATAGATTAACCAAAAGGTAGGGGTTATTTACTAAAATAAATGTAAAGTATAATTTGACATTTACATTGTTACATTTATATTCCTTGTATTTTTAATTTATTCTAGTAAATATAAGAAATTAGGGTTACTCTACATCTTCTAGAATTGGTTTCAAACACCATGAATTACAATTTGGAAGATAGTCTTTCAAAATTTAATTTAGTCATTTTCAAAATTTTAATATTGAACTTAATGATTTCATGCTCTAACTTTTACAACTAGTATCTATTTTTTTGATTTTGGGTCTTCTGGATTGTTTGTTGACAATTCTAGAAGTTCTAAGTTTGTAAAATTAAATGTCACAAACCAATACACACTCACCCACCCTTTTATGCTAATTTTATTTATGATTAGGTCCCTTATAGGCAAAAAGCAACACAAAAACACTAAAATCATTTATGACTAGGGTAAATGGGGAAAATATGAGGCACATTTGTGAGTAGTCACCCTAATTTTGTTTGAATTCATGCCAAAGTGGTGTGCATGTGGAAACATTGGTCGTATTGTGACCCATGTACACCCAACCACCCATTTATGTTGATTTTACTTGTGATTAGATCCCTTATGGGGAAAAAGTAACACAAAAACATGATATGCACTTATGACCAAGGTAAATTCATATAATTTTAGGGATATTTATTTACAATTTGACCTATTCATATTGTTGATGTGGGTTTTATACACACCCCAAAATTTCTTAAGAGGTTTCCTCTAATGTTTTAGGATCGAAGAACATGATCACTCCAAGGCATGAGTTATAGGGTATCCAATTTTATAACAACTTGTTGATGAAATAGTGGTGAACAATGCAAATTTTTTACCACAAGTGAAACTGGATATGGGTGAATCTAGATATACTTAGAGGGGGTGGAAGGATGATGATTCTAAGTAAGTTGGGTATGATTTTAAAAGAAACTTCAAAAAAATGGAAGAGTAAGGTAGAAAAGAAACCTATGGAAAATCTAGGGATAAAGCCTTTCAAATTTAATATTTGAACTCAAATAAGACAAGGAATCTAGATCAATACTTGTTACAAGCTTCTATAACACACAAACAATCAAATATAGTGAAGGGTCAAAGGAAACAAGAACATAATATACTCAAACATGTAGAGATAAAAGGTTGCTTAATTGTCAAATTGTTATTGCACATCTACAAGAGAATTATGATAAGCATGTAAAAGATATTCAAATATGTTATAGCTAAAAATGAAAGATTGTATTTAAAATAGGTAACTCATACATAATTAAATCACTACTATACTAGAATGATGGAATGTCTCAAGTATTCCTCAAAATTAAAAAATAATGAAGATTTGCACATAAAGATCAAGTCAAGTAGAACTTCCTTGAATTTCTTATTAATCTAAATAGCTAAAATTATCGTTCTTTTGTAACTGGGATGTTACATGTATTTATAATATTTAGATGGGGAAGGCCTCATCTCTTCAAGCTTCACTTAAAATTACAAGACCAAAAAATAGAACCTCCAGTTCAAAATCATGCAAAGATGCATATTACAATGATAATACTTAGAATATATTTACCAACCAAAAATAAATTATGCATGTACAATAATAGATTGGGAATTAAAGTCCCACTTTAGTAATAACCATGTAGAATCATACACAATCATTCTAAAACTAGAGTAATGATGCAATTTTCTTAACTAGATTAGTCGATGAAGATACTATAATTGCAATTGTGGCATGGACTAAGAGCTTCAGGAAGTTGGGGGACATTAACAACTAGTTGTGTGAGTGTTACAAACCCAGAAGCTACTTATTTATCTTTATCACTTCACCTAGTGTGTAAGATACATCAAATTATATATCTATGACTTTAAAATTTAGTATTGAAGGATTCAAAACTTTGACTTCCCTAGTCATTAATCTTTCTAGCTCTGCCTCTGAGTTCTTGAACTTAGCTACTAAATTCTTGGCCCTTGTTATTCTATCTTTGGAAATACTAACCAATTATAGTACCTATTTGTTGGTTTTATAGTCAAAACTTTTCAATTCTTGTCTAAAGTCTTCAATAGCCGAGTAGAGAAGGTTCTAAAAATTGGGTTGGTTGACTAGCTTCCTTGCTTGGGTGATCACCTTGGTTACTCACATATCTCCCAAAATTTATAGTGATTCACTCTCATGATTAATAAAAAGACTCAATAGCTTCTTCATTTGTCTATGCTAATTTAGGGAGGCATCCCTTTTTGGAAATCACATAATTTAAACACCAAGAAGCATCCATATTGGTCATCAAATTGATCTAATCAAAAGCACTAATCATAGAACACTAGACTAGAAAATTTAGTCTTCTTTATTTATCCTTCATTCTATTCCACAATGTGATAATATCTACTCTATGGGCCTAATTGGCTGCCCTGGACATTCTAATATTTAACAAAATATTTTATAGATTTATAGTTACACTTTGTACCTCAATAATCACCTTTCGAGGAGCTTATATATTCTACATCTGCTTCCACCTTTTTTAAAGATTCCTCAATGATTTGGTGCATCTCCTTCAATGCTAACCTAGTAGAATCCACAAAAGTGTTGAAATCCTCAATGTATTTAGTAGGATTATTGGGATTTATTTTGGGTCTTTGGGATAATGAGAACATTTTTTTCTCTTTGTTCAAATTCTACCTCTCTTTTTGTTCGTCTATAAATAGTATCTTCCTCTTCCTCACTCTCTGTATAGTTTCACTTTATTTGTCAAACCAAGTGGAGACTATGGGTAGCTCTATCAAAACTAGATTTTTCCTTTCATCTTTGACATTTTACATCTCCCTTACCCATTGAGGAACTATAAGTTCTACTTTTTCTTCTCCTTGAGCAAGTTTTGAAGATGTAGATGGTTGAGAGGTCATTAGAAGGGATGTGATCACAATGGTTGGTAGTAAGGCACATATTTTAATAGGTATTTAGGGGAGTTTATGTCAAACCACTTGCCATAGAAAGACTTCTTACTTGGGTGTCACCTCAACCAAGAATATAATTAAATATGGGGTTATATCCACAGTCATGGTTTCTTTTGGTAGGGTTAATAGCTAGGGCATAAGAAGCTCTAGTTGGGTTAACTTCTTCCTAGGAGCTGGTGGCTTATTAAAAATAGAAATTGTAACCAAATTCTCAAAATGGACTGCACTAAAAATCCTTATTAGTTTTGCTAAGGAAAAAATATATGAATCCATATTAGTGATAATAAAACTAGATGACATAATGGTGGGCATTAATGCAAGTAAACTTCCAATTGGAATTTCTATATTAGGCATTGAATAAATGATATAAGAGACTACCTCATAAATTTTTTAACTTTTTTTTGGTGTGACCTCAGCTAAGGTGTCTCCTCGATCTTGCTCACCCAAACTCAAAGCTTTATATTTCTCCATCTCAACTTTTTCATCATCTAGTTATGCCATGCCTATCTCCTTGCCTTTTTCCTTTAAAGGATAATCAACCAATGATATCACTTTTTCTAGTTTTTCTTCTTCTTTTAGCTCCATTGTAGCCTTTGTATTTTTATACTCTTCCTCATTAGCTTCTTCTATGATAGGGAGACCAAGTGAGGGTCTCTCTTCTATTTGTTTATCACGAGAAGGAAGAGGGGAGTCCTTGTGCTTGGTATGTGAGTATAGGTGGAGTGGAGGTTAGATGAGATGGTATAAGGGTTGAGGGAATAATTATGGTAGGAGGTGGATTTGAAGGTAATGAGGTGGAAGGTGTGAAAGGCATAGGGCTTCCTTGAGGGTACGTAGGAGACTGGGGAGAGTTAGGGGAAATTGGAATTGAAGTGAAAGCTAATTGCAATAATTCAAGGAGGCTCAATTATGTGACTAAGGTAAGAGGAGGAAAAGGATTCATCAAAAAACTATTCTTCCTTTGATCAAATGAGGAAACAACTAGCCTCTCCTTGGTTGTTTCTATGCCCAAGACTGGTTCATATAAATCTATTAAAGTAGAAGGGACTTGAGGACTAGGAAGTCCTCTCAAAATCTCCCTCATAATTTGAGGATTTGATTCCCTCCAAATTACAGATTGATCTGGTTGATTTTTTATGTTTTTTATTGAAGGATAAAGAGGTTGATATATTGGTTAAGAGCCCTATGGTAAAGATGGAGGCCATTGATGACTCCATGCATTCTGGGCCTCTTCCTCTATTGCCTCTAGGTTATACTTTAGAGCTTATGCAAGTATCATAGACACTTTCTTATCTTTATTATTTATCTAAACTTGAGAGTCATCTAAGGCATTTAAGAAAATATGATCATGATCATATGCCTGGTGACTATAAGAGACATTCACTTTCATTTTATCTAATATATTTATGAGATGCCCCTTTATTCTCTTCTTGTGGTCCCATTCTATGAATGGTGCAAGTTATAAGTTCTACTACATCCTATCCTTAGCACTTGAAATGAAATGTGACCTAGTCACATACTAGTGTTGTCCAATACTAAAAGGAATTTTAAAACAATAGGCCAAATGTCTCTAACCTAATTATTCATCAATACTATTGAAACCTTGATAATCTATCTCTTTTTATCCAATATTATCTGGAACATGATGAGGTAATAGTGAAGGATTAGTCTTGGTACCTTCCAATCGGATTATGTTTATATCTAGATACAACCAATAATCTCCCATTTTGCTAAGGGTCCATGTTATGTTTTCTAATAATTTAGGCATTGGATTGGCTTGCTAGCTTGGTATATATGATGATATACCTCATTTTTGATCTTTTTGATATCATTAATGTGCCTATGGATGAACATAAAGGAAAATCCTCTTTGACCCTATTTCTAAAATAATCAGTTGATGGTTACCATTCTTAGTCATAAGGATTGTACACAATGGCCATTACCACATCTATCAAGTAGGAAATCATGTAGAAATTCCCATCCTCATGTTGCTGATCAAGATAGAGTATATGTGCCTTCAATCATTCACTTATGATCTCCCCCGATTCTATTAATTTGTTAGTTGTCAATAATATATCTAGTGGTGGAACCCATTCAACCTGAACATAGGCAATACTTGGAAAACCATACAAACTATTTAATAGTGCCATTGCTATGAAAAATCCAAGTCTAAATTTAATGATACAATTGGTGGAGATTTCCCCCTTTGTATTTCTCCTCTTTCCATTTTCAAGCCATTGGTTCAACTTCATGTCTATAATGTTATGTTCAAGCCATATATTGGCTAAGACATTATTGTAGGCAGTCTCATGGTAGGGAAGCCTAAGATGCCTTTTGAATTCCCTTCCCAAGATGTAAGAAAAGGTAGTCTAGACTTTCTTTACATGCACAATGCCCCCAATAGTGGTTTCATTAATGAATAAAATCTTCAAGCGGTCAATTTAGACATTACCTTAAGTTTGGTTGTAGCCTAATGGAGACCATGCTCTTTAATTGGTAGAAAATCGTCTATCTATTGTTTGGCCTCTGAACATATTTCATCTTTTATGGAATAGGACTGGATTGATTCAACCTCTTCCCAGAGTGTCGAGTAATGCATGAATTTAAAGTTCAGGGCACTCTTCTCAAATATTGTATCCTTATATTCAGTCAATCCTATAAATGAGTATGGGGATGGGATTGAGGGCATGACTTATTTTGATGAAGAGGCCACTGTTATATTTTAATCAGGTGAAAGAGTGTGGCGGCTCTTATTTTGATGAAGAGGCCACTGTTATATTTTAATCATTATAACTCCCATAAGGTCCTAGATTGGTTCACTCTGCACTTAATAGCTAAATAAATTTGGGGCTCACTCGATGCTTGGAAGCTTGAAAACATAATTGTTTAATTAAAAAAAGAATATCAAATTGAATCTTAATATTTGTAGATTTTTTATATATCACTCCCAGGCCTCAGTATTTAATGTATTCACATGCCTTCAATGTAGATAATGAAATTTCACTTTTAATGACCATTTCAATTTAAATGTGTCAATCAACTTTGGAAGGTGTCCTTACTTATCAAGTGGAGATATTTTGTTAATTCTTTATGTCCACTCATTACTTTTGAGATAATTGTCAACCATTTGTTGATTTCCTTATTTTCCATGTTTTCAATAATTCTTTCTTATATTTAGCCATACCTTCCCCAGATAGTGCCACTTGTTAGGCCCTCATTAACCTGGCCATTTAAATTTCTTCACGATGTTGGGTAGGTCCTGTAGCAGTGAATTAATGTGATCAATCCATGTAGCCTACTATTAGAACATTAGAAGCATAAAATCTCTTAGCATTAGATTAGTATTCATTTTGGTAAAAAACCTTCGATGGTCATGGGTTAACATGATCGAGATACTGGAATGATATCAGAAGTAGGAAACTTAGGAGCTCAAAGCCATTATATTGCAAACCAAAGGACTGTTAACCTTCTAAATAGGTGGATTACCATATTGTGTCAAGTGTCGATTGTTCATAACCAAAAAATCTTAGAAGCTAGGGATGATTAGATTGATGATCTAAGAACCACTTAACCTTCTTTTGGATGCATATTATTATGATCAAGATACATGGAATGATCTTGGAATCCCATAGAATTAGGAGGTCAATACCATTATTACATGGGAAAGTGAAATTATTAAATTTGTTGATAAATAGATGAAGTTTATGTCTCTTTTTTTAACATGAATAAGCCATATGGTGTGTTTACAGATCCTGAGAGACTTAGAAGCTCTTAGAAGCTCAGGAGACTTAGTCTGTTGTAATCATCTAAAGCTTTGAATGACTTAGAAATTTTATAATTATCCAAAACTCTAAATGACATGAGAGTGATGCATGTCATAACCACATGAAAACTTTATTTTGGGCCTGATTGGATGAAATTAATACTCTTCAATTGTTAATCATATGATCAAAATATAAAATAGGACATAGAAAGATTAGATCTATTAGCTCGTGAATCAAAACATCATATCAAAGTAAAACTCATGAAAATCCAATGTTTTAAATAAATTAAGGTACTAATTTAAAATTAGATTTTTATAATTTGAACTTGAGCAATGCTGGATTGTCTAGAAATAACCTTTAATGAAAAATGCACGATACCCTAGTCATAGCTCTTTAAGCTCATAGTTCCTGAAAATAGAGTTTTTACAATAATGGGTCCCTATTTTTAAATTTTTGAAAATGGGGTGTGTGTGTTAGGGCACAACAAATGATGACTCACAAGATAAAATACTTCTAAGTATTTTGAGAACCCATAATTTTAGAAATATATTATGACAAAACTTTAGTGTTAACAAAGAGAGAATAAGGTAATCCAACTTTTAAAACAAGACTCTTACTTCTTCATACAACATACTAACCTTCCCATTCATTGGATTAGTGTGTGATCTTGTGAAATTAATTTCTATTAGTCATGAAGATTTGTATAAAGACCCAAATAAACATTGTAGGTTTCATTTTGACTTTTGAGATTGCAATTAATGAAAAAATAAAGCCTATGCATTGCTCTGCTACCATCCAGGCATCCATAGCTATGATAAAGATACCTCTAGTTCCACTCAAAATCTTATTCTACTGTTATCCAAACATCTATAGCCCTAGTAGAGTTTGCTTGAATCACCAATCCTCTATCAGTTTTCTACTTTTTTTTTAATCATAGACAAAGGAAGGTTGGGAACTTTGGTTGGATCTATGAAATAATAAAAATTATTGGTCAATATGTCCTTGCCATTTTATATCAAACCCTATGTTTATCATATCCTACCCAAGTTTTAACATATGATAATTCAATGCATCTTTGGAAATGGGAAGCTTTTCTAAAATTTACATGAGTATATTAGAGCAAGTGCTAAATGTTAAGTAAGCCTATTCAATATAAATAAAAAAATTAGTCACAATACATAACTCAACTCTAGAAAGTCTAGTACTATTAGAATAAATTTATTTGAGTACTAATTGTGCTCCTTTCAGGCATCATCCCCTTTTTTATGGCACATCTTTTTAGATAAAGTTTAGAAAATTATTTGAGATAGTTCTACAATTTAGGATATTAAACTCTAAAACAAGAACTAAACTATTTGTAGTAGGAATTTTGAGCTATTGGATTAAATCATGTAATTTAAAACCCAAAATGTCCAAATACCTAAGCAATATCTAGATCCATTAGAATCAAATGCCAATTTTTGAATAGATTATTCAAACCATCACTCTAATCCTAAAGCTAATTTCTCCAAACCAAGATTAAACAGATAAAACACAAGATGATTGGATTGAGATTACCTTAGACTCATATTTTTGACATTGTGTTGGCATCATCAAGGATGTTGATGATGGATTCAAGGATTAGATTAGCATAAACTTATTAAATTTTTTCTTGATTACTAGTTCATAGATCATGGAGATTCTAGTTAGTTTCTAGTTAGCTTAGCAACATACTAACCCCTTTCACAAGAGTCTTGATGTGAATTTCTCACATCCTTTAGAATTGATTCATATTGATGTTGTAAGACCTCTTGAATTTGTATTTCTTAATGGTTCTCTATATTTTATTATATTTATTGATGATTACACTAGAATGATCTGGTATTTTTTCATTTAAAACAAATTATGTTGTGTTGTTTAAATTCAAAAAATTTAAAGCTAGTGTTGAAAATGTATCTGATTTTTCTATTAAGAGATTAAGAACTGATCATGGTGGTGAATATATTAATAGAAATTTTGATTATTTTTGAGTTAGTTGTGGTATTCAAAGTGACTAATAATTCTTTATTCCCTTTAATAAAATTGTACTGTTTAAAGGAAAAACTGCACCATTATTGAGATGGTCATAACAATGTTACATTTTGTAAATGTTCCTCCTAGTTCTTATGAGACAGAGCCTTGAATACTTGGGTACATATTCTGAATAGAATCCCTGCTTAATCTTTGCATTTTTTTCTACATTAAAAATACATATATGCTCATAACATTTGATTTTGCTTTGATAAAACTATTTTTTTGTTACTTTAGAGATACTAACTATATTGATAGTGTCTCGTCTAGATTGTATTTGTTATTAAAATGATTTAGTATTGATTTTTGAAAAATACATATTAAAATTATATTGTAATAGATATATTTGTCTTAGATGATAAATCAATACAAAATCACTGAGCATTATCTTCTTACCAAAAGCAATAACTAAACATGATCATCTTGTCAAATTAATATATATTAATTTGATAAGATGATCATGTTTAGTTATTGCTTTTGGTAAGAAGATAATGCTGAGTGAGTTTGTATTTTTTATGTCTCAATTGCTTAGATACTCTAATTTGATTGTTTTATCATTTGATTCTTTATGCTAAGATTCTTATACATTTCATTTGATAATAAGATATCTTATAAAATGCAAAGTGTAAGTAGAGTTTGTATTATTAACTCTTCATCATTTACTTTACTAAGCATTTTATTCATACATCTTTGAACTTATTTGTTTTAGTCTCACATCTATTAGATTGGGTGATAGATTTTCATGCTAAAATTATCCATATTTGATGTATGATAGGTTATACCTCAATATTTTATTGAAGTATATTAAAAATGCAAAGTTTTGATAAAACTCAAATGATAAAATGAGTTATATTTAATAGGATATCTAATGTTTAAACTTAGTATTATATTATTAGTAAATTATTGTATGTGCATCACATGACAGTTGGGGATGCTCATATTTTCAATATTGGAGATGTTCAATAATGAATTTCATATAATATTTTATGTTTTTTCACTAACTCTGTAATCGAAGTAATGAATTTATTTGCCTAAAACATGACTTGATTACTTTAAATGTGTCTTAATATAGAAAAACATATGTCATATTTTTATGTATGTGGTTATTGTGATGAAAACCATACTATGCTATCATGAATCTATTTTTGGATATGTGTTTAAGTTTTGTGTAAGTGCACAAAACTAATAATTTAAGCATATTAAATTTCATGTGCATTTTATTTGAGAGAAAGTCATAAATGGTGATATAGACCTGTAGTTCTATCCTACAAAGGAAATAATTTTATATATCTTCACAAAGCCACTTGGTGCTACCATGTTTTGGCAGTTTCATGTAATGTTAGGCCTCTCATAGTTGCTATTGAGGGTGAGTGTGTATGAAAATTCCACTTCCTAATGACCATGTATTTCTTATTCTTATCTATACTTTTTATCACTATAAAGCATTGTAAATTTCATGTGGAAGTTTTAATTTTTTATCCAATACATTAAAAATCATACTTTTTAATTGAGGTCCTTATGTTATAAAAGGCTCCAAATATGTTTAGATGATTATTCAAGAGAAACTATGAGATGTAGTCTCACGATAATGCTAGCCTAAACTTATTTTTGAGTAGTTTATAGATTATAATTCTTTTTATTTCAAAAGGTGATGTTTGGCATGATTAAGGTTTTTAAAACCTTCAATTGTGTACATAGTATAATTCCTTTTTTGAGATGACTATGTCATTTATCTCCACTTAGCATTAAGGGGGAATGTTGAGCATTTAATTCTAAATGGACTTAATTGACACTTAGCCTTGGTAATTAATTAAATAATAATAATATATTATTTATTAACATGAGGTATAAACCTCATGTAAATAAATAATAAAGTTATAATTATTTAATAGTTACCAAATTTAAATTAAATTACTTTATCAGGATGGATGGACCTGTTATTTTTATAATGGTCACCTTCCTTGGTATTTCACTATAAATAGGGTTTTACCCCTATTGTGAAATCATTTGAATATGAATTTATTTCATCATATTCAACCTATGAAACTTGTGAAGGCTATTTGACAAAAGAAGTTAGAAGAGGAAGAATATACTGTATTGGGTGATACCAACTGTTAGGAACCCGTGGAAGCACAATTGATTACCATATACAAGCAACTTAAAGATGCAGAATTAACAAGTAACTAGAAACCAGAAACAACACATAATATGAGAGACAATACACAACTTGTATTAATACTCATCCAAAAAAGAATACAATAAAGAAGATGCCACTTCTTCTTCACCACCTCTCAGAGGCTTCCCACACCTCAAGTGTATAGTACTTCTTTCCTCAAATCTCTCTCTCTTACGGTCCCAACACACAACTCAAACACAGAGTTGGTGTTCACCTCCAACCAGTCAGTATCCACTACTGCTAGTACACCAGTGCTCTATGCACTCCAAGTACACAATCATACTTCAAGTAGATCTCCCCTGAACCTGCAACTCAAATCATCTTACTTATAGAAAGAACTACCTTGCCTTCCTCTCTTGCTCTCTGATGTGTTGCTGTCACCTTTGATCCCACTATCACCTACAGATCTCCTTTGACCTTGCACACACACACACCATGTAGATCTCTCTACACCCTGAAGAACCCTTTTCCTTGCCTTACCAAGTCCTTATGATTCTCCAAACCAGTACCCCGGTGGATCTTCTCCCTGATCTAGCACACCTGCAGACCAATCTAATCATACACACTCGGCACCCCTGTGGAACTAGGAGGAACACCCTTGCTCACTTCACACATAGAAAGAGCTAAATTTTCAACTCATACTAGAACACTTTACAATACAGCCTATGAGTCTCTTAAATAGATCTCATGCAAACAATAATTAGACACCTAATTACAATAATTAGATCCATAGCTCGAGACTATAATTAGCCCTCAACATGTAAACACCCAGTTCGTTAACTAACTATCTATGAACTGGCAGTTCTGAACTGCACAGGTGACCGATGTCAGTCCCTATCTGCCTGGAGATGACCGACGCCGGCCGATCTCTAATCGATGTTGGTTGCTCTTCCTGTCTAGTCCTATCAATGTCGGTTGGCCTGACCGATGCCAGTGTCTGTGACACTTTAGCAACCTCCTCTAATGACCTCCTCCATGTCTGCATCAGTGAAGCTTTTAGCTCCACAACCTAAAAATCTCCCACTTGGAGATAAATAGTTGCACTGTACTTATACCTGTACCCCATCTAATCTATTTCCTGGCTTGTATCCCTCTTCAAGCTCAACCTTGAAGACCAACCACCACACAACCTATGGTGCACTTCCTGTCATCTGAGTAACCTGCCACATCTGAACCTACAAACCCATGTAGTGAAGTCCTGACCCTGCATAGCATGAATCCATGCTGCTGGTCCCTCTCAAATACCTGAGAAGCCACTTCCCTGAATTGGCTCCTAACTCTTTGACAACACCCACTACTTGGGCAAACTTAAGTCTATACTAGACCTCATGTGATTTTAGACACTGAACTGTCCAACCCTTAGTGTGCTTTGATTTTGCATCCTAAGCCTTGCCAACACTTGATTCACATCAGCTCCCACTGGAGACAAAATCAACTTGTGATCTTCCATGTCTCTCATGCCAAAGAATTTCACTGCTCCAAATTCCTCATGACATGCCACTAAATTAACTTTACCCTTAGCTCAGCAAAACCCTGTATGTACAAACCTGCTAGCTAGCATACCATCCACATATAGTAACAGGATAATGTCACGACTCATCATCCACCTGGTAAGACAAACACAATGGTTACACTGACATTGACTAAAGCCCTGCTTTGCCATCCACCTGTCAAAATCTGTACCACTATCCTACAGCTACCTCAAGACCATATGACCTGGCCTTCCATATCACATATCCATTCTCTCTATTCTTTAACCAAGGTATCCATTCATCTCAGTGCTTTTCATATCGATTGGCAACCCTACCAAATCTCCTATTTGGTCATGCATCTTGTTCATGCCATGCTCCCACTGTTTCCTGGATCCTTCCTGCTCTACAGTCAGCAACTAGTATAAAGAAGAGGAACAACAAATTTGAGTCTTACTTACACTTTCAGTCCTCCCCATGGGCATTTGAGACTCCTTGACAGCTTGCTATCTGCCCAAAATCTATCTCAATGACCGACCTCGATCACTACACAGTCTACATCTGACCGACGTCGGTTCCATGCGCCTGTCTTGACTATCGACCCCACCAATGTCAGTGTCTACCTACTACTGACATTGATCCTCCTGACCAACTTTGGTCTTACTATTGCATTGATGTCAGTCCTCCTAACTGACGTTGGTCTTACTCTACTTGACACCACCAGCTCTGGTTTGCACATGACCAACATCGGCACCTGTCTGTTTGACGCTGGTTTCTCTTGACCGATGCCAGTACCTGTGTTCACCTGTGAGTGATGACTTTTTACTCGTGAGCTTTCTTTGAATCAAATCCCTATCCAAATTGCTCTGCTCAGAGTTACTCAGCCTTCTCCACTAATCTCTGTCTGCCATCTCCTCCATAAACACCAAGGCTTTCCAATTCTTAAGTCTATCAAACACATCTATCTTGTACTTAAGAACATGCATCTCCTTCTTGCTCATGTGACCAAGCCTACAAAGCCACGTCTTCACAACAAAAGAAGAATCAATAATATAAGTAGATAGATAAAGGATACCTACTTTCTTACCACCCGCTAATTCAAGTGCATTCGCTGTGAGAGTTCTTGTGCATCTCTCATCACCCAACTTTCTTGAAGCAATTAGTCGCATCTCCAAGATTAGGACCTGCATGATCTTCTTCAACACCCATGTGTTGGCCACCTACAATTTCAGCAACACTTCCCCTTTGCCAACAATCTGACAAGGCTCACCAACCGCTCTACTTGGGGCTACATGGAAAGAGGCAACATAATCTATTAACCAAGATTCAACTTTATCCAAAGCATCCTGTGCAACAACACCTACAACATCTGCTTCTTCATGTTGATCTACTACCAACCAACAATCTTTATTTACCTACTCTTTCTTTCCATAACACCGTAAGTGACCATTTGTGCTATTCAGTTTCTCCATTCGTAGCTTACTTTCTTCTGCCATTGCTATACTCCCACTCAATCAAAAACCCCTGAGAGTGCCCTGTAACCAAACACAAAACTTGCTCCCTGCAACCTTAGCTCTGATACCAACTGTTAGTGGTATCAATCTATGAGCCAATAACCTTGCTCTGATACCAACTGTTAGGAACCCATGGAAGCACAATTGATTACCATATACAAGCAACTTAAGATGCAGAATTAACCAGAAGTAACAAGTAACTAGAAACAAAAACAACACAAAATATGAGAGACAATACACAACTTGTATTAATACTCATCCAGAAAAGAATACAATAAAGAAGATGCCACTTCTTTTTCACCACCTCTCAAAGGCTTCCCACACCTCAAGTGTATAGTACTTCTTTCCTCAAAGCTCTCTCTCTTACGGTCCCAACACAAAACTCAAACACAGAGTTGGTGTTCACCTCCAACCAGTCAGTATCCACTACTGCCAGTACACCAATGCTCCATGCACTCCACAAGTGCTCCACACACTCCAAGTACACAATCATACTTCAAGTAGATCTCCCCTGAACCTGCAACAACCTGCAACTCAAATCATCTTACTTATGGATGGAACTACCTTGCCTTCCTCTCTTGCTCTCTGATGTGTTACTGTCACCTTTGATCCCGCTATCACCTGCAGATCTCCTTTGACCTTACACACACACACACACCATGTAGATCTCTCTACACCCTGAAGAACCCTTGTCCTTGCCTCACCAAGTCCTTATGATTCTCCAAATGAGTACCCTGGTGGATCTTCTCCCTGATCTAGCACACCTGCAGACCAACCTGATCATACACACTCGGCACCCCTATGGAACTAGGAGGAACACCCTTGCTCACTTCACACACAGAAAGAGCTAACTTTGCTCAACTCAGACTAGAACACTTTATAATATAGCCTATGAGTCTCTTAAATAGATCTCATGCAAACAATAATTAGACACCTAATTAAAATAATTAGATCCACAGCTCGAGACTATAATTAGCCCTCAACATGCAAACACCTGGTTCATTAACTAACTATTTGTGAATTGGCAGTTCTAAACCGCATAGGTGACCGACATCAGTCCCTATCTGCCTGGAGATGACTGACGCTGGCCGATCCCTGACCGATGTCAGTTGCTCTTCCTATCTAATCCTACCGACGTCGGTTGGCCTGACCGATGCCGGTGTTTGTGACACTTCAGCAACCTCCTCCAATGACCTCCTCCATGTCTACATCAGTGAAGCTTTTAGCTCCACAACCTAACATCATTGGTGGGTTTTTTACCTCTTTGAATTTTTTCACGATAAATATCTACATACTGTCTCTATCCATTTATGCTTTGCTTATATTTTTTCAATATAGATCTATCATGTGTATGTATATATTCATTATTGTATCAATTTTATCACTTCTAACCTAATCTTGATTTTAGTTGTTATCAACGAATCATGGTAGTGATTATGTTGATCCACTGATGTATCCATGACCTCACACTACCCATAATAAGTTTCTAATTTTAAGTGGTCTTCAACATATTTAGGTTGCATCTAATCAACTTAGGGCACTACACTCTCTTTTTTGCACTTATACCTCCAGTTTTGTTCCATCCATGCTTTATCATCATTTTTGATGGACTTATTACTCAGACTACATTGTTTAAACATATTTGGAAATGCAAGTCCCTTCTGATTATAATTTTTCTTAATGCACTCCTCCATATTATCACCATCCTCATTATTATGGTGTATCCATAAAAAAGGTTTATAAGTATTGGGCTATGCAAATAAAAGGAGAAGGTGTGAACAAAGGTAATCCTAACCTCCCCCTAATCAATAATTTCCTAGTGTGTCTCAAAAATTATGTACTATGAACGATCCTAGGTCCTCAATGTATTATAAAACACATGAACCCATAACCTTATAGGGATATAGTGTGCACTCCTCATCCATGCCTCTTCACAATTGTGGAGGTTTCTCTCAAGGGAATATTGTCTACCATAGCTAAGTATTTCTCCTTTGTTGTTAATCCATTAAGATTGATTGCATATGCCTTCATCCACTTCATCCCATGTTAGAAGCTTTGAATTGTGTGTTGCCCACCAACATGTGGTTGTACTCTTCAAAGTGTAATAGGTCACTCAAGTGATCATTATCCTTAGGGACCTAAGATTATATATCATTTACAAAAATAATTATATCCTCAAACCCTTAATAATTTGATAAGGTAATAAGTATGCCTCTACTAAGGTCAAATACCTACTTTATTCTTGATGTTGCGCATGGGACCCATACCTCAGTTATGGTGGTTGAACTAGATCTGACACTTGCATACTTAAAATGTTCTTACATCATGGATGAGATTCAAATTAAATTGATAGCATAACATTTCCAATCATTTCATAATATTATTGAACCCAATGGTTGCAATTTACTATTGTAGTGTCAGAGATAGAGTTGGCATCACCCCAATTTAGGATTCCCCCACTATCTACATCAATATTTTTTTCACCTTGCATAGTTATATTATAGTGTTGTTTATTTCCTCGTCCACATCTAAATTTTCAACATACGATGACCCATGTTTACTATCTAGGGGGATCACCACAAGTAGTTCCCCATTATTAAAAAATATATACCACCTTTTAAAGTGCATATCCCCATTATTTATATAACACCATATTTGGGAATCAATGTTGGGTAATCATCCCCTTCATACAGCTCTATAACTTTGAAATCAACATGAAACTTTACCCCTATTATGTTAACAAACACATTTTTAAGGGTCCCCAATGGTTGAGCACGGGTCTTATTGGCCATAAATAGAACATATGTAAATGGAATTAATGTGGGGCTCCCCATCTTGTGCCAAGCCTATTGTGTAATAATATTTACCTATGCATATGTATCAATGAGAATATCACATACTGTCCAACCATCAATAGTTTCATGAATTATAAATTCCTAGTCATATTATGCTCTACATAGTCCTTACTTCAAACCCTTATGTTAGATATGGAGTGGGCACTTATTTGGTTCCTATGACATGTTATATCAACTAATTTTTAATCATTAGGATCATTAATTCTAAGGGTAAGATGGATAGACTCTTAGAAATATCAAATTCAAATTCCAATTATTGAATCTTTTGTTAAAGCACATCTCTAGCCTTTACCTCTAAATCACGAGCATGTTGGAACTCACCTTGTAAGGTGTATTACATCCATTACCTCCTATAAATTTTTATTTTGGCATGAACCATCATGATATTTATTGGTAGGGTTTTTCACGTAATGAACCTTCTCTTCAATTATAGCTTCATACCCAGGTCTCATACTCTCAGTTGAAGCCATTAATTTGTAACATTGAGTGGTATTACCACTATGCATCATAAAATTTACATTGGGTCCTTTTTTATTTTATCCCCCTTCTTTGGCACCCATTTTTATCCTAGACACATAATCTGTATCATTCTTATTCCTCCAACATATCCTTTTACATTATTTTGGCATAGAGATTTGGGTAGTATTTACTTTGGTGCTTGCCTTTGTAATTCCAGAAAGTAGGAAACTTCAAGTAGTCCCTTTGGTAGTGGTTTGATGAACCACATTTATAACATGTGTGTGGTGTAAATATTCCACCCCCACATCTATCACATCTTCCATGGTAGGGTGTTTTTCCACCATATTATCCTAAGTCTTGACTCAAAGGACTAGCTATTGTCTATCTCATACCTCGACTATGCACCTCATGAACCTTGTCTACCACCTACCAATATATAGTGTTTTGAGTGGAGGATTCACCTTGTCTACCGTAGTCTAGGTTTCCCTTTGGATAAATGGGCATGAATGCACATCATGGTCCTCATGGAAATTTTCAAAAGACTTAAGCAACACTCTTATATTAGTTACATAGTCAGTGTACCACAAACCAAGATGAGTATCACACATACTATTTGTAACTAGATTTTATAGTTGAGAGGCCATCAAAAAAATATTTGATTCCATAAATAGGATAATTCCCATGTCCCTTCTTCCACCAACTTCATCCCTTAGCCTTGCATATAGAGCCTTGCACAAGTCTGTGGAAGTCTTCATAGACAAGGTGTGCCTTAAGGGTAGTGGTAGTCCTCCCATGAACCATTGTGCATGTTGCACCAAATTTATTTTGAATGAAAGCTTTGAGATTAGGTTCTTAAATCTATCATCTTAAGTGTGGATGCTCTCATTTAACCCATGTTTAATTTCTTTCATAGCATAAATACTTTGTTGTTCAAATTCCATGACATTAAATTCTCTTAAAAATGCCTCTTTTATTCATCAAAGTATACAATTGTCTAATTAGGGTCATAATTGCAACACCAAGTATCTATGTGATCCAAAAATGTGGTAAGGAAGTGACTTATTTTCCCTTCTAGTGTAGTCATGCCCTTTGCCAAAATATGAGTTCACATTTATATACATGATCGGCAACATTTTTTACCCCTATATATTCTAGAAAGCTATAGGACATCTCATAGATGACTTTTTGGGGAAAGATTGGTTGCGCTATTGGTGTCAATAGTGAAAATGGTGTACTATACATTTCTTGTGAGATTGAGCTTTAACAAATTCCTAGGTTGCCTCCTACACCCACATTCCCTCATGACATTGAAACAAGTTTTTTACCCCCAACACTTAGTTGCATTATTATTTGATTGGTGCCTTGATTTGTAGATATGGATCTAGTAATTTTCATTAATATTATGATATTTCTTGTCAATGGGGTTGGATTACCACCCCCTATTGGTGGCATTCCAAACATAGTTAGGGTCTTATTTTGCATTGGTTTTTTAAAATCAAGTTCGAAAGTCTTACAAGGTATTATTTGTTGCAAAATTCTCTTTTATGTTTCTTATCTCCTAAACTATTAAATTTCAGACAAATCAACATGATCTTTGCTTACTACTACTCAGTCAAAAAACACAATTTTCAACTTTAGATAGACCTTGGCTATGTGCTTATTTTTTTCATTATTCTAGATGTTCCTAATGCTGTAATCCTCTTTAGTTTATCTCCCCAAAAATTCTTCGTGTTCATTAGTAAATGATTCATCCTCTTTAGACCACACTTCCTTAGTGTGAGAGTTGACCCCATGCCATCCCCATCTTGTGTGGGTCCTCACAACATCTCCTAAACCTATCTCTCCCCTCTCCCTAGGGAGATTGGTATAATTTTTTTTTAACCTCATCATACTTACACTGTTCGATCTCACATTCATCTAAGTTGTCTATGTTAAAGTCCAACTTTCCTATCCTTATCAACACATGAAAACCATAACTACCCTTTTCCTTCTACCATACACACATCTCATGAATGAAAGGGACTTAGCCATATATAGGTATATTTTTTATACCAAAATCTACCATGAATTTCTTGATCTCCAAAGGGAGGTGTGCAATATAAGTGCCTCTAGGTTCACACAAGAACTAATATTTAGCTTTTTCAGGGTAAGAATATGCCAAAACTAAAAATTATAGTAGATAGTTATTCAAAGTGCTACACCACCAAACATAAACTACTTTAGTCTAGATGGTATTTGTGAACTTCAACTGCTCTATACTTTCATTAGTTTGTGGGTACATTTGTCCATAGTTTCTACTCTTGCCCATAACATATGCAATAATCTATATGTGAAAATGTCCATGTAACTCACAGAATAAAAATTCATATAGTGGGTTGCGTAGATTATCTTCAATTCACTCCTTAGGTTGTTTTTGTCTGAGGCTAGGATGATGACTTGAAAACTTACACTCTAAATTCTATGACCATTGCTCAATGATTCTACTGAGATGCATTATATTTGCTCAACATCTCAACAACATTTTCAATTATATCATGGAAATGAAACCAAAATGTTGGGCATTTTTCATCCACATCCAAAAAATTTCACCATGTACATACCTAAACATTTATAAACTCATTATGCCAACATATCATGCTAATAAATAACGCGCTCACTCAAGGCACAAAGAAACTATTGAGTCTCAATTGGGTTAGTTGTGCAAAAACCTCATTCACTTAATACCATTTTATTTAATACATTGTGAGTGCAAGTGGGTATTTAACTTATCCTTAACATGATTGAATAACGTAGTTTTTCACATAAATTCTTCCACATATAAACAAATACTTAGAGATATTTTTTAATATACTTAGTGAAACTATTGCATAAGTAGACTAATAAATTAGATAATCACTTAACAAAACTTTCACCTCTTCTCGTTAAGTCCATAACGTAGCTACATAACTACATAAGTTCATGTTAATTTCCATAAATAAACTAAATAAATTGATTCATTATTCCAATAACATAATGACATTAATCCTAATAACTATATATAAATATAGAGCCAAGGTGGGATTTTATAGAGTTCAAGCACCACCTGATAATCACATTACATTAATATACACTTCAAAAATATGGGCATAAATTTTCATAAAAAACAATTGTAAAGGATTACATTGAATTTCTTAGACCTAGTAATTCCCTAAAACTACGCCATAATGCTAGATTCACTTCAAAACTATTATGTATTAATGTTATTTTTTGGTGGACTTGCTCTACTAGGATGTCCTATAATTCACATTTTGTGCATCCTTTTCCCTAGTCATGGTGCTCTTTGTTCCATGTTGACCAATGTTCCACCATTTTTTCAATTCATGACTTACTCAATATTCTATTGAGTGATCATGAGTCTTCAATTACATCTATGTGACCTCATCCTCGTGCATCATTTTTAATTGCATGTGCTCTAATGGACTCATTATTCTATGTAGTGTCCTCAAAATACATGCATACTTCATGCCATGCCCTCTTCAAATGTGCACATTTGATACTTTGCTAAAAATCAGCATCCAGTAAAATTATTAAAATTTATTGACCAATGTTTGTATAAGGCTTTCCTATAACACATGTTATAATAGTTTGGCAGGGGATTTATCATTCTCATTGGTGACCTAGGTCAATTGCTTCTAATACAAGATGTTCCAATGTATGTTGTAATGTCATATGGTTCATCGAGAAGCTTTAAACATTGTTATCACATTGCACAAAAGTTTGTGTCAACAAGGTTTTGATTCATGCCAATTGGATTTTTGTAATCTAATATTAATTATTTGAAATGTTGAACCTAAAATTGAAGATTAGTATTTTTTAATGTCCTGAACAAATGCATTTTTGTCTTTAGAATATATTTTTTATTATTTATTTCATTATTCGAGATAGTTATATGCAACAAATAGTTTCACTAAAACACATAATAAATGGATGTTGAAATCATTAAATATGTCATTTGTACACAATAATTCAGAACATACAATTTTTTTTTTGAGATTGTGATGATAATCAATAAAAGGTCAAAATTCTTTCATGCAAGGGACAATAATTTATATTCATTGCCAATTTTTAGGTAGGGCCCAAATTAATCAATGATGTTCCTTGGCAAATTCATATTATTTATAAAACTAGTATAAATCCACCCAATTTACTAATATTTATGGTTATCCATTTCAAAAAATATATAAATATAACACAAAATATGAATAAATCAAAACATGTTCTAAACCCACCTCTTAGTTTAAACTTCAAAATTTAGGACATTAAATTATAATGTTAATTGAGTCATACAATTATTTATTTTTTAACAGACATTCCAAGCCTTATTCACATTTTTTAAACCATTTGGCTTATAGCCTAAGTGAGGTATAAAAAACCTCTCATGTAAGCAACAATGACAAGTGAACAATAGTGTAAAATGAGATGGCTTTGTTGAAAGCTTTGCTTCAAATGGGATATAAAATGTCTATGTGTGCAAAATTTGAGACCTGATAGAGGTAAAACATCATTGACATCACCCTAAAGATTAATGGCAAAAGAAAATGACACATGAATAAAGAGTTTTCTCATAACATTGATTTTTGATAAGTGGTGGAAGCAAATAACACATGCCAAGCAAATTAGGGTTTGGCATCATAAAGAGAGGAGGAAAAAGCAAAGAAAGGAGGCATGGGACTATTGCACAAGTTAACCTTAGTTGGTCATTAATTTTTATAAGCAAAAAATACTCGTTCAAAATGATTCACAGATTGACTACATTGAATTAAAATAGAGTTTAAGAATTGTGTTTTAACCTTTTAAGACTTACTGAATGTAAATCTTATTTTTTTTAAAGAGCTAAGTATAGTAAATCAAGGTATGTAATAAATAAAACCATTGATTTGTTATAGAATTGACTTAATTTTACCTTTCTTAACATAATAATAAATAATGTAAATAACAAATTAGCTAAAAAATGACTAAGACGAATGATCCAGAGATTGAAAACTAAGGTAAAGGTTGGTCTTAGTGTTGCAATTAGGATCAAGGTGTCAAAACCCATATGAATATTAGTGTCATGTGATGTTAGTGTCTTTATTTTGGTAGTAGTGTCATTTGTGTAGGACTATTTTAAATTTTTGGGTACATTTGTGTTTAGATCTGTAAGGCCTATTCCTACATACATGAGTTTTGAAACCTAGTAAATGACCTATTTTAACTTTATTTTATGAGAAAAACCTAATCCTCCATGTTACTAGGGCATCCAGTTTATTCAATCATAAAAGTGTGTTTGATAATGGGGTAGGTTGGACATCCTTAACACCCCATTGTGATGACATTTGCCTACATACCAATACTTCAAAGAGGGATCAAGACCAATGTAGTTCTCCCCACCTAAAATATGGTGCAAGTGTAAGTGAAGCTAGTATGATAGTTTAATTCAGTGCTATAAATGTGCTTGAGACTAGAAATATGTGTAATATGAGCTTAGGATTGATAACCTTGATTGTGCATAACTTATTTTGAGTTTTTTATGTAATTTACATATCACTTCCATCTAGTGGTTAGAGGGCTAAAAGTCATGTATTTATAATGTTATGGTGCTTATGTGGGTGTTAAAAGTGATCTAGGATAACCCTAGGAGGTCTAAGATATGAAAATATATTCATTTACAAAAAAATGATGGAAATGATAGTAGCACCATTATTGGGACACTAGCACCATGTGGCACTATTGTCCCTATTATGGATCTAGTGTCCAACTGGCAAAACACTTGGCATGAAGGGCCAGTATGCAAGAATTAAGGTCTCAGACTACTTTAGGGATGATTAGGGATGTTTGTAGATCATATAAAGTATGGATAAGTGTGAAAATAGGATCTAGGATAGGTCTAGGTCTAAGTTAGGGATAGGTGATTTCAAATATCACTCTTAACACTCAAATGTCACTTTTAGGTGATTAAATTTGGCCCCACTTTATTCAAGAAATGTAATAAAGCAAAATGACTAAGATAAACGAAAAAGAAGTGTACTTGGACTTACCTAAGGGGTGAATTTGTGGAGCTGAGTTTCAGTATGTGAAGCATGCTCCAATGCATGTCCTACAAGTGAAACGTATATAGATCAATCCTTACTTAAGAGATCAAAATCAAAGACAAAACTAAGTAAATAATTAAAATTGAGTGAAGGGATAAGAGAGAGGAAAGGAACTAATACACCTTATTGGGTATGTGAACCAATGCATAAACCTAGTGACAACCTATGTGTGTGCATGTATATAGTGACCAATCAGTGAATAGCATAGACTGATCTGATGGCTTGCTCAATCCTCATGTGTGGTTGGCTCAAGAACTCAATCTAGTTTTGACTACATCATTACCCACCATACTTGGTGGATCATGACCTATGAATATCTTGGATTGAACTAATGATGTGTCCAACCCTCTCATGTAGGTGCCTCAATAACTCAAGTAGACTATGACTCCATCGTTGCCTACCCATGTGTAGTAGATTCATCTAAAACTAAAATTACATGATATAACTAGAAATGTTAGCTATTCATCCACTCAAGAATATTATGTGGCTTCAGGTCACTTGGGAATGCCAATAATTATAGATGGAGTAAGGCATGAAATAGGTATGTAACCTAGAATATGATGATAGATGTATATATCATAGAGAATAATATGAAATTTGTCATTTCATCTAATCAACTGGTGTGTAAGTGAGGATACAAAAACAATGTGTCATGTACATACTCTTAAATATAATATATGAGCATATAGATTATAGATTGAGTTTTAATAATCTATATATGAGTATCTAAACTAAATATGGGAATGGTCATGCCATGCATGATGCACCCAATATGAGCAAACTAGTATGAATATGAGCAAAATTGGTAAATTTGTAACTAAACCTATGTAAAATTGGATTGTACCTATTGTATTTTTATAACCAATCTAGATTTTACTAAAACTAAGGTTATTAGACAATAGCACCATGTATTTGATAGTATCACCATGTGGCAGTAGTGTCCTAATTTGGGTGCTAGTGTCCTTCTGCTCTGATTTATGCACAACTATATTGATCTTTGTGTCACTATTTTTCCACTATGTATACTTAATTTTCGTAATCTAAGCTTGTGCGATGAAAAATATACTGTGAGTGTATTTTAATAGCCTAATTTATGTGACAAACTTATGTGAATGCCCCCTCTTTTGAGGGGATTTATTGAATCTATGCAAGAACTATCCTCAAAATAAAAATCTCTGTAAGATGTATATTAGCCAGAACATAAATGATATCTGCGTAATAATTTAATATAATATGCATACATAACATCAAAATGTAAGATAATTTGAGTCTAATTTTATAATGTGTAATGTATGTTATGTCTAGTATTCACAAGAGTGTCAAGATAGATATAATAATATATATAACAACAAATCTAAGTAATATCTAAGAACTATGTAGGGAGATTGGACATGATGTCCATCATGACACCTAAGTAGGAAAGGGAGATGCATGAGGTCCCTCATGGCATCTAAAACTAGAGTGTTTAACAAACAAGAGACAAGTGTCATGGCTATGATAGAAGAAATCATACATACAACACACATGAGGCATGCAAAGTATACCACATGACTACAATACAAGGGACATGGGCACATGTCACTTAGTCTAAGAAAATAAGACATATAAGGACATTTTTCAAATGTTCACATACACAAGAAACAAATAAGTTTGATTAGATCCACATATAAGGACATTTTCAAATGTTGGTATACACAATCAAGAAATCACACACAATGACATGGGCACATGTTCAAAGCATACATAAATTAAAAAGAAATGGTGTAGAGCCAAAGAGCAATGGCATATTCAAATGCTTTTGGATATAATAAGCATAGAGATACAATCAATTCTAAATTAGGAAATCTATAAATGAAATTATGCATGAACATGTAATAAAAATATATGTAAGAGCCAAGATGTACATATAATGAGTCCAAGGTAGTATTAATTGGTAAAAAAATTGAGTAATTGTAGCATGATCAATATTAAGATATAACAATGTTAAAGATGTGATGCAGAGTATAGAAAGATAGAACCTAGTAATTAAAATTATGTGTAGGGTGCCCCAAGTGGGTGAATGTGTCAAATGAAGAGCCCATGTATTGGTGTGTATGCCCCTAGTGGGTATCTAATAGCAAATATGGATCAGTATAGTGGATTTGAGTCATGTAACAATTTATAAGCACTTGACAAGAATAAGTGAAGCATGTATGTATGATGAAAACTGATTATACTAAGATATATAACATATGCAATGTCTGACAAATATAAGCAGTGTAAACATGGACATGCATACAATGTATAATTTTCAATTTTTTGAGTAAATATTTTAATGTTTTTTGTGGTTTTTTAAAACATTATATTGTTTTTGTATTTTTTAGATATAAGCTATGTACAAGCAACATAAAAATTAAACTATATACAAGGAGCAAGAGTGAAGGAAAGTATGTGAAAGAAGGGAGGAATACTACTAACCGATGATTCTCATGAGAGAGTCATTATCAATGTGGCATGTGTCAAATAAAGGAACAATAATTATGCATGTTGTGTGAAAATGTGACTGAGGTCTGAAAACTTGTTGTACTAAATGATTTATAGCTGGTACTACCTATGAAATAGGGATAATAATATGAGAAGATGACTAAACTAGCCTATGAACTATGCTTTGAATCTATGAAGTTGGCTAAACTAGCCTATGAACTGTGTCCTAAATCTATGAAGTTGGTTGAACTAGCTTGTGGACTATGAAGGGACTATCTAAACCTGAATGGCATGGTGAACAAGTTACCATAGTGATCATGTTGTGTAGGTGTAAAAATAGCCATTGGAACTGATATTGTTCATCGTGTATGACTGGAAAATAGATTTGTAGACTTTGTAGAAAATATCTTAATTGACTATTATGTTGAATTATGTTTTATTGTGCATCATGTCTTAAAAATATCTTGATTGGTTGTCATGCTTAAACTATGTTTTGTTGTGTATCATGTCTTTAAAATATCTTAACTAGTTGTTGAACGGAAACTATGTTCTATTGTGCATCATGTCTTGAAAATATCTTAATTGGTTGTCATGTGGAAATTGTGTTCTAATCTCTATGAATTGGCTTCCATATTTACTGAAAGTATGGTGCATGAGATCTCACATAACTAGGTGTCCTAGAACCACATGGTTTGTACAATGAGTAACTAATGATTCTTTAAAAGGAACATCTTGAGATAACTCAGTCATAGTAGAGTGCGATCTAGAAGAGTGTGGAGAACGAGATCTTGATTCCCCTTATGTAAATGTTATAATTCCTCTATCAACATATTGGTCAATACAATCTCAGAGTGCATAATAGTTATTCTCTGAATGTCCATTTATCTAATAAAAATTGTAATATGGTTTATTTTATATCCTATGCAGGTAGTGTGTTGGATGATGATGAGTAGAAGCAAGGGTGATCTTCCCCTTATTTAGTAATGTGAATAATATGTCATGAGGCCTATCTCTATCTGAAAACTATATGGCCCCACTGTTGGTGTACTATGATTTATTTATTGTAGGAGTTGCTCTATAAAGTGGCTTTTTTACCTTATTGAGTATTTTTATTAGTTGTTTATGTTCCACTGGTTTCTTAGTCAAGAGTGGAGTAAGTTATTTTACCATGCTAGAAGAGTGTGGCTCTAAAAAACCTATAGCCAAATCTACCTCTGAATGTGTAACAACTAGTTCCAATTTTGTCTCTAATGCGATAGCCATGTTACAGAGATGTTAGAATGATTTGGATGTCTGATATAATAATTTATCATTAAGAAAAAAATGAGGCCTCTAGAAAAGATGTATTGTACCTCTCAATCTGTTGACTGGTAAATTAGTTGATAAAAATATGATTTGAATCATAGAATGTATTTAGATGTTGGTTCTATGTCACCCTAGTATAATGAAGATAACCTCTCATGTGGGACTTGAGGTCCCTTATTATATATGTAGTGCATGAGAAAAACTACTTATAACTCATCATATGTATGTAGTGACCCACTAGGGATTGCATGATAGAAAAAATTTAGTGCTTCCCCCTCTAGGGAATTTAGAAATAATTGTATTGGGCTCAACTTGCTAGTGACATGTGCCATGGCTTTCTCATAACCCTGAAGATGCAAATATGGGTCTCCCTATCCATTAAGATTAGGTAACACTGGTATCTAGAAGTTGGGTGTTAACCTTGTAGTGAACGTTCTATAGGGAATAGGATTGTCATGGATGACATTGGAATCAACTCGAGATCGGTATGCTTTATTCTCCAATGTGAGATGGTGTACTTATTGTTACAAAGCACCCATGACATGCATCAAATAAATTAACACTTGTGAAGGTATATTATCATCATCAAGGGGTTCATTTAATTCTTGAATTTTATTATTTATTCAGCCATTGGTATATTGCATTGGGAACTTTTTTTAGGGAGGATTGGTTTGCTCTATGTAACTTTTGGAGGTGTGATAGTTATGACCTAGTTAGATGGAAATAATTGATTTAACCTTTTAGGGTTGTACACAAGTGATTCTTATGTTTGGTTAAAGGGAAGAGATGTCTAAATCAATTAAATAAATATGAAATAATTAAGTATTGATTTGTTGTGATTTTAACCTTGTTTGACTTTTTATAAATAATAATAAATAGAGACTTATCTAAAAACTGACTATTGCAGATGATTTGGGTTCTAAAACTTGAGATATGGGTAGTAGTTTGTGTCGTTAGAAGGATTATGGTATTTGTTTGTTCTTTGGATAGTAGAACCCAGTTTGGATAGTAGTGCCATCTATGTGTGTATTGTCATCAATGTGGCACTAATGTCCCCTTTATGGGACTGTTCCTATTTTTGGGTAACACATATGCCTATGTCTATATATTTTGTTCCTAAATGACTAAAACTTGTAGATTTATATTATACCTAGAAAACTTGATTTGACGTGTAAACACTAATCTCCTTGAAAGTATGGCATAAGCAGTAATTTTGTGTGTGTATTTAAGATGGACTAGACATCCTCAACACCTCGTTGTGTAGAGAGTTGCCTGCATACCAATACTCTGAGGAGGGATCAAGTTTGATGTAGTTATCCCACCTAGTGCTTGATGTATGTGCAAGTGAATATTATAATGAGAGTGGCCTTGGATGCCTCAAATGTTCTTGAGTTTTGAAATGCTTTAAAATTAGACTTGGGTTGTTATAGATAGTAGTATGCCAAAAGTAGGGTAGAATAGGAATCAAATACCTTAATTTTTCAAAACTTTGTCTTTGGTTTGAATAGATTTTACATTTATTTTCCATCTAGTGAATAGAGGAGGATTAGACTTGTATTGAAGAGTTTTGTTGCTTGTGTTGATAAGAAAATAAGAATAGACTAACCTTAAGAAGGGCACACATTTGAAAAACTATCCATTGGGAAGAGTTGGAGCTAAGGACAATAGTGCCTAGTTAGGGACACTAACACCATCTGGCTTTATTGTCCCAAATGTGGTGCTAATGTATTTTTGGCAAACTGCTAGTTAGCAAACTAAAAAAAAATTGAAAAATAATGTGGTGCTAATGTATTTTTGGCAAACTGAAAGCAGAAAATAAGGTTAAGGGTTTGGTGTTTGGTGTTTGAACATTACCTAGATTAAGTTGTGCACTGTATCCAAGCGTTGTAGGAGCTCCTCTTTGGCTGTGGAGGAAACACCTATAATAAGAAAAAAACTCAAACAAAGAGAATGTTAGAGGAGGAGATGGTGGACTACCAAGCTATATGCTCGGTCCCGAAAGCGTAAAAGCTTCCTCAAGGGATGACAGTCCACTATTTGATGAAAAGAGTGTTGTATAAAAAGAAATGGTGAAAGACTAACAAAGAGAAATATAGATAACGCGTACCTATTCTCTGTAATTAGTCTGTCACAGTCACCGATGTCAGTAGTCCTACTAATGTTAGTTGGTCAATAGTGCTGACGTCGGTTATGATGCCGATGTCGGTAGGGGAAATGGACCTTGGACGGGTTTCAGGGTTATGTCTGTGGTTGACAGAGGAGTTTGGAGGTTTAAAGGTTTGTGCAGGGTTGCAAAAAAGTGAATAGGGTCTGAGGTAGGGCAAAGGTAGAGGGTAGGTGTGAGAAGAGGATAAGAATAAGAGGAAGGCTTTTCAGCCTTTCTATAGAAGAAGTCAGGTTATCTCTGAATAGTACTCATAAATATCAAATGGAAACTAATTACCAATGCATTCTAAAATACTAAAATGAGAACAAAATACTTAGCTCTATTGGGTAAAGAACCAGAGGTGTCAGAATGCTTGTTCCTATTGTGGCTGATGTCGAGGTCTTTGTATAATGTTTCAATCCAACCTGGAGTGACTTGTGCAGAGTTTCTATAGCCAGGAAAGTGATAGTCATATTCTGATGCTTGGTCTCAGAGTGTGCGCATCGATATCCAAGAGTCTGAGGGGGCAGCTCAAGGTTAGAGCTTGGTTTAAGTAACCGATGTTGGCGATCCTGTTAGCGTTGGTCGATAGTTGACCGACATCGACGACTAAAGAATGGGTAAAGGGGTTATTTTTAGCCCTTTACCCATTTCTCCATCCCCCAAGTGCATTTGCCATTGAAGAATGGTCAAAGCATGGGTTTATTAGGCATGAGAGTTAGTTAGGAGGTTAGGATGGAGTGAGAATAGGTCATGGGTGGTTAGGATTTAGATGACGTAGTTTTAGGGTGACTCATAGGGTAGGAAATAGTCTTAGGGCGAGGTGTCCAAGGTGAAAGGGGTTCAAGTGTGGGTTAGGACTATTAATGTTTAGGAAGGGACCAAGTGGGGGTTGACACAATATTAGTGTCTACATTTGCCCCTTTTATCTTGTGGTTTGTCTTGATGTACTACAAGATAAAAATAGGTGTAGGTTACCCCAAGTATGGGATAAGGTGTAGGTTGGCCCAGGTATGGGATGAGGTATTCTTTGCCCCTTTTTGTCTTGTGGTTTGTACTGATGAATTGCAAGACAAAAATAGGTGTAGGTTGCCCCAGGTATGGGATAAGGTGTAGGTTGGCCCAGGTATAGGATGAAGTATTCCCCCTTAAAGCGGGAATCGAGAGAGGGCAATCCAAAATTGGTTGCCTATTTGATAGGCAGTGGATGGGTATGGTGAAGTTGGAGTGTGAATGTTACAATAGTTGAGATTGCACGTATGCCACTTCACATGATAGGCAAGTCAAATTGTTGCAAGCGAGGTCGAAGAGCACTAAAATCAAAGTAACCGGTCCCCAACTTATTAGTGGTAGTTGATTGGGTTAAATGATCAAAGCTATAGCTCCAATGGTCGTCATGTTACAAGTATTTAGGCTTGGAAATGCTCCTAGAAAACACAAAAATGTCACAAATATTGGGATCAATTTGGGCACGATCTGACAATAGGTGTTAGGAGCGTGTACAATTTGCTAACTATTCATGAGGTAGCATATGCAGTCAAAACAACCAAGGTAGAGTTGTCTCAAAAGTGGTTGTGGTTTGAGGAGATAGTTGCGATCTCCAAGGTCGTTTGTTGAGTTAGCCTGAGATATAAGTGATCTCAAGTGTTTGTTGTGGTTATGGAGATATATGTGATCTCCAATGTGCCCCATGAGGAGTCTAAGATGAATTCTAGTGTTAGGGCTGGTTGTTTGGGCATGATTTTGGGTAGGTATAGATAGTTGGTCCATCAGGTAAATGAATGAATGAATGGTTGAGCTAACCTCAGAAGACCCCATGTCAACTGACTGCTGCCTACATAGCCCTTGTTTTAAGGGCCTCAAGCCAATGTAGTTCTCCCCAAAAGGGAAGAAGAGGATACGTTATGGATTGGGTTTGACTAGGTTAAGTCATGGTTAAAGGTTATATGGTTGGTCCATCAGGTAGACAAATGAATGAATGGCTGAGCTAACCTCAGATGACTTCATGTCAACTGAGTGCTGCCTACATAGCCCCTGTTTCAAGGGCCTTAGGCCAATATAGTTCTGCCCAAAAGGGAAGAAGAGGCAAAGAGGTTGATAGTTATTTTGATCAGGTTAGTGTTGTTAGCATTTCCCATATGTGTGATGGTACATGCTTGAAATGATGAGTGTATGATGTTATAGCCTTTTCCATATTGTGTGATGGTGTATTCTATAACATTGGTTATGTAGTTTTTCATCCCTAGCAATTTTCTATATTGGTGATGGTGTATGCTAAAAATGAAATGAGTATATTTATGCTTCAACAAGTTTCCATATTGGTGATGGTATATGATTGACATAAATTGTATTTGGTTAATAGTTTCCATGTGTATTATTTTCCACAGAAACTAGTGTGAATGGGCTATGATAATTTATATAACACAAATTGGTATTTGTATTAAATAAATCATGAGGTTATGTTAGTGGTTAGAAAATGTTTTGGTTTAGTTTGGTTAGAAAATGATTTGATTGTATTTGATGAAGGTGTGTAAGAAGTGAAAGGCGCGTTGCTCTTACATTGACAAGGACCATAATGAAAGCATAGATAGGGTTTATGTAAACAAAAGCCCCATTCATGCATTATGTCGTTGACCATTGGTTTTTGTTAGAGAAGTATGCTAATCACTTGACATTAAGTGAGCTCAAAATCCCTTGGGTATGTTGGGGTAATAGGTATGGTTATGTGATATGTGAGGATAGTGTAACCCTTTTTAGCAGGGATACCTTTGCCCCTTTTATAGGTGACCCTGATAACAACTATAGGCAAGTCCATGACTTAATAGTTTGACAGTCAGTTTTTTTTGGTAGACTGATTAATGCGGGAAGTCTACTTGGGGATGTTGTTTTGTGTTATGGTCATGTTAAAGCTGATCGATGCGAAAAGCTTCTGAGAGTGTGTTATTTATGTAGCAAAATTTGGGCATAGCCATCCTTCAAGGGACTGGTTTATATCTTCCTTTGTATGTTTAGATGTCTTTGAATAGCTGTCCTTCAAGGGAGTAGTCTATTAATTATAGTAATAATGTAGTTGTCCTTCGAGGGAGCAGTCTACATTTATAGTTAATGACCTTTTGTTATTTTGTTAGGCATCCCAATTGTATGTTTTTATTTTTGACTAAATTTTTAGTCATGGACTAGACTATAGAGGTTTTAAGGGTTTCCCTTTTATTAGGACAAAGCATTAATGCTTAAAAAAAGGGTTAACTAATATTTGTAGGGAAAAAGGGTTGAAAGTAATAGGAATGAGGATGATGGGGCTTGTTTAAGGGAGGAGCTCAATTTAAACATCAAGTGAATGATTACTTGATTAACAGTAGAATGGTCACAGATGCAAGGCATTAAGGGGCTCAGGTTCTAGCCAGCCTTCAAGAGAAGATAGACAATAAGTGCTTGATCCATACTTGTGCGTTATGATATAAGGTCTAAGCTAATTAGGAGCAAACTTGCCGCTTTTGCTTCTTTCCATATTGGTCATGTGTTGGTTTTCTTTAAGGATGAGATCTCTGATTTTGAAATCTCGCTCTTTCATATTTTTATTGTAGGCATGTTTTGGTCGATGTTGGACATGAAGTAGGTTGGTACGTTGTTGGCATTTGATACCACACTGAACATAGTTATTGCAGTCTTGGTTAAGAGTGGGCCAATAATAGCCCAGGTGAAAGATGTGCTTTACAACCGATCTACCACTGAAATGTCCTCCACAAATCCCATCATAGATTTTTTTGAAGGTATGAGATGTTTCAGTGGTGGTTAGGCATCAGAGAAGGAGGCCGTCAATGCCTTGTTTGTAGAGAAGACCCCCTAGCATGGTGTATCGAGAAGTACTCTTGATAAAAGCCTACCGTCCATTGCTAGAGAGATTAGGAGGAATGATAGAATATGTTAAGTAGTCAACCAGTCGCTTATACCAAACGTCATGTGGACTAGAGAGGTTAGGAGGAATTTCCCTTGAAGATGTTGGTTGAGATGTGCCCAAGATAGAAATCTTGGGTTTTGTTGGTTGAGAATGCTTGACGAATGGATATGTCAAGGGGGTAGAAACCTTCTCTTTTCCTTTATCCATTAGGGTTTGGGACCTGGTGTCAACATTAATAGTGTTAATTTTGAATAAAGGGGGAGAAGGTGGTAGAGGGACCATAGTCTCACGTTGGGATCTCGAGTCAAGTGAGGATGTTTGGGAGGCATGAGATGGTGTCAGTAGTTTGTCAAGAAAGTGGTCAAGAGAATATTCAACAAGAAGGGTGTCATTTTCTAGGTGTTGGTGAATGACAACCTTAAGGGCACAGCAATGCTCAGTATCATGCCCAGGTGTGCGATGATATGAATAGATTTGAGTGTCATTGAACCAAGATGGTTTTAATCTGAGAGGTTGGTATGGCTTAATGGGTGGGAGAATGATGCTAGAAGACTGCAACAGTTGGTGTAACAACAAATCATAGCAACTCACTAATGGGTCTGCGCTCATTGTTGTAGTAGGGGTTGACAACTTCTATTTAGGAGTTGTAGGAGGAGTTTTTTGTACCACCTTTTTGGTTGGTGGTGTGGCCACACATGTAGATGGCACTTTCTTGGTTAGATATGTCAAATCTATTGGAGGAAATATATGTTTAATGGGTAGAGGGAGTAATGGAGGTTGTTTGTCTTTGTGAGGTGTTGGAGTAGGGAGCACTCCTATTAAGGTAGAAGGATGTGGACCCAAGATAGAGGGAAAGGGTGAAGGTGGGGGAGTTTTTTGTACCACCTTTTTGGTTGGGAGAGGAGTAAACCAACGTGGTTTAGCATCCTTCTTTAGTTTAGTGTGAGGACCACTATTGTGTGGGGTGAGGTTCAATCTACCTTCACTTGTGGGTGAGTGAGGTTTAATACAGGGTGAACACCGAGAGATTTAATTTGCTTCGACATGGTAGACACCTGTGAGGGTTTAGGTTCAGATGTTGAAGGTTGAGCTTTTGATGTTTTAGAAGTGGAAGCCCGATCCTCATTAGAGACTTTGGGGTAGTTTGTCGCAGAAGAGTTGGCAGTATAAGATGAAGTGGGATATGTAAAATAAATAGCCTTAAGTCACTCCCATAGCGTCTCATGTTTTAGGTTCCTAGAATGGAGAAATCCTAAGTTTTTTGCCAATCGCGAGAAGGGTTTAGGTGACATCGCGCAAGGCTTTCTAATTGGTCCTTTGGAGGGTTTGGGTGATTGTGAGTGCATAAATGTGTTGGATGCAGCAATCACAGGCCAAAGGTGAGAGAAAACTATCACTGGATCTTCCTCGGCCGAAGTGGATGAGGTGGCAAGTTCCTCTCTCAATGGAGAAGGGATTAGAGAATTTGGCTCTTCAAGGGGATAGAGCGCAGGAATGATCATGGCTTATACGTGTGGTTTAGTAGTGGGGAAGGTATGATCATCTATTGGTAATAAGAAGGATGAGGGAGAGGCAGCTGACATTGGTGCCATCAAGGCATCCTCCAATATGGGAGAAGTCAAAGTAGATTCTCCCACATGTAAAAGGGGGTGGATGGAGGACTATCCTCCATTAGTGGAGGACAAATAGGAGAGGAAAGCTCCTCTAAAGGGTGAAGTAGAGAGATTATGGCCCCTTATACATGAGGGTGTGGGGTATGCTCTTCTAATGGTAGAAGAAGAGGGAAGGTGGGGGCAAGAGGAATAGATAATACGGGTTCCTCACGAGGTAGAAGAATGGGTAAAGGTGGTGTTTGAAGTTGTTGAGGTGATATAGGTGAAATAGGCTCATCCACACGAGGAAGAGTGCGAGGCAAAGGGAGCTCTTCATTGCGTGGGGGTGGTATGGGTAAAATAGGCTCTTCTACCCATGGTGGAGAAATGGGTTGACTAACCTCTTTAGACTGTGGGAGAGGTTGGTTAGGAATAAAAGGAGAAACCATGTCAACCGTGCATATGTTGTGCTCTTGAGGGTCATCGGCCATGGTCTGAACATTATTCTGACTTGGGGGATGGTTAGGAAATAATTGCCTAAAGACATCCATGTTTTGGTTGGCCGGTGCATTAAGGTTATCCAAAACAAGGTCCCCTTTGTCTAACATGTCTTGAACAATGTTTTTGAAGGTTTTACAATTGTCTATGTCATGACCTTTGACACGATGATAGTTAAAAAAGTCATTTTCCCTATACCATGCAAGGATGGCTCGTGAGGGGTCAAATTGGGGTGGTCAAATTTGAGGGAGGTTGAGGACTCCCTGCTTCACTAGTTTATCCAATTCAGAACAGTATGATTCTCCTATTGGAGTGTATTGACGTTGTACATACCGTTGTTGGAATTGTCTTGTAATGTTTTGTGATGTGGAAGGCTCAGATTGGTTGGTTGTGGTAGAGGATGGAGACCTAAGGACCATAGCATTCATTGATCCCTTGGACTTGGAGTGGGAAGAAGAAGATTTGGAAGATGAAGGGTCATTGGATTTTGTGTTGATATTTTTACTATGCAATTTGACTCTATCCTCTTCGACCACACAGAGTTTAAGCTTTCGGGCCATGGTGAAAGCTTCATCAAATGTGCAGAAAGTTTGAACCTGCAAAGTGGATGAGATGTGCTTGGCACATGCTCTTGAAAAGAGCTCAATGAGCTCAAGTTGAGGTAATGAAAAGGAGAGTTGGTTGATCAAACCTCTCCAATAAAAAATGAAGTTAGCGATTGACTCATCATCGAATTGTCTAATAGAATAAAGGTCTGTGATGGAGACCTTCTTAGTGATGTTGACTGAGAAATGGTCAAGAATTAGTTGAGCGAGTTGAGTGAAAGAAAAGAGAGAATAATTGGTAATGCTATACCAGTCAAGGGTGGCGCCAGAAAGTGACATGGGGAATGTGCGAAGTAATAATGCATCATCGTGTGCTATGAGGTAGCAACCATGTCTAAACGCTCGTAGATGTTGTTCTGGGTCCTCTTTACTGTAAAAGCAAGTAAATTTTGGGAGTTCCCACTTGCTAGGGTATGGTCGAATGGGAATCGAAGGGTGAATGGGTTCATTACAGATTTGTTCATATGAAAGAACATTCTTCAAACTTGAAATGGATGTCTCAAGGTTAGACATCTTAACCATCAGCATCTTAATTAGATCGGCTGATGGATTGGCAGGAGGGGCACCCCCTAGATTATAGGGTACTTGAAAGGCATTGGGAGGGGCGTATGATGTACTTGGTTGCATTTGTGTAGGTGCAACATATTGATAATTTGTCATAGGGGCCAATGTCGAGACCAAGGGGGCTAGTGCCGTGAAGTTGGAGGGCACAAACTTGACTAGATGCCGCCAAGGGTGGTGATACTAGTAAAAGGATAAGTGGTAACTCTTGTGTTTATAGGTATAAGAGTGGGTGGGATAGAGATAATCAAGTTCTGAAAAGGTGTCGAACTTGGTTGAATTGTTTGTGGTTGAGGGGGTACAGAAACCCCGATGGAAGAAGGTCTAGAAATAGAAGGGGAGGCCAAATCTTGAGCATTGGCCATGGTTGGGTTAATAGTCGAGGCAATGGCTTGAGTGATTATAGATTGGGTGACGAAGGCTATTGATATCAATGCCGCTTTAGCCAAAGAAGTTGGCATCCCACAAACAGGGTTACCTAAAGGATCTCGCATTTGGCTTCTAGCGAGATGGTGTTGGAGAGCCTTGACATTGTGGTCAAGGAATATCTCAAAATTTTGATCCCCTTCGGGAACAATTGGAGGTTGATCGGGGGTATATTGGATAGGAGTATGTTCAGTATTTGAAGTATGCTCCATTAAATGACTTGGTATGAAGGGTGAAGGTGGGAATGGTTGTTGACTTGCATGGTCAACAAGGGATTTGGCTTGACTACGTGTCAAAACCATTTAAGGCAAAAGCGGTTCAGGTTCTAAAAACTATGTGTTAATTTTAGAGAACCAGAAGTTGTGTTGAACAGCGAAAGAGTCAGGTTTTAAGCTTGCTATTTTGAAAAGAAAATTTGTTGACAGTGACCGACGTAAGTGGAAAAATTGATGTCGGTGAATATATGTTGCCAACGTCAGTAAAAAAATTGATGTTAGTGAATATATGTTGCTGACGTCGCTGGAAAAACTGATGTTGGTTTCTGTGTAATTTCAGAAACACAAAAAATTGATAGTTTTTAGAAGAAGGAGAAATTCTGAGTTGTTTTTGGACTTTAGAATAATGCAACCTTACCAGCTCAAACAATCAAATAAAAATAGCAGAGAAGATGATTTGGAAAGCAACCTCTAAAACGTTAGATTCCTAGGAATAAATTTTAGAGTCATGGTGGCTTATGCCTCAATAGAATATGTTGGGAGTTGGGCTTATAGAATAGGGCCTAAAGAGGAAGTCTATGGCTAGTTTCAAGTTGAATTATGGTGCTCAAAATATCTGTATTAGATTCAGTACATGGCCTGGTGCTGGGGCTTGCTCCCTTCACTTCACGAATCTAGAGCTAAGCTAGGCTGCTTAGCCAAAATATACTTTGCCTATAGTTTATACTCTGCCAGAGAATAGAGTGGGTCCTCCTCTTGGTAGTGAAGTCTAAGTAGGATTGCTAGGTGGGGTAAGGTATCCGCTAGGTGATGAAATCCTAGACGGGCCTTGTCTCAAGTAAGTTTAAATGTTTAATTTGATTGTGATTGTGGTCTGGTTGTGTAACATTTATGCACTACGATTGATTCATAATGATTTTAATTACTAAGTGGGCTAAGTATGCATTCAAGTAAGAATGAAATGCAATTATTTTTAACCCAAATTGAAATATGTTTGTTCAAATGCAAACAATTGGAGAAGAGGTTAAGAGTATTAATTTTTCACTACTCTAAGATGCAGGCAAGAAATGACAAGAAGAAAAAAGAAATGTTCTTTTTAACTTTCGCTAATGGTTTCTTTTTAAAACAAAAAGAGATAGGAGAAGGATGCAAGAAGAGAATATTTTCCTAATGCAACTATATGAAAATTTGCTTTTTAGAAGAATGAACCCAAAGAAAACTCCAGGGTCCCATCAGGCGTGCCATAATGTTTCTCTACATTTTTTGCTAATTACATTCAGAAGAAGAAGAAACTAAGGTTTAGGGTTTGGGGTTTGTACTTTACCCAGATTAAGTTGTGCACCATATCCAAGCATTGTAGGAGCTCCTCTTTGGTTGTGGAGGAAACACCTGTAATAAGAAAGAAACTCAAACAAAGAGAATGTTAGAGGAGGAGATGGTGGACTACCAAGCTATATGCTCGGTCTTGGAAGCGTAAAAGCTTCCTCAAGGGATGACAGTCCACTATTTGACGAAAAGAGTGTTGTATAAAAAGAAATTGTGAAAGACTAAGAAAGAGAAATATAGATAACGTGTACCTATTCTCTGCAATCAGTCTATCACAATCGCTGAGGTTTTGTTGGTAGTCCTATTGATGTCAAGTTGGTCAATAGTGCTAACATCGATTATGCTATCGATGTCGGTAGGGGCAATGGGCATTAGATAGGTTTCAGGGTCATGTCTGTGGTTGATAGAGGAGTTTGGAGGTTTAAAGGTTTATACAGGGTTGCAGGAAAGTGAATAGGGTCTGAGGCAAGGCAAAGGTAGAGGGTAGGTGTGAGAAGAGGATAAGAATAAGAGGAAGGCTTTTCAGCCTTTCTACAGAAGAAGTCGGGTTGTCTCTCAATAGTACTCAAAAATATTGAATGGAAACTAATTACCAATGCATTCTAAAATACTAAAATGAGAACAAAATACTTAGCTCTATTAGGTAAAGAACCAAAGGTGTTAGAATGCTTATTCCTATTGTGGCTGATGTCGAGGTCCACGTACAATGTTTCAATCTAACCTGGAGTGACTTGTGCAGAGTTTCTATAGCCAAGAAAGTGATAGTCAAATTTTGATGCTTGGTCTTAGAGTGTGCGCGTTGATATCCAAGAGTCTAGGGGACAGCTCAAGGTTAGAGCTCGATTTAAGTAACTGATGTTGACGATCCCACTGGCGTCAGTCGATAGTTGACCGATGTCGGTGGCTAAAGAATGGGTAAAAAGGCTATTTTTAGCACTTTACCCATTTCTCCATCCCCCAAGTGCATTTGCCATTAGAGAACAGTTAAAAGATGGGTCTATTAGGCATGAGAGTTAGTTAGGAGGTTATGATGGAGTGAGAATAGGTCATGGGTGGTTAGGATTTAGATGACCTAGTCTCAGGGTGACTCATAGGGTAGGAAATGGTCTTAGGGTGAGGTGTCCAAGGTGAAAGGGGTTCAAGTGTGGGTTAGGACTATTAATGTTTAGGAAGGGACCAAGGGGGGTTGACACGATATTGGTGTCTACATTTGCCCCTTTTTGTCTTGTGGTTTGTCCTGATGAACTGCAAGACAAAAATAGGTGTTGGTTGCCCCAGGTATGGGATAAGGTGTAGGTTGGCCCAGGTATGGGATGAGGTATTCTTTGCCCCTTTTTGTCTTGTGGTTTGTCCTGATGAATTGCAAGACAAAAATAGGTGTAGGTTGCCCCAGGTATGGGATGAGGTATTCAAACAAGAATGTAGGCTCTTCTATAATGTTTATTGTATGAGTTTATTTGGTTTTTGTGTCCCACCGGGTGTGCCAGAATGTTTCTCTAAATTTTTTGCTAATTACATTTAGAAGAAGAGGAAACTAAAGTTAAGAGTTAGGGGTTTGTACTACCCAGATTAAGTTGCACATCATATCCAAGCTTATTGTGGGAGCTCCTCTTTGGCTGTGGAGGAAACACCTATAATAAGAAAGAAACTCAAACAAAGAAAATGTTAGAGGAGATGGTAGACTGCCAAGCTATATGCTCGGTCCCAAAAGCATAAAGCTCCATAAGGGATGACAGTCCACTATTTAATGAAAAGAGTGTTGTATAAAAAGAAATTGTGAAAGACTAAGAAAGAGAAATATAGATAATGTGTACCTGTTCTCTACAATCAGTCTATCACAGTCAGCTGGTCAAAGGTTTTGTCTGGTCTTTGGGCTATTCGAATAAGTTTTGTGGTTTGCACAGTCAGTCGATGTCGGTTAGGTTGTTGATGTTGGTAGGTAAATGATGCCGACATTGGTTAGGCTCTCGATGTCGGTAGGGGCAATGGGCCTTGGATGAGTTTTAGGTTTATGTCTGTGGTCGACAGAAGGAGTCTGGAAGTTTAAAGGTTTGGGCAGGGTTGTAGGAAAGTGAATAGGGTTTGAGGAAGGGAAAAGGTAGAGGGTATGTGTGAGAAGATGGTAAGAATAAGAGGAAGGCTTTTCAGCCTCTCCATGGAAGAATTCGGGTTTGGTATTTCAACAATACTTAGAAATAAAAAATGGAAACTAATTACCAATGTATTCTAAAATATTGAAATGAGACAGAGGAATACTTAGCTCTATTAGATGAAGAACCAGAGGTGTTAGAATGCTTATTCCTATTGTGGTTGATGTTGAGGTCCATGTACAACATTTCAATCCAGTGTGGAGTGACTTGTGCAGAGTTTTCGTAGCCAAGAGAGCGATAGTCAAATTTTGATGCTTGGTCTCATAGTGTGCACGTCGATATCCAAGAGTCTGGGGGAGAAGGCTCAAGGTTAGAGCCTAGCTTATGTAACCAACGTTGGCAATCCCACCAGCATTGACTGATAGTTAATCGACGGTGATGGCTAGAGAATGGGTAAAAGGGTTATTTTTAGCTCTTTGATTTCTCCATCTGCCAAGTGCATTTGACATTGGAGAACAGTCAAAAGATGGGTTTATTAGGCATGAGAGTTAGTTAGAGAGTTAGAATGGAGTGAGAATAGGTCTTAGGTAGTTAGGATTTGGAGGTCTTAGTGACTCATATGGTAAGAAATGGTCTTAGGGTGAGGTGTCATGGGGGGATGATTAATTTAAAATAAGTAATTTATTTTAAATTAATAAAGTGTGCAAGTGTGGGTTAGGAGTGTTAAAGTTAGAAGGGGACCAAGGGGGGGTTGACACAATATTAGTGTCTACATTTTCCCTTTTTTGTCTTGTGGTTTGTCCTGATCACTGCAAGACAAAAATAGATGTTGTTTGCCCTAGGTATGGGATGAGGTATTCCCCTTAAAAGTGGGAATTGAGAATTTGGAATCCAAAATCGAGTGCCAATTTGATAATAGTGGATGGGAAAGGTGAGGTTGGAGTGTGAACGTTGTAATAGCTAAGATTGCACGTATACCACTTCACTTGATAGGCAGGTCAAATTGATGCAGGCAAGGTTGAGGAGCACTAAAATTGAAGTAACTAGTCCCCAACTTATTAGTGGTAGTTGATTGGGTTAAACAATCAAAGCTATAGCTCCAATGGTTGAGGAGGACTAAAATTGAAGTAACCAATCCCCAACTTATTAGTGGCAGATGATTGGGTTAAATGATCAAAGCTGTAGTTCCAATGGTCATCATGTTCCAAGTATCCTAGGCTAGGAAGTGCTCTTGGAAAACATGAAAATGTCACAAATATTGGGGATCAACTTGGGTGTTATCCAAAAATAAGTGTGAGGGTCGTAAACAATTTTCTAACTATTTGTGAGGTAGCATATGAAATCAAAACAACCAAGGCAGAGTTGTCTCAAAAGTAGTCATGGTCTGAGGAGATACTTATGATCTCCAAGGTTGTTTGTCAAGTCGATCTGGGATATAAGTGATCTCAAGTGTAGTTTGTTGTGGTTAGGGAGATATATGTGATCTGAATGTGCCCCACGAGGAGTCTAAGATGACTTCTAGTGTTAGGGCTGGTTGTTTGGGCATGATTTTGGGTAGGTGTAAAAAAGGCCTATGTTTTGAGGTTACCGACATCAGTTAGGAAACTGATGTCAGTTATGTAGAAAGCATTTAACTATCGATGTTGGTGACAAATGGTCGATATTGGTGGTCTAGGGCATGGTTTTGCCGATGTCGGTGGCCTACCAAACTTGACAAAAGTGGATTGGTGGCCCACCAAAAGTCATTTGTGATTTTTGAAGTGTTGAAAAAGTGAGCTCTGAGGTGTTAAGTGATAGAGACCTCCAGTTTATCTGTGGCAATAGTGTTAGGTGTCATTGTGTGAGTGGTGAGGAGTGTGGGTGAGTGTTGGAGTGTTGGAGAGTTGTTGGAGGCATTTGTGGGCCACCAGGGATTTGATTGAGGAGACAGGGTAGACGAAGATGGTAGACATTGGAGGAGGCCCTATAGGAGGACCACCACCACCGGCACCCATTATACCACCTCGACGGTGATGATGAGATGAGGTAGGGGGTTTTATTTAATTTTATGATTCCCGTTTTTGGAGTTGATTTGGTTTTTTGTAATAAATTTGTGGTTTTGAGGTTTTAGTGATAGATCAGGTGGGGGAGGTCCAGTAGAAGGGTGGGTAGGTTAGGTTGGGTATTTTAGGTAGTTGTAGGAGGGTTTTGAGAGGTTTTGGGAGTCAAAATGGGGAAGCCATAATTTTTAGGGGTCACCCCATTCGGCCCTAGGGCCGAACTAGTTGCCGATGTCGGTGGTTCCACTGATGTCGACTGACAAGTTGACCAACGTTGGTTAGGTAAGTGCTGACATCAGTTATGTAGTTGCCATCATTAGCACTATAACCGATGTCAGTTGCCTTAAAATGTGGTTGAGGCCTTGAAAAAGTTGAAAATGATAATTTGGAGCACTGAAGTCATGCTGAGGCACTCTTGGGTATAGTGTTGGGCATATAGGTTTGGTTAGTTGGTCCATTAGGTAGACGAATGGGCGAATGGCCGAGCCAACCTCAGAGGACCCCATGTCAACTGAGTGATTCCTACATAGCCCCTATTGTAAGGGCCTCAAGCCAATGTAGTTATCCCAAAAGGGAAGAAGATTCAAAGAAGTTGGTAGTTGTTTGCATAATGTTGGTTAATGTTGTTGTGTTTTTGTTGGTTAGATGCAGGATAGGCAGACATTGATGCTGCACGACCGTCTCTCGACATTATTGACGTAGATGCATCAAGATATCACAGGGGAAGAGTGGGCACAGATGGCCATTGTAGGGCTTGGCAGGTTGCGGTGATATTGTTGTGTAGCTAAGGATGTTAGCTTGATGGTGGCATTGATCGAGCAGTGGGATCATACCACCAACACCTTTCACCTACCAACCAAAGAGTTGACAGTCACAGTTGAGGATGTGTATTAGATTTTGTGGTTACCGATACACAGAGCAGATATATATGCATGCTCAAGAGAGGAGCATGATATTCACATGGTGACACTGTTTGGGGAGCATGCTGCTGAGGTGACCTACCATTTAGTGAGTTTTGCTTATTAGCTGATTTATGCTATGGATGAGGATGAGCATCGACTAGCCATCTTAATGATGATCGGCATCACAGTTTATGCCCTTCTTGATGTAAAGGGAGGGAGATTTTTGATTGCTATGACTTGAGTTTTGATAGACATGATATTGGAGCAAATAATTTTTGCATGGGCTCCAGTATTTTTAGCCCAGTTATACAGGGAGCTGTGGGGGATTAGCCAGTAGCGGTGGTATAGCTTGTGTGTGGGCCACCTCCTGCATTGTTGGGCATATGAGCACATAGTGGTTACATGACCTCTTGGCCTCCCAGTAGCGATCTAGGTTGGCTTTAGAGTTGGTTTTAGGTGATGGTGAGAGGTCATGGCACAAACACATGTGGATGGCATCATCAGAGATATTAATTATTATAGGGGGGTACTGGATGCCCTAATTTTAGCTTATATCATTTGGAGGCTATACCTATTATATTTGGTATTCAGAGATCAGTTAGAGGAGCCGGTGGGGGTCTAGAGCTTACAATGGGTGAGGGGCAGGTGAGTTGGCGAGCTCAAGAGAGTTCTTGCTGAGAGAGTGCAGTGCCAGTACGGGCTATTACAGGATGTGCCACCTACTTTTTCATAGTACAAGCGAGATGATATTGAGGCACCCCTCCCACTGCCAAAGGAGATAAAGCGGCCAGATTTTTAGGAGATACCCGTAGGTCTAGGTGTGGTAGATTTGAGATGTATAGTGGCCTACTTGGCTTGGTGGGTAGGTCAGTATGCCAAGATTTAGAGGGGACCATCACCCGATCTATAGACAGTCAGTAGAGAGGGATGTCACCATCCAAGAGAGAGATGCAGCACATGAACAAGTGGTAGTACTGTAGGGACAACTGACACTTTTGATGGCATAGGTGGCTGCCTTGACAGGGCAGGTTATAGTTCTGACAGCACAGGTGGCTACCTTGACAGGGCAAGTTACTACCACATACCTTAACAAGAATGTTTCTCTACATTTTTGCTAATTACATCCAGAATAAGAAGAAACTAAAGTTAAAGGTTATGGGTTTGTACATTACCCGAATTAAGTTGCGCACCATATCCAAGCGTTGTGGGAGCTCCTCTTTGGCTGTGGAGAAACACCTATAATAAGAAAGAAACTCAAACAAAGAGAATGTTAGAGGAGGAGATGGTGGACTGCCAAGCTATATGCTCGGTCTTGAAAGCATAAAGCTCTGTAAGGGATGATGGTCCACTATTTAATGAAGAGTGTTGTATACAAAAATGGTGAAAGACTAAGAAAGAGAAATATAGATAATGCGTACCTATTCTTTGTAATCAGTCTGTCATAGTCAGTTGGTTAAAGGTTTTATCTAGTCTTTGGGCTATTTGGATAATTTTTGTGGTTTGCATAGTCACCAACGTCGGTAGGTTGCCGATGTTGGTAGGTAAATGATGCCGACGTTGGTTAGGCTGTCGATGTTGGTAGGGGCAATGGGCCTTGGATGAGTTTCAAGTTTATGTCTGTGGTCGACAGGAGTCTTAAAGTTTAAATATTTGGGTAGGGTTGCAGGAAAGTGAATAGGGTCTAAGGAAGGTCAAAGGTAGAGGGTAGGTGTGAGAAGATGGTAAGAATAGGAGGAAGGCTTTTTAGCCTCTCCATAGAAGAAGTCGGGTTTGGTCTTTTACAGTATTTGGAAACAGTAAATGGAAACTAATTACTAATGTATTCTAAAATATTGAAATGAGATAGAAGAATACTTAGCTCTATTTGGTGAAGAACCAGAGGTGTCAGAAAGCTTATTCCTGTTGTGGCTGATGTCGAGGTCCTCGTACAATGTTTCAATCCAATCTGGAGTGACTTGTGTAGAGTTTTTGGAGCTAAAAGAGCGATGGTTAAATTCTAATGCTTGGTCTTAGAGTGTGTGTGTCGATGTCCAAGAGTCCAGGGGGAAACTCAAGGTTAGAGCCTAGCTTATGTAACTGACATCGGCAATCCCACCAGCATCGACTTATAGTTGATCGACATCGGTGGCTAGAGAATGGGTAAAAGGGCTATTTCTAGCTCTTCACCCATTTCTCCATTTGCCAAGTGCATTTGCCATTGGAGAATGGTCAAAATATGGGTTTATTAGGCACGAGAGTTAGTTAGAGAGTTGGAATGGAGTGAGAATAGGTCTTAGGTAGTTCAGATTTGGAATACCTAGTCTCAGGGTGACTCATAAGGTAGGACATAGTTTTAGGGTGAGGTGTCTAGGTGAGGTGTCTAGGTGAGGTGTCTAAGTGAGGTGTCCAAGGTGAAAGGGGTTCAAGTGTGGGTTAGGACTATTAATGTTTAGGAAGGGACCAAGGGGGGTTGACACAATATTGGTGTCTACATTTACCCCTTTTTGTCTTGTGGTTTGTCCTAACGAACTGCAAGACAAAAATAGGTGTAGGTTGCCCCAAGAATGGGATAAGGTATTCCCCCTCAAAGTGGGAGTCGAGAGAAGGTAAGCTAAAATTGGGTGCCGATTTGATAGATAGTGGATGGGTAGGGTGAAGTTGGAGTGTGAACGCTGTAATAGTTGAGATTACGTGTATACCACTTCACGTGATAGGCAGGTCAAATTGTCACAGGCAAGGTCAAGGAGCACTAAAATCAAAGTAATTGGTCCCTAGCTTATTAGTGGTAGCTGATTGGGTTAAATGATCAAAGCTATAGCTCTAATGGTCGAGGAGGACTAAAATTGAAGTAACTAGTCCCCAGCTTATTAGTGGTAGCTGATTAGGTTAAACGATCAAAGCTGTAGCTCTAATGGTCATTGTGTTCCAAGTATCCTGGGCTAGGAAGTGCTCCTAGAAAACATGAAAATGTCACAAATATTGGGGATCAACTTGGGTGTGATTCGACAATAAGTGTGAGGGTTGTGGACAATTTGCTACCTATTCGTGAGGTAGCATATGCAATCAAAACAACCAAGGCAGAGTTGTCTCAAAAGTGGTCGTGGTCTAAGGAGATAGTTGCAATCTCCAAGGTTGTTGGTCAGGTTGAGCTGAGATATAAGTGATGTCAAGTGTTGTTTGTTATGGTCAGGGAGATGTATGTGACCTCCAATGTGCCCCATGAGAAGTCTAAGATGACTTTTAGTGTTAGGGATGGTTGTTTGGGCATGATTTTGGACTAAGTTTAGACAATTGGTCCATCAGGTAGATGAACGAATGAATGGTCGAGCTAACCTCAGAAGACCCCATGTCATCTAAGTGTTGCTTACATAGCCCCTATTTCAAGGGCCTCAAGCCAATGTAGTTCTCCCCAAAAGAGAAGAAGAGAGTAGGTTATGGATTGGGTTGGACTAGGTTAAGTCATGGTTAAAGATTATATGGTTGGTCCATCAAGTAGACGAATGAACGATTGGCCGAGCTAACTTCAGAAGACTCTGTGTCAACTGAGTGCTGCCTACATAGCCCCTATTTAAAGGGCTTTAGGCCAATGTAGTTATCCCCAAAAGGGAAGAAGAGGGTAGTTTATGGATTGG